>JBBMOC010000245.1:0-38009 GCA_037975185.1 Centropyge bicolor | reverse complement strand
GTAGCAGGCTGCTCCATCACCAAAATCAAGAGCAAAACCTCCCACCTCAAGAGCTCTTTCCTCCGGACTGCCGGTCCAGGTCCACCACCCTCGCTGACATGTAACCCACAGCAATGCCATATTACACTTCATGCATCACACACGGAGCCTTGTCTCTCTGTTGCATGTCATCTCCCATATTTCCTGTCACACACACAAAAGCAATGTTAACCAGTTATGTATGATGATACTCAGAAGTGTTTAATTAATTGAAATAAACAAGTATAAAGCCATAGTAATATTACACACCAAAATAAAAAAAAGTACATAAATCAATAACATAAATTAATATCTTCAGCCTACACTATGAATTCCAAATGTGGGTTTTTACATGACTTTTAGTAAGGTTAGAAAATTAATGAGATAATTTCAGATAAAATATCACTGTTATCAGTCATTATAATGGCAGCTCCTAATATGAGCACAAGCTGACATTAGTTCCAGAAAGCAGCTGCTTTGAATAATGTATTCAAGGAGAGCCGAGGGAAATCTTTCACCAAATACCATTTAAAACTTGACTGTATATAAACTTGCAGAGTTGTTCTCGCAGACGTGAGCGGCTGCTTCCCTGTCGTCCATACAGTCGGCTGCAGTTATAGTTAACGCATTAATTTGATGTGTCTCATTGCTATGGATTTATTCACAGTTCTGAGCTTGGCCGAGAGGCAGCGTTTTGTTGGCCAAAAGTGTGTGTGTGTGTGTGTGTGTGTGTGTGTGTGTGTGTGTGTGTGTGTGTGTGTGTGTGAAAAAGCAAATGAATAAGAGAGAGAGGAATAATGTAAATACTGGTTAAATCAGCTATGAATTACTGACATGGTATCCCAGGCACAGTTAGGTAAGAGAGCTGATGTCTGCTCCCAATGTGTGTGTGTGTGTGTGTTTGTATGTGTGTTTGTGAAACAGCGCTCAAATATTTGTTAAGCCATGTATTATCTCCTGACACCTTGTCCTCCGTGTAATTGGATTATGTCTGTGTGTATGTGTGTGTGTGTGTGTGCGACATTGAGGCACATTATACTGTAACACTGTACTGTGTGTGTGTTTGTCACACGCTCTCAAACACAAACAAAGACAAATGTTATACACACACATACACACACACACATGTGTGTGTGTGTGTAGAAATGAGTGCAAAAACCTGATCAAGAATCGTCCAAAAACTGCGTCCTGGTTTAGATGTAAAAGCTGGAGTGGTCCGGGTCGACCCCTGACAGACGAGAGGAGAACATTCCTTCATCATTGATATCAGTCATCTACATTGATCAATACCCTTTGTTCTCTGACCAATTCGAAATGAAGCCTCAGGAGTTCCAATACTAAATTCTAAAATAAGCATCATAAGATAAAAAAACATATCAATCCCATGTTTTCTGTCCTGATATCATTTCAGGTGACCTCCTTCCTTTTCTGTAACAAGCAAAAAAAAAAATCAGTTTAAAGCTTCAAAATTATTGTCATTTTTTCATTAGAGCTATCAATGAGCTGTAACTGCACCTTAACTAAAAATGTTTAAACACTAGCATTCAAAACATCACAGTTTCAACCACTGCCACTTCAGTGTTCAACATTATTTTGAGGCTTGTGGACATTTAAAAAAAGTATTTAATGTTGCTCAGTCACGTACTCAGTCTGTTCATTTAGCTCATGTACTTCACCAGTACTGTTCCAGAGTATCAGACTGCTGCACCCCTCCCCACAATCCACTGGTTTGTAGAGGTGCTACAGACTGTGTCAGTCTCATATTTTATTTTGTATTTTTATTTGCTTAAAAAAAAAAAAAACTTAATTTAATAAAAATATTAAAACTCAAATAGTCTAAACAAAATTCATTACCAGGAAATAAAATATGACAAAGTGAACTGGTATTTCTATATTATATTTATTCTTTGTTGGCGTTTCAAAGAGAATCTGCATTAAAGAAATCTGAAAACAAACATTCTTTAATTAAAAAAAAAAAAATCAAACATTCATATACTCTCCTGCCAAACTAAAGGAAAGTGAGAGAATTCCTGTAGATTTTCTGGATTTATTCATATATTAAGATGTTTGGTTACACATGTTACACATGTTTCTCAGCTGCTGGACAGATGATTGTATGATATAGTCTCCATGAATTAGAACATACAGAACATGAGCCACTGCAGAGAGGTTAGTCTGTGTGACCGGGGAGTTTCAGGGTTCACTTCCTGTCGCTGACAAACTGTGGACAGACAGGAAGCATCATTTTAGTTCCAAACCTCTCCTAATATCAGTCTCTTAAAGTAACAGGCTCATTATTACACATGAGCTCTTATTTGCTATAAGTGAAGAGAACGTTTGTTGTTGTGAACATGTAAATATAAGGTCAACCCTGGAACAAGCTACGATAAACACTGTCCTGTTGAGCTGCTGATTCAAATGTACTCACTCACTTACTTTTACCACATTCGCTGCAATGCAATACTTTACATATCTTAAGACTTTGGTGTGAAAAATAATAGACAAAGACAAAAACAGTACAAACAACATTTTGTAGTTTATCCTTTTTTAAAAATAAACAAATGAAAGTGTGTATATAATGCTGACATGGAGATGTTTGTTTTTCTTTTTGGCTGATGAAATGATATGTCTAAGAATTCTTGGGCCTCATTCCTGATGAAATCGGTCAATCAAAAAATTAGAATTTTCATCACTCTTGGTTTGTGCTTTTTGGAAGATTCACCACTGTTTTTTTTCCCCCAAAATATTAATTTCCAAAATTATAAATGGATGTATGATGTGATACTTTTACTATGGTTTGATCTATATGATAAAATAGCAAGAGCACACCTACCAGATATATGTTGTCTGTTTTTTGTGTTTTTGTGTTTTGATTTTTTTTGTTTTTTATTTATTTAATTTCAGATCATTTTGTGATACAAAAACATCCTGGTGATTTACTTGATATTAAACAACGGTGTATGGAGTAAAATTATGTTCCTGTTTTTAACATGGTTTCCAGCACAGATATCAGTTTAATTTTCTACATTCCTAACAGACGTCTTGGTGCCGTGTTCTCAGAACTGCCAGTGTTTGTATTTATCCATCTCACATTTGTGGAATTATTCTGACCAGCTCTGAACCTGCTGCTATGACGAGTCTGCAGGTGTTTTTCTTAACGTTAATAAAACCATGGAGGTTCATGTGTGTTGTGTCCGGTTCATATTTGTCTCTTATTCGGTTTTCAGAAACAAATTTAAGAGAAAAAAAAGGAAACATTAATAAATGGGGCCCTTTAAAAATAAATAAATAAAAAAAAAATGAATCTCAGCTGATCTGAAGTTGTTTCTTTTCTGTCTGACAGAACAATAGTTTCATATTGAATGTCATTATTTCTTCGGTGCACAGTAACATTACTGAACATTACACAGTTTTGTAAAGTTGCATTCAACCATCTCTTTATCAGAACTATTCCCATTTTCTGAAAAATATTTCCCAGTGAAATCGGTGTCACTGAATGTATTTGTTCCATTTATACACATGGCTTGAATATTCTATTTCCTACACACAAAATACGTTATATTTGCATATTAATAATTAGGGAATACATGAATACGTGATTAATGACAGCAGCAGAGGAAGTGTGAGTTTCATAATTGATTTGTGGACTTTATTAAGATTATATTTGAATTTAATGAAGTGGCCCAATGTTGGATTCTCTCAACTGTAATTCTGCATGAAAAGAGAAAGAGATATAAAATACATTAAAAATGGAGGAGAATTTTTTTTTTCTTTTTATGAGAGCTAAACTTGATTCTAAAGTGAAACCGCATGCTCTTAAACAACTGTTAAAGGTTAATTAGCATGATGTAAAATATAATAATATAAATTGGCCACAATGAAAATACAACACGCTTTTCCCGAAGTGAAAGTCGCTGTCAAGACTCACAAAGGTTGTTGGTATATAAATAACACACACATATGCGCACGCACACACACACACACACACACACACACACACACACACACACACACACACACANATATGCGCACACACACACACACACACACACACACACACACACACACACACACACACAACAAATAAGGCTGCCCAACCAGAACTAACAAAGGCCTACTACGGACAGTCCTGTCAGCACAGCGAGGGAGAGAGACTCTGTGTGTGTGTGTGTGTGTGTGTGTGTGTGTGTGTGTGTGTGTGTGTGTGTGTGTGTGTGTGTTTGGTAGTCCATGTGTGAATGTGTGTGTGTGCACTTGCTCTTGTGTTGCTGTGTGTGAATGGTAATTGTCTGCAGTGAGTGTCTCTTCTGCTTGTCATAAGCTTTGCTCATTTACACTCAAAATATTGCTCCATGTGTGTTTGTGTGTGAGAGAGAAAGGGCGAGTTAGAGCGGAAGACACAATGTGTGTGTCATAAGCTATGCTCATTTACTCTGGAAATATTGGACGGTGAATGTGTGTGTGTGTGTGTGAAGAAGTGTGCATGTCAAAAGCTCACACATTTACACTCAGAGTATCAGCGTGTGTGTGTGTGTGTGTGTGTGTGTGTGCTGCGCGCCACACTCACTCAGCCTCAGCAGCAGCAGAATGGGGAATTCCAATAATAATCATAAAACCTACTTTATTTTCTCTGTTTGAGGTGAGACGACCGCCTTTCCCCCTCGCCACCACTTTCCAACTCGCTCAGCCAATCAAGCCGCACACGTGTGCGCGCACACACACAAACCCTCTCGTGTGCAGTTCTGCAAAGCAAGGCGATCGTCAGACTTATTACATGGAGTGTTGTCTGCCTTGTTACATTTTCACTTTATGAGCTGAGAGCTTTCCCCAGTCCCTCAATACTTAGCATAGACAGCAACTTAGGCACTGTGTGTGTGTGTGTGTGTGTGTGTGTGTGTGTATGTGTGTGCGTGTGTGTGGCTGCTGTTTTCTTTTTATCAGCACATAGGCCACTGGGTCCCCCACTACTTAGCAAATGCAACTATTTAATAAGCACAGCATGCAGATCTGTCTGTGTGTATGTATGTGTGTGTGTATGTGTGTGTGTGTATGTGTGTGTGTGTATGTGTGTGTGTGTTAGACAGAGAGAGTCATAAAAAAAGGAATGACTGTGTCTACGATCGTAATCCAAAAGGTCATGTGTGTGTCACAAAGAGTTATGCACGTGTCATGGAAAGCACACGGGGGTTTTTAGAGCTGTTGTTTGTTTTTTTTCTTTTCTTCTTTTGATCCCTAATTGATTTAATAAATTCCAACCTTAGTCATTAGTGAGTCATGAATGTGAGGAGAAAAAGAATGATGAGGGCAGTCAGATGCTCTCAGAGCCATAGGTTGGTGGTAAAAATGCTAAGAATTAAATATTGCTCTCTCACTTTTTTTTTTTTTTTTTTTTTTGGTAATACTACATGCACATTAATGTGGACCTACCTAGTACCTGTTATTTTTTTCCTGTCTGATGAGAGGTCGTCACCCAGGATGCCTCTTCCTTCCTTCCTTCACCGTTTGCCCCTTAAAATAGAACCTTTTTACATGTTTACAAGACCCCAACAGTCTGCACCAGTTTGTGTAGATTTTTAAATGTTTTAATAAATATAACCCTTGTTTAATATTTGCTTCATATATTTGCTGCGTTACTATTAGATAAAATTGCCATTTAAATTTAAACAAAGCAAATCAAAGCATTTAAGTAAAAATTATTCAAATAAATAACATAGACAAGGTTTTTAAAATGTGAGTACGTATTTGTATACTTATTTAAAATCTATCTAACATTTTGTGTACTTCACATGACAGTTTAACAACTTTGTACCTGCTTGAGCTGTCTTTATTTTGAAACTTAAAAAAATGTCACATTGGCCAGAACAAGCCTGTGCACTCTGCTGGGTCGGTCAGAGTATGAAGCAAATAAGGTTCTCACAGTTTATCTAAATGCAAAAATGTCATGATATACTTGCACAATTGAGGGCACAATTAAATATTGTCAACAATGTTATTAAAACTGTAAATTGACAGAGGAAACTGATCTGTCTTGTCGTCTTACAACAGATTAGAGAGAGACTTTAACCAGGAAACAAAGAGGAGAAAAAAGAGATCTTTTGATTGACAGCCAGCCACAGTCCTCAGGTCACCATGCAGGGAACTCTCTGTCAGCGAAACGACTCTGAACATCCCATAATCCATGACCATGTCCAGCTGTCTCACAGTGTGTCCTTATGGAAAGGACAAAGAAAAAGAAACAAACATCATTGAGACGTGTGTGTGCAACAGTGTTACTGACACTGGTTGATGTCCAGCCAGACCAGTGTGTGTGTGTGTGTGTGTGTGTGTGTGTGTGTGTGTGTGTGTGTGTGTGTGTGTGTGTTGTTAAGGCTGGGGAAGCCTGATTTGTTCCATCCTGGGACAGACATGCTCTCCATTGAAACCTGACTCTGCTGCACCGCGGCTGGTTTCAATGCAGACGGTTGGATGAAATTCTCCCACACCGCCCTCAGGTGATTTCTCAGGCCTGATATCAGGTAATAATCATGATAATAATGAAACCATACTGACTGTCTGTGGTCAGGGAGGAACTTCCATTACATCACAGATGGAACACAGTGACAGGACCACGTCGGATTTTTATCAAAGACCACCATCAAAGCAATGTAGCACTTTGTTCATTTTGGGGATGTATTGCTTTATTTTCTGTCTGCTGTGTGTGTGTGTGTGTGTGTGTGTGTGCGTGTGTGTGTGTGTGTGTGTGTGTGTGTGTCTCTTGCTATCTGTGTCAGTGCGAGAAATAACCTAATGAGTATAATAGGGCTATTATATTTTTAATAAACACAGCAGGCAGCGGCGGTCTGCCGAGGCTCGTACCTAAATGGATGGAGAGTTTGTCAATGACTCACCATGGAACACTTACTGCTGATTACAGGAAGGCAGCAGCGGCTCTGCATATGGACTCTGCGTGTGTGTGTGTGTGCACGTGTGTGTGTGTGTGTGCGTACACAAAAGGCCTTTTTCTGCAGGAAAACTCTGTGTGTCGATGCTTTGGTGTGTCTACTTATGAGTTACAGTTTTTCATTAGCACACAATAACATGTGTGCGTCTGGTCGAGTACACAGACACTTCCTCATCTAAAACTTCAGAGTTGTGCTTGTGGTCGGATGTGTGTGTGTGTGTATCCCATTACTTTGGCTCTCTGTTGACTAAATGAAAGCCCGTCTTGGCAGTTTCTCCTCCTCAGCACCCATTCACCCTCCCAGAGCTGCCCACACAATATTAAAAAGCTCCCTGACTCCCAGCACACCAGCCGGCTTCGCCAGCTCGCACGTCTCAAAATATGCTTTTTCTTGTCTGCGTGACGTCTTTATGTCTGTCAAACAATATCAGCTGGAACCTCTGGTGTAAAATACGATCAGAGCACTGGAGCTCTTACCTGCGTCGTCTTCCAGCAGAGCAGCTTATGAAGATGAACCAGGGAGAGATAAAGACGAGTGCTGTTTCTTTTCAATGATCAATAAGAGTTTCTGTTCTTAATCAAGTATATTAAAGAGCCATTATTTCATATTGTGTGGATTCCAATTACTACATTTCTACGACCTTCATAAAGTAAAACGACTGCAGAACATTGAGCTGGTGTTCATATTAATTGACTTAAAACACAGTCAATGTTTACATTATTATTTCTGATATCATTACATTAGTTGTGGCAGCAGTCACACAGAACAATGATAAACCTACTGTAGAGTGAGCACTATAGGTGGATGGAAGATACTGTACATCATATATTATTAAATGCACATATAACTAAAGTGTATTATCTAAAAATGTATGCAGATTATCAATATGTGTACATAGATTTTAAGTGTCTGCATGTGAAATTTCTTCCTGCCTCATGTTTTCTCCCATAAATATTATTATCAATAATAATAATAATAATGATAATAATAATAATAATAATAATAATAATAATAATAATAATAATAATAATAATAATAATAATAATAATAATAACAACACTATTACTATGAAAATACAAAAGGGAAGAAAGAGTCCAGATAAAGTTATAAAATCAGCGTGGCATATTTTCAGTTGAATTTTTTTCTTTATCAATTATCATGTGTATCCACTATATATTACTTTGGACACTATGACATGCTAACTACTGTATACCTCATCCATTTGCACTGTGAATTATTAAAACTTGATTGTCATTCACTATGTCAATTTACAAATGTAAAATGAAACATTTAAATTGATTAACTGTTGTGGTTAATGAGGCCCCCCCCCCCCCATCAGAAACATTTACATGAGGTTAACTTGAGCGAGGCAGCGGCTCAGAGCTGGCTGGCCTCTGCTCCTCTGGACTGGGATAAATGCAGAGATCAGATGTTTCATTGATTCATGTTTCAATGTGAGTTAATATAATTATTACATGTCATATGTAACTAGAGAGACACATTTCTTTGTCTTCTTTTTCCTGCCAGGATTCAGTCGTGTGAAGCCGTGTGGGCCCGAACCATAGCTGGAGAAAGAGCAGATGATTAATTTGAGGCTCCATGTTTTATCAAGCCTCCGCTTCCTTTATTTAATTTACAGCGGCGAGATAAGCTCATCAGCCTTGTTTGAACTGTGATGAACAAATGGCTTTGACATTGTGCTATTAGAATGAATTAAGCCCGGCTCACCTCCGAACACTTAATTCTCTCCATATTTCATTCCAGTAAACATCACACCTCCCCTCGCCCCCCCCCCCCCCACCCCTCTATGATAATCAGGTTATTCATGTGAATCTATTTAACAAACGCTGCCGAAGGAGACGACAAAACTTATTTAACACATCTTCAGATGTAAACATCCACCTGTGATTTACACTGTCAACAACACCACATCACAGGAGCTGTGACAAAAACTGTGAAGCAGCAAGAAATCTGCAACTGAAGATTTGAATCAGGGCAGTGACAGAGTGAAATAATTCAGAGTCGAGCGCTGAGTTTAAAAGTTTCTGTCTGTTTGGGCAGATTCTGACACATAGAAAAAATCTTGACTAAAAGGACACAACTTTCCCACCATGAAGATATTTTCTCTTGCTCTTGTCTGTGGATGAATGAAAAAGAAAGTGGAGAAAAGACAGATGTTACTTAGAAGATAACATAGATTTCACAAGGTTTTTTCCTGTTTACTCAGGTTTGAATTTGCATGTGAGAGATTCAAAATCCGGCAACAGAGGAAGTCCTGTTACCACCATTCTACAGATGCAATTGCTTTAAAAAAAAAAAAAAAAAAGGTGATTATGTTGTCCTTGCTCTCCAAACCTGTTTATGTCTTACCTTTTTTTTTCACACCCTTGTCCTTCATTTACTCCCAGGCCCTTGATAATCAACAATATGACCATCAACAACATGAACCACACGTTTCCTAAGTGAACCGATTTATTCAGCTTCCAACTAATGCAGAAAAAAAAGAAACAGAAAAAAAGTTTCCCAAACTCTTGGTGAACATAGCAAATCAAATAGTATATATTGTAAGAAGGTTCTGAAAATGCACAAAGACCATGAAGTCATACAGCAGATGTTTCTGAGGCTGGACACACCGGCCTGTGGTCTCACACACCTATAAATTCAGAGTTAAACTGAAATAGTAAAGGAGGCCTCTATTGAGTGAAAGCAACAAAGTCTTCATATCTTCAAATAGTGAAAGACAGGTGGAGTGGAGGTGGTGAGTTTGTCAGTTTGTAGGACGACTCGGAGCTCGCCGTCCTCTGTCATCCTCCACACTAACCTTCAGGTGTGTGTTTGTGTGTTTCATGTCTGTACATGCTTTAATTCTGTTCAGATTTATTGTCTTTTCAGTCCATTTCAAATGACTGTGCTTCCTTGCATTCAGCATAAATGTTATGATTTAACTTTTTTAAATTAAATTAAATCATTTTTGGGCAGATTTAATGTTTACTGTACCTGAAAGAAAACAGGTATAATTATATAACAGTTATTTGAGGGTGAAGGTGGAGGTGGGATTGCAGGTGGGCTCAGCCGCAGGACCAGGTGGAGCTGCATAAAATCCTGGATTCATGCAGATGTAATTTAGTTGTGTTCACAAATGAGTCCTTGGTGGCCAGAGAGGTGAATAACTGTTCTGGGAGTTCTGGGAGAGTGAATCATTGCTCAGGTAGGAATGTAATTATTCTTCACATTTTTACAGTTTAACCAATTATAAGGAGTAATTCTTCTAATGTGAGAGTTTTATGGCAGGGCTGATGTTGGGTAAAGAATATGAATTCGAACGAATGAACCAAATCTATCAAGAAGTGCATTTTCACTTCTGAAGGTAACTGTGAACGGAGCAGAAAACAGCTACAGGCCCAGACGTTCAGGAGCAGCTGTGGTGGTGATGGATAACTTCTGAGCGTGCTCAGTGGATCCAAGTGTCTTTCATGTGTGCAAACAACTTTCTCCTTTTTGACTTTTGACCTTTTAGAATTTTCTGAGATCTGCTCTAACCAGATTTTGTGTTATTGGTAAATTAACAATTTCTTAAAGAAAAACAAACACTTGGATTATTATCTCCATTACTATAATAATATAAGAAGAAATGAAAGAATGTAAAATACTGTTTTGAGTAGCCACTTTATTTACAGCTATATGATACAAGTTCTTCTCCCCTTTACACACTCACACACATGTACATGCACAGTGGATTAAAATATGAGCATTTGTGCATAAAATCTGTAGGAAAGAAGGAAGCAAAACAGAGTAGTGGAAAAAAATTAAAGAAAAACTGGACAGAAAATAAAGAAAAACAAAATGATGGAGTGAAAGTGGACAGAATGTTGAAGAAAACCGCTCTGGGGTCACATGAAATAAAATAAAAAGAAGGACAATGAAAAAAGAGAAACAAAAAAGATGAACAATAAAGGACAGAGAATGTAAGTGAACTCACATTTTGACATGAATTTTTAGTCTATTGTAGTAAGTGTCAAAGTGTTTAAAATGAACTTTTTTCTATTATTTTATCACAACTGACATCTATAAAAGTCCACTCTAAAATAAATAAATAAATAAATAAATAAATAAGTAGATGAAGAATGAGCTCTCCTGACAGACTAACAGTGTGGTCTGCCTCATCTTTGATTCAACAAGGGTTAAAGAGAGAGAGAGAGAGAGAGAGAGAGAGAGAGAGAGAGAGAGCATCCTTCATAACGACACAACACTCCCTCTCCGTTATCCTCCAGACTACATCCAGATACCGACAGGCTCGCGCTCCCCCTGCTAATTCACACACACACACACACACACACACACTGCCTCTGCCGCTCTCTTTCCTTACACACTCTCATGCACACACACACACAGAGACACCCACACACACACACATCTGCTGGCAGAGGAGGAGGAGAGCGGCGCGCGGCGGATCAGCGGCTCAGCAGAGCATCTGCTCTCCCCTTCAGCCGACACGCGGCAGAGAGGAGCGAGCGGCGCTGCTCAAGGTAAGGACTTTTATGGAGATGAATGCCTCCGCCGAATGCTCTCAGGGCTCGTGGAGGAGACGCTTGAGTGTGCGCGTGCGTGTGTGAGAAGTTGTCCGTGGAGTCTGGATGTGGAAGCGCGTGTGGCTTCGCGGCACTAAATGAATTTTCATGTCCAGCTCTTATTGGCTGTTGTTAATCGGTCGTTAGAAGCTCGCTCCAGGTCAGAGGTTGCGTGGTCAGCGTCTGCAGACTGAGGCACGTGACGTGGGGTCTGACAGTTTGCTCAGGGTCACCTGAGCAGGACAGGTGGCTGCTGAGGAAGGTGGTGATGTACCAAAGTTTAATCCAGGTGTCATGTGTGAGTGTAACTGTAGGAGAGGAGGAACTTTCATCAAGTTATCAAAGTATTAAAAACAAAAAATATAAGTATTCCTTTTAAATGATAAATTTTTATCGTTATTGTTTTTTTAATTCCATTGATAAACATTGTCATCAGTCATGAAAGCTATTGGACAGTGAGCATGTCAGTCACAGGCCACACTCAGCTCCACTCTGCTCTGTGAGACACTGTTTTCTACACATGCATGAAGACAGAACTAGTCGACTCATAAGTGTCTGTAAAAGCCGAGGTTTTATACTTTTTGACTGACTTTACTCACCGCTGACCAACAGGAGAAAAGAGCTCACAGTGAGTTAGCAACAGGTGTGCTACATGAAACCATCAGACTGTGATGGCTGTTTCTTTACTAACTGTTTCTGAGAGGAAACAGGAAACACTTCAGCCTTTTTTACATTGTGACATTAGAGATCTGAGAGGAAATGAGAGAGAAACCACACAACAGAGGGCCCTGGCTGAACGTGAACCAGGGACTCCACACATGGTCGGCATGGTAACGCCCCAGAGCCACCAGGAAGTCTCTGACCAGTACAAGTGTTTAACATGTTTAAATACAGCAGCAAACATGTGTGATGAAAAGTTTAACAATAGTTCTGTCTTCATCAAATCAACTGCTTCATTCAGAAATTATCAGTTTTCAGTTTTTTTTTTTTTTTTTTTAAATATATTTTTTTTTATAAATGTCAGCATCTAATAGCTGAATTGTGCTTGGTGAACATTGTTGTCTGAGGGTCTGAGTGTTGTCTGTGGCAGCTGACTGTGTGTGAACTGGAGTCAGTCTGCTCCCGATGACCACTTCCTTCATGCTGTTAGATGCATTTGAATTTTTTTCTTTATGTGTATCTGTATCATGTTGTGGTTCAGGTTGGTGCTCAGGAAAAAACATCGACTGCTTTAAGGATGTTAGAATGTGCTAATGAATGTTGAGTAATTGTAAATAAGCAGTGATGGCTCAGTTACACTGGAATGAATGCACGGCTGCAGGCTTGAAGACTGAATACTGTTTAGTACATATTATATATAATATATATACTTCTGTTGTTAAAGTACATACATAAATTATATAGTTATCATTTCACACTGGATTATACTCTTACTTTATATTGGTATATTGGTTATATTGGTGTACTTATAGTGTGTGTTTAATGGGATGTGTGTTCCTGACTTTTTAAATCTAAATACATGTAATATATTAATATTTAATCCATGATATGCAGTACTACTTAATGACCATTCAATCAATGAATCCAAGAAACAAATCAATCATCACATTCAGAGGAGAAGTATGTTCTGCTTGTTAGCATGTGTAATGTAACATAATATCCAAAAGTTTAAAGCAAGGTTCTGTCCTCATCAAGCTGACCATCAGCCATCAGTTCCCCCTCAGCTCAGTTAATCATGATGTTTAGATTCATGTGCTGTGAAACATCCCGAGTGCAGGATGATCAGGTGTGTAATGGAAGCTCCTCCATGCTGTGTGTACATGTACATGAGTACATGTTTCTGAGGTAACGCTGTACTTTTACAGAACGATATGAAATTAGGAGAAAACTGTATAAATTATAAAGTTATAAATGAAATATATAAATTATATACAGCAGATGATATGAATTTACATTTTAAGTTTGCTCCATCAGAACTGTGGTATCAGTGAGTGTGAAGTTTTCAGTTCAGTTCAGTTAAACAGGCTGAAATGAGATTGAAGTGTCTATAACAAATCAATTATCCCACTATTGACTGTTCTTTGATGTCAGTAAGTGTTGTTATTGAATTGATTATTATAATCACAAATGAGAGACAAGGAGTAATTTTACCATAACCTGAGCTTAATGACAGATTCAGGTTAATCACTCATATTTACATGTTTTTGCAGTTGCTTCCATACAGTTCTCAGTTCTGAGTACAGTCAGCACAGCAGCAGTCAAATCAACCACCTTTCACTGCTCTCACACAAAATACATTCAATGAACACATCATTCAAAATTCTCTTTTCTCTTATTTAATTTCTCTCCGTCTGGATTCTGTAATCCTGATTTGTAGAAATTCATTTTCCTCCTGCAGAAATGTAGCAGAGGAGGAATAAGTGTTAGGCTGAAGTATGTGGCCGCTGGAATATTCTTTATAAATTAAAACAAAACAAAAACACTTTTTATTTGTTCCTTTGATGAGTAACTTCTGGAAAAACTGCATTTTCCTCGCGCATTAAAACTGCAAACAGTTCAAGTAGTATTCTAGTACACACAGTGAGATGGAGCAGATACCTGACCCTCCAGTGGCCCCAGCCCTGCGCTGCTGTAGGGACAGGAAGCAGGAAGCCATGCAGTGGGTTCTGTTGATTAAAGATGATCAGCTGGAAGATGCTGCTGCTCTACATGAACATGGTGCAGCAGCATCACCTGGCCTGGCCGCTCCACAGCCTAATGTGAGTCCAGATTAATTTGGATTCTGGCCTTGAGGAGGATTATGCCGGCTGAATGTGGACTGAGAGAAGCCTGGCAGCCGGATCAGGCAGCCTGTGTTCACAGGGTGATTACAGCCACATTACACAGGCTGGAAGTCAAAACAAAGTGTATTCATGCTTTGTGGATTTCTCTGGGATCCCCTCGGAGTTTCCTTCAATACAGAGATGCTCGGGTGGAAAAAGAATCTGCACAAGGTGATCAGAAAATAAAACAGTATTCTATGATGTGAATTTTATGAAGCTGTGCTTTAGCCTAAATATGTATAGAATAATTATGAATATAAAACTGCCTTCAATGGATTTACATTTTATTTACGTCTTATTTCACTGCAAGTGATTCAGTTTGATTCAGTTTGATTTAAAAGGATCTTGCCAGTGTTTTTGTCTGTTTTCTGCTGTGTACAAACACACAGTCAACAGATGCATCAGTGCACTCTCACAGCATTGCACATGCATGTGTAGAGCATCACAGACGCCCTAATTGTACATTCTGTTTGTTTGTATACTGAATTTGAAGAGGCTGGAAACTTCCTTGAGATAGTTATGATTCACATTGGCATGAGGACAAAGTGCTGCTGGAGAATTGACTGTCCTGTGAAATACTTGATCTAGAACAGAACAGATCCCTGAAGGGCTTTTTGGCAAAGATACTTTTGCTGATGTTACAAAATGCAGTTAATGTTCAAATGTTCATGGCTATAAAAATAATTTGTTTTTATTTGTTGATGTTGCAAGCAGATTGTAATATTACTACACTGAAATGTATAATGTAATTTTAATACTATTGTAGTAACTATAGTCATAAATACTAAACAGTACTGCTACCACTGCTATCACTACTAATGATAATAATAATAATGATAATAATAATAATAATAATAATAATAATAATAATAATAATAATAATAATAATAATAATAATAGTGAAAGTACATGTGATGCTGTCCAAACACATGCAAGTTTAAACTCACAGATACTGATCTGATCCTAAAGCATTTCAACTTCCATCATTATGCCATTAAGAACATACAGCAGGTATGCATGGTTTCTGGGGGGGGGGGGGTTCTGCACATGGGGCCAGTGTAGAGCTCAACTTCAAATAAGTATGGTACAAAATTTAAATAGAGGTTTGTGTTCTAAAATTACTTCTTCTTTTTTTTTTTTTACCTTAACTTTTTACCTATATACTTACTTATATACCTACGTATATACCTACTTATTGAAGATGAAAAAAGAGCAAAGTAAAGTAAAATAAAGATTTAATGGAATTGTTGAATGCTTATATCTTCCAAAGCTTTCTCTCAGGGATGTCGGCATCCATCGCACGTCCATGATGCAAATGACACATTTTTAAATGAATGAGAGATGGCTGCTGTGATTTGTGAATACTGATAAAGTTATTAATATAAATGCAGGAGCGCTATCCTATTCATTTCCTGTTGTAGAGGGGATTCAGGCTGTGAACCCTGAAGTCATAAGGCTCTGACACCACAGAGGGAGGCAGACAGGAAGACAGATAGAGGAACTAACAGTAGACAGTCGCCGAGATTGGCACAAAGATTTAAGCCAGTGTGGCGCTGTGTGGTCAGCCATCAAAATGTACAAGAGGACATTTTTTTAATGGATCAAATTCATGTGCCATTACTCCTCAAAAAATATTATGACATATTGTGAAAGTGTCAAACTTCCAAAATAAATTTGTCCACACACACATTATCATTATCAGTCCACAGTTCAGGCTCCAAGATGTCAGGCTTTGGTTTGTGTTGCACTATATGTCACACTGTAAAAAGTTACAATGTTAATGGTTGATTTGACCCATTTTAAAAGAAGAAAAAAATCCAAAATAAATTAAACTGCATGTTTTGTTTCTGCTACTGTTGGCTGAAATTATTATTATTATTATTAATAAGATGTCACCTTGGATTCTGACATTTTTCACTGTTTTATTACATTGTACTGTATTGACAAAATAATTAACCCATTAATTGGAGAAAAAAAAGCCAGATTTCTCAGTAATGACAATAGTCATAACTGGCACCAATAGACATGTTGTTGAGAACTTCAAGTCAAAACTTCACACCACCACAGCTGTGTGATGGAGATACTGACAGACAAGCAGTCAGGAGCTTGTGAACTACGAACAAGGCTAGATGGCTAATTAGCTAGCACAGCTGAAGCACTCGGAACAAGTTAAAGATGTATGATGGTGTGTGTTGATGGTTCAGTTCAGATGGTGAAAGGTGAGGTCCTTGTTCTCCTCCGCCTCCTCCTCAGCCTGTGAATCAGTTCCTGAGCATTAGGCCGGGTGGTTTGTTGTTAGATCAACATGGCCCTGCAGGCTCCCAGGCTCAGCTGTCAGTCAACATGCTCTCTGACCACTCAGAGGCCAGAGGAGCGTTCGAGAACACCCTGAATGCAATAATGATGAAATGACAAAATAATGTCAACAATCGATTTTAAAAATCCCTTTGACATTTGCAATTTCATTAAGACTTTGATAAATGTTAGCAATTTTGTTTTCTTTTTCTTCGTGTTTACTGCTGGACCATTGATCTGTTAGTCCATTCATTCCTTTGATGAAGCCTTAAAAACGTATTTTCCAACGTGAGAGAATAAAGTCGGGAGAAATTAGAAAAGAAGACACTACATTTAATTTATATTTACTGTAACTCATAGTGCAGTGAAGCAGACTGACAGTGACTGGTGGACGGTTTGTTGTTAAATTGTCATGTTTTTATGCAGAACAAATCAAAGTGACTGGGAATGAAATAGTTCAGTCTGAGCTTCAGCCCTGATCCAGTGGCTCTTTGTTTCACAGACAGAGCAGGTGGTGTAAAGATAATTGTCCTAAATAATGGTGAAGAATTAAACCTCTGTATGACAGTGTGTATGGTAAAATATTGAGTCAACAATAAATTGACATTTACCATTTAATCTTCAGTAATTTGTTTCATGAACCGTGACATGTTATCTGTTGATATATTGAATATATTGAAGACAATCCATTGATTTCTTCAGCGACTGCTCGTGCTCTGTTCAAGGTCTCCTTCAGATTAGTCTCTGATAAATAACTGAGACTCTGAAAGTGAGTCTCCCTGTTTCTCTTAATAAAGCAGGGAAGCAGCCGCTCTGTAGCAGCAGTGGATTATTCTCCTCCCTGGAGTCACAAACAAGCTGGATGCTAACACTGGTGTCCAGGACAAACAGGAAAAAAAGGATCTACAGCTCTGATTCTCCCAAATGTCCTTTTCATCTGAGGAGTTATTGGTTAAAAGCTTTTGTGTATTTGAAATGTCTGTTGCTTTACGGACAAATCAGCAATTTTCATTTATCTTGTTAAATAAAATTACGCAAATCACGTAATCTTTTTTTTTTTTAAACTTTGTTTACTGTTCATCATTACACGGTTTTCAACACGTGAACAATGCTGTAGGCTCGAGGTGTAGAAATGCATTCACATGCAAAGGAATACAATTAATAATAATAATAAATATAATAATATGATATGGTGCCAATGATAATGATAATAATAAATAAATCACATAACCAGTTTTAAGAGCAACTCGGTCCGTGACGCACATCAACTTCCTTCCGGTTCGTTGTTGATAGCGTCTGTAGTTACCACCTTAGCAACAACAAAAACCGTATTGTCCATACACTTTCCTTGAGAGACCCGAAAGATTGTACGTTGAAACGAAAAAACTAAAGATCGTATACATTAACCGAATGGATACTTTTAAAATAAAGTGTACATTTGTCGCTAGAAAAGTTATCAAAACGAAGCTAAAGCCACAAATTATCTTAAAATATAGCAATTTCCACCGAAAATAGAAGGGATGTCCGCCATGTTTTTTGTTGACGTGGGGGAGAAACTCGGCGGTCACGTGACCTAAAGTATGCAAGCAGAAAACACTGGGCAGATGAAACGTTCACACCTTACAATTGCAGATCCCAAAATGTTGGACTCATACGTTTTTGTGCTGTGGACAAATGTAGGTATTACACAATTTGGAATGAGACTGGGTTGTCTCTGTTTACTCTGACAGTTTACCTGCTGAATGCTCCTCTATGTTCACCACCGCGTTGCTAACTTTGACTGTATTTGGTTCTGAGCAGGTCGGGTGCAGTGGCTTTATCAAAGCTGTTCTTTTTGCTCTGAACAGTGACCTGACAAGCTGGAACTGAGGCTGACGGAAACAGAGAGACTGAATCAACAGTAAAGCCCTAACAGCCAAACTTCCTGCTGAAAGACACTAAAAGAACACCTGAGTTGAGTGATAATAATCGGCGGGCTTCATTTTGTCATTACACCAAAAAGATTTAAAAAAATAAATAATAAATAAATAAAAAATCTACCGTGTTAGTTGTGCAGCAACTAAGAACAACCATGCAAGTCAATACAAAGGTATGTGATCATCAAAAAATGACAAAGTCATATCTGTCATTTTGAATTTTCATTCATAGTTGCAATGTTTATATTATATCTACTGTTATGGAATTATATAAATAACAAAGTGCTGAAGGAGAGACATGAATGGAGCGACTGTAGTTCAGGAGGTAACGTGGCTGTCGGTGGTTCAATCCCTGGCTCCCTCCAGTCTATGTGTCGACGTGTCCCTGGGCAAGATGCTGGACCCCCAGTGGCTGCTCCATCGGCTTTGGATAAAAGCTCCTGCTAAATGAAACTGTAGAATAGTAGTAAATGTAAAAGGTGAGACTACAGAGTCGACATGAGAACACGGAGACAGACGGTGTGTAATGAAGGAGACAGAGGCCTGGGCAGCCATGTCTTATTCATGGTCAGGTCACTGGCATGGGGACCCACAGCGCTAAATTATGAACAACACAGCATCACAGCATGCACGCACACACACACACACACACACACACACACACACACACACACACACACACACACACACACACACAGTGAATATCCATCATACCAAGTCATCTAATCCAGAATTCAAAAAAAAAACAAACAAACAAAAAGTTTTTTTTTCCGGCAATCGGAGTAATAATATTCAACTTGTTTCAACAATGAAATGAAAGTAGTTGTATTTGATTTTCTGCCTTGTAAACGAGAAGACAGGTCATGTGAGCAGAGACCTCAGTTTAACAGTCATTTCCATGGGTGAGTGTGTGTTGAACATCCTTTTCACTGCTGAGTCAGTCTTTTTACAAGTGGACATTTATAATTTGGGACACAAGTGAAGCTAAAACAGAGACAATCTGTCACACAGAAATCCTGAGGTAAATTCACTCCAGACTGAATATCAGAACAGACAACGTAATGGTTCCCTCTTGAGTGTATATGCACAAATGTTCTTTATTTCACTTTCATTTAATTTCACTATTTAATCACAAAATGTCAAATATTAAAAGACTTTATAGAATAAAAAAACAAATGAATCAATTATGTAAAATGAATCGATAATGTGTGATTCAGTGCTTTGATGATCAATAATCAAAAAAAGCTCACACCCTGCTGTACTTATTTTACTGACATTGTTGATCTGATTTTAATTTGCTTTTGCTAACAGGCTAAATGTGGTTACAGCTTTTGAATTTGCCTTAAAAGGCAGAGGGTGTGATTGGCTGAAAGACAAGACTACTGTCACAAAAAGTGACATGATGAAATAAAAAAGGTGATTTTATGAAACAGTGTCATACACAAACTTTTGACAAAGGGCATTTTAAAATAAAAAAAAAAAAAATTACAATGTATTTCTGAAATATAAATAAAGGATTAAAGAAAAATGCTAAAAATTATTTTTTTAATGTATTCAATAATTTCCTATAATGTCATGTTTTCCACTATTTATTCATGTTATTATTTATTCCATTGTTTGTTATTTATTTATTAGTTTCATATTGAGCGTTTTGAGGCTTCGTATCTGACTGCTGCTCTCTCAGTCTGTTTGAACATGCACACACGCGTCCCCTGTGACTGAATCCATGTCCAGCTCACAATACAACATTAGCAGCCCCTTCAGGACAGTTATTGATTTTCACACATGGCCTCGTGTGTCCCACACACACACAAACACACAGACACAGGGATTCATGTCTCACCCCCCCGACATGTGCTGGAAAGCCCCCACAGACATGGTTTGAAATTTTCAGGTTTCAACTTTAAACTTAGAGAAAACATTTGACATTTCTGCCAGGTTTATCGACACGGCGGCGAAGCTCCTGAGAGCCTGCAGCTTATTCCAGTCCTGCTGCCAACACACTCGTTTTTCACTGAGGTTTGTTTTTTCTCCTCTCTCTTCTGTGGTTTTGATTTTGTAGTGCATATTTAACATGCAGCCACTGGTATGAGCAGGACGTCCTTCACTGTCCCTGTTATTTGAATTTAGACATTTAGTGTCTTTTCATCTTGAACACGACAGAAAAAATCTAAATCCAAGCAGAGGGCAGCAGAGATGTGTGAAATATTTGCAAATACTCACATACACACGTCTGCTCATTCACTCATTTTCATTTTTATATAAATCCTGGTTGCTGTTTATTTTCAGTGCTTTCTGCATTCATGTGTTCACAATGTTGGAGTTATAGTTTTCTAACGCGGCACAAAATATCAGTACCAGTGACCCAAAGCAAGATAACTGAAAATGTAAATGTTTTGAGGTTGTTTTTATTGGTCTTGTATGATTTTTTTTGTTCTTTTTGTTCTTTTTTTTTTTTTTTTTTTTTTTAACCAGGGGGTATCTTCCTTAAATAGAAGGAAAAACTAAATTTAAAAAATGCTCCCAATAATTGATTTGATTTAATTTAATTATTTACAATATT
Source organism: Centropyge bicolor (assembly GCA_037975185.1). Lineage (NCBI taxonomy): Eukaryota > Metazoa > Chordata > Actinopteri > Pomacanthidae > Centropyge > Centropyge bicolor. Next base: position 16,886 of record JBBMOC010000245.1, on the reverse strand, counting down.
TTTGTTTAAATATGACATATCAATATATTTTACAAACATGAATCAAATCATTGTATGTCTTTCTCTTTCAATCACGTCTGAGTTTGATCGTGAGTGAATCAGGTGAGCTGTCTGATATTTTACTGAATCACCTGGTACGAGCTCGGTGTCCTGCTGTGGTCAGGTCTTTGACCGACAGTACACTGTATCACTGTCACTGAGAGAGGAAGGGATGATGGTGTGAAGTGTGTTTAGCTGAGAACTTCACTGGGCTGAAGCCTCCTGTGACAGAAAATAATTACCTTCTTATTGCATAGATTCATCATCAAAATGTGTTGTTTACTTAGAGAGACAAAGATGCTGTGGGGTTGCCTGTATGTTGGTGTGTGTTTGCCTGTATGTTGGTGAGTGTTTGGCCTCAGCAGTTTTGCTCTTAGTATCATCCTTCAATGATAAAACCACATGAACAAAGATTGTGAACGTTGTAACTCCTACAGTTGAATCACATAGCAGAATAACGGGGGTTTAAGGAGACGAGTTTGAGTAAGTAAACTGAAAATTAATTTTAAAAAATAAGTGAATTAAAATGAGTTTGTAGTATTATTAAAGCCTGAATAGAAGAACATTCTATTACTCCAGTGAATGCTTTGAGCCAAACTTGGTGAGCCGAGCTCCACTTTCTCACTCTGTTGTTAACGGCCGCTCAGCTTCTGAACTGATGGAGAATCAGGTCACGCTCAGAGAGCTCCACCAAAGAAACACAGGGTCATTCAGCAAAACAAAAAAAACTTGCAATGCAACATCATTGTAAAACACAATCCTGTGGATGGCTTTCTAATTTATTTATTTATTTATTTTTTTTGCTGCCTTGCAATTGTAGAGAAATAAGATAAGTATGGTGCAGCAGAGCCGTTTGGTTCAGTTATGACTATTTCCTTTTTTGATATAATTGTTTGGATTGAAAAAAAAGGTTTCAGAGAGGAGTCAGTTTCCAGTTTGTGTTAGATCCCTGGTCGCCCTGTCAGCCCGATGACAGAGGGTCCATATGTAGCTGCCGTGCAGTGATCAGCTCCATACAGGCTGTGTTTATGGTGGATTTCATGACGTGCTTGTGGATCTGTATTAAAACATAGACCTGGATAGAATAGTGTTGTGGGTTGCTCATCAATTTAATTTTTTAGAGTGTGCACATTCTTATCACACTCACATGCATCATTTCAATTAACACAAAACACAGGAATGTTAGGACACTGTCATTATAAACAGTCATTCTCAGCAGCTTCAGTTTTGGTTGCGTTCACTGACCTGTAAGTCAACTGGTCTTCCTGGATTGTATTTTATCATCTCACTGGTGACTGAAACAGCACTGAACCACTGCCTGCTATCACAGTAGCATAATAAAAAAATATTTTAATATCATAAATTGAAAGCGGTTTCAATTTAAAATATGTTTTGCGACACTTGAGTCTTGCACTGTCGTGTACTGTAGAAGGTTTCCAACCAGTCACTCTCCTGTGAGCCAGAGACCAAATGAAGTCACTGGTGAGTCGGACCAGTACACCGAAAAAATCAGGTGCGAAAATGACACTGGATTTACATTTATTCAGAAACACATGTCAAAACATGCCACTCCACTGGCAGGTGTAAGATTCTGTTTCAGTCGTGTTACAGTTTGCTCACTGTTTTTCATTTTACATTTCAAGGAAAGAATTTCTGTGCAAATGTTAGAGTCTCACACACTGATCCTTTAATGTGTTTAGAACATGGTGTTTAACAGAGCCTCATGTGTCAGAGTGTGGTTCTGTTGTTACCTTGATGATAAAATTCTCCAGTACATAGACACAGACACATCTTTATGCAAACATGTTTAAAAATTAAAGACCTGAAATTGTGTTCTTGAGAAAACATGGGATTGTTTTAGCACAGAAAAACAAAAACTTTTTTTTTTTTTTTTTTAAATGTAACCTTTGTTTCACCGGATTCGTCAATTTAGAATCAAAGTTATTTTTCTCTGGCCTGTTGAGGGAAGCAGAGAGTTCATGGCATGAACATGAAGAACACACCTGCATACGTGAGCACACACACATGTGGAGATGTGGAGGAGGAAAGTGTTGTATTGATTGTTAACATGAAATAACCTTTAGGATGGAAGCTTGTCGGGAGCTGGACTTTAATTCTCTGTGTGTGTGTGTGTGTGTGTGTGTGTGTGCATGTGTGTGTGTGTGTGTGTGTGTGACCTTTAAGCAACATGCTGATTGAAGAAGGCTTTCTGTCTTTAATCACACCGTGTCTCATTAGATGACACATACGAGCAAAAAGTATGTGCTAAATCACAAAGGGATAAAAAGGAAAAAAAAGTGATTTTAATTCAATAACAATTTAAAGTGTGATTTGACCACGAAAAAGTTATATTGATAAAACTTTAGGTGATGGAAAAATATGCTATAATATAATTATTAAAAACTGAGAAATGGCACCTGAGCTTGTATTTATTTAACGTATTTATCTTTAGTTTGTTTGTTGTCAACAGACATTACAATATTTTAAACAAGGACCTCCAGCACTCGCCAACATGCTGCTGTGGCCTCGGATGCAGCGAGCGCGCTAACTATATGGCACACAACGATACCACCTGGTGGCCAGAAAAATTAACAGAAAATCAACCTGCCAGCACACAAATAAACATGTGCACATCTCGTTCATGTGTTTTGAACATTTGTATTAAATACAAGAACAAACAAAAACACAGACTGTAGGTAACCAGAAATGATCTTTAGTGTGATACATCAAGTTCACCACTCGGTTACATTACTGCTTCATATGTGCAGCTTCCAAGATACCATCGGTGTTCCAGATGTTTGTGTTTCCTGTTTGTGCTGCAGATTTTAGTTTGCTAGTGTTCGTTCACGTCTCACACACTTCAATTAAAATCACTTCTCATTTAGCTGTACTGGTAAAAGTCATTTCAGTCTCTTTGAAATTTAAAATGAGTTAAAGGGAGTTACGAGACAGAATGTATCCTTTGTTATTCCAGTCACACTCAGTGGACACAGATGTTTCATCTCTTTGCTGTTCTTTCTCTGTCAGTCTCTCCATGCACCTTCTCTCCTCTCACCTTATTCCTGTCACTCAATGTTTTCATACTTACTTAATGATGCTAGATCTTACGTACATGGTTCTTTCTGCAGTGTTTCTTTTTCTCCTTCTATTGGCCAGATCTGTTGAATAAATATTAATGATTGCCTCCTGTCCACTGAATGATAAATACATCGATAAATAAGTAGCTAAATCAATGATTCAACAAATAAAACATAAAACAAACAAGCACAATTATAAGCCCAGTTATTCCGAGCCGTCCCTGAACGCACCACCACGTCTTAGTTATGAACACATGCCTTCAATCACAGACTGCACTCCGTGAAGGGATGAGAGTGAGAGGGTGAGGGATGACATGATGAGTGTGGAGAAGGAGCTGGTCGTCGGATGGATGGAGGAGCGTCTTGTCATTTTCGTCTGGAGGCGAGCAGACAGGAGGGAACCAGGAGCCGTCTCTTCTTATAGTTTGGGTTAGAATACTGCCCCCTGTGGTTCCTGTATTCCAAACGAAGACAGGACAGAGACAGACGGAAAGAGTTTGGGGGGGGGGGGGGTGAGGTGCTAAGTCAAAGGGCAAGGAAACACATATGGCTTGCTGAAGTACTTCTTGTACCAAAATGAGATAAGGTCTTTGTTCCTGAATCTAGTTATAAAACTTCATCAGGAATTTCATTAGTACCTCTAGTTACATTGTTTCCCAGTTAGCAGAGAAGACTAAGAACTGTAATGGTCTGTCTGTGGTTAACTAAAGATGAAATGTAACAAAGTAAATTCACTCAAGAACTCTAATGAGGACTGCACTGATCAGTTTTTTCTGTCTTAAAGATAGATCAAAAGATGAACCTCAGAGAACTGTCATCCAACTGTGCAGGTGCCTCCAACTTTATGGAGCTTTTTGGCATCTTTCAGCTCGATGGTTCAGCTTTATGGCCAACGACTTTACTGTTTAGCTCCAGTCTTCATTTCCACCACAGTTTGAGACTAGCTGATGAACAGCATGGAGCAGTTAGCAACTTAAAAGCCAAGTATGTTGAAGGTTTATATTTAACACTTTATTGACATAATCATCCAAACATCCATCCATGACAATATGTAAGTGCTGTATTTACAGCTTGTTCCACTGCCTCTTAAAGTCTAAACATCAATTTGTTACGATGTGTATGTACTGTTCTGTAGATTCATTTTGACAGTGTTACAGTCCAGCTTCTACCTGTTTTAGCAATGCATTTAAGCGCTTGGCTTATTCAGGTAGGACAGTTCAGCTTCCACTTCTGCCACTTTATTTCAGCTGTCAGTATTTTTTGGTTAGTGTGAATGTTGATTCATGTTCTTTGAATCTTTATTATTCCACATTCTGAACAGTTGTCTGGTCGACAGTTACTTCTACATTAGCTGCAGATTCATTTGACCTCTGACAGTCTTGGACAAAAACATTTCAAACTTTTCAAACTAACATTTTTTGGTAATCTTTAACTTAATTCACACAAGGAACATATCTGATATCTACTCTTAATATTTGCAAACCTTTTCATGGTGGAATCGTTAGAGTGCATATTACATAACTGCAGGGTACACAGTTTGACCCCTGACCCAAAGTTTGTTTTGGTTTGTTTGTTTTTCTTTTCAAGTAAATGCTTTAAGTCTCTGAAAAGTGTGTGGAGATGACATTGAAGATGAGCTGTAACTTTTTTGGTCATGAAATGATTGAAATAATGGCACCTTAGAGAGAACCCAAAGTGAAAAAAGTCATACATGTGGATGGAAGGACAGTGCAAGTCCTGCTTTGCACAAATGAGTCAAATCCATCCCATTAGTAATATAGATAATATAGGTGTGCAGTCAGGAATCATCAGCTCTAGGGAACTGAACATATGCTGCTGTTATTGTAGCCTCTTTTGCACCAAAGAGTGCACAGAAGACACAAGTAATTGGTACCTTAAACTAATTTAAAGAAGTTTACATTTTACAAACAATTTCTAGAACCAAACCACTACAGAGCAGTCATATAGTGACGCATTGTCAAAGAATCTGATCCAGATATGGGAATTTCTGAGCAGCCTTTTTTAGACTCTAGCAGCCATTAGTGGTAGTGCACTGGTTTCAGCTTTCAGCCGTGGTGGTGGTCATCTGCTGACACACAGGGATCTGAGTTGATAATGACTACATTCTTATTTTGGGACCTAATATAACGTGAGTAATATGCAGCCTCTTTATGCCTGCTGTTGACGTGTCATATCTGTCATGACGAAGAAAAAGCGTTACTTTTTTGCATTATGTCTTGTCTCATGTTGTCTCGTCATTTCCTGTTTTATTTTGGTAACCATCTCCCCTTTGGTTCCAGGTAACTTGCCCTTCCTCCTGTGTTTCCCGCCAATGTGATTGTCTGCCCCGCCCTGATTGTCTCCACCTGTTCCCCATCACCTCCTGTATATAATGTCTGTGTCTTCCCTTGTCCTGTGCCAGTTTGTCCTGTCTGTATAGTCCGTCATCCCACGCCTCATGCTCAGTGTTCTCTTTGTCAGGTTTCCCTTTTCTGTTGTTACTTTGTTTAGCTCATGTCTTGTTTTGCCTCAGCCTCGTCTGAGTGATTTTCAGTTCAGTATTTTGTTTGGTAATCTCTGTGGAGTGATTTTCGGTTGTACTTTGTTATTGCATTTTCCTCTTAAGAGTGATTTTGAGTTTCGCCTTTTTTTTTATTATTAAAGATTTTTTATTTTGAAACTTTTGTCTTGTGGTGCTGCATTTGGGTTCAGATCAGACTCAGGCCCAAGCGGCAACCTCCGGCGCTGAAAAATGAAGCCAATGCGGAAGTGCAAAAAAGCTGCAGTTCCTCAAATAACCACTAGAGCAGGCTGCAGAAGGGAGTCAATTACATTTGAGCCCCATGTTAAAATGTCTGATTTTACCACAGAAAAAAACATATTTACAGCCTGGTTCAAAACATGGCTCTAGTCTCTTAAGCTGTTTTTCTACTCCATGACAACTTTGGGGGGGGGCAAATTTTTTTATAAGGCGTTCGTTTAAAATATACAGCATACATCATTATGCACAATTCATAGCTGTCAATCTAAGTGGCGCCACTTTGATTGACAACTAGCCACTGACGGTCTAAAGGGCGTCACCCCGGCTAATTCTAGTCACTGAGTTTGGGAAAGAGATCGTCGTGGGGTTAGCCGGCTAGCAACGATATTTAGCATTTAACCTAGCTGGTTAGCCGTAGCTAGTTTGATTATTTCAAATAAAGCGGCTTTTTTCAGCCAATAGCGTTCATTCGACCCGCCTCAGCTCCGCCCTCGCTCCACCTCTTTGTCCATATTTGGAGTAACCGGAGGTAGGCTATCAAGATGGCTACGCACTACGATTTGCTTCATTTTTGCTCTTCAGAAACCTATGGGTGACGTCACGGACACTACGTCCATATTTTATACAGTCTATGCTCAGGCCTTGTCAATATCAATATAGTAATAATCTTTGCACTTTTTGTCTTCCATATTTGGTTATATGTTATTGTGTTAAAAGAAAATGTCCACCACTCATTTTGAAGAGTTCCCATGGCTAAACACTTGTACAGAGTTTGAATATAAGATTCATGTGTCCCTTTTGAAAACACACCCCCAGAGGAAGAACAATCAGCTTTTGTCAGCATGTAAAGCCATACAATGCAATGTTAAAATCCATAGCTCCCTTCTCTGTGGTGATTGTTAACATGTATCTGTGCAGAACTATAACTCCAGCTTCTTTGCCTGCCTCCTGTTTCCTGTTTGCCTTCCATGTAAATGTATTCTACCAGGGATATTCAGATGTCTGAGTGCAATACTGAGACCATTCCCCCAAACATGCCTTGTACATGTATTTGAAGTCTATGAGGAAACACAACAGTAGCAAACCTACCTCCCATCTAATTTAGTCACTGCTGAGAAAAAAAGAAAGAAAAAGAAAATACACCCTAAGATTGTGGAACAACTTTTTTTTTCCTGTCTCAGCGGCAAGCAGTGCTGTCCCCTTGATTACACAGAGGCTGGCTGTATGTTTAACCTTTGAAAGTGTTGCCTTTAAGTCTTCTATCTTTAAATCTGCTCTTCATCCCGCCAAGATTAAATGACTTTTGTTGTTGGTGTGTGCAGTTTATCTGGACTTCATCTAGAGAGGGGCTATGACAAGCTCGCCTTCCAAACAACAACAAGCAGAAATCAATAACCCTGTTGCCCTGCTCATCCCACTGCTGACCAGCTAACTATGTGTGTGTGTGTGTGTGTGTGTCCAGAATCTCTAAGAACAAACAGTCTTTGAGCAGACAGGCCCCATTGTGTTGCTTCTTCACCACTGTTTCTTTCTCTGCCGCGGCCTCAGTAGAATTATAAAAACCCTACTATAGGATTCTATTCAGCGCTGGATTTATAAAGGTGCCACAGACATGGGATTTTTTTAACTCTTCAGGGAGCAGTTTTGATCTTTATATGGCTGTCTAACAGGAGAGAAATTGATTGTTTTTACAGCAATGGACAAAGATATTTTCACATACTAACACCATGATGAGTTTGTCACAGAAAGTCCACATTTCAAATATTTATTGTCGTTCATTTCATGAAACTGCAGCTGGAGTTGTGAGTGATGCTGTCAGTGTACTGCCACAGTCCCAGCCAGTGTGTAATGTTTTATTTTACACGATATGGTCCACAGCAAGAGGGATAGATGTGAGGCCCAAGATCTGTGAGCAGAGTTCTCAAATGGGCTCTCCATGCTTGTCCACACCCCACACAAGACACTGCATTTGTACTGGATTGGCTTCTAGTTACCTAAGCACTCAAGACATACATCTCAATACTATCCCATTATCAACAGTACAAAAAAGAAGTACAACAAGGATCATAGTGTAGAATCTGTTTGGCGCTGGTTTCACCCTCTAACAACAACTTCTGTTGTGACAGGGCCAACTTCCTGTTTATACCTACAGATGGCGTACATTGCTCTTTGTATTTAGTTGTTTTATAATAATAATAATAATAATAATAATAGTAATGATAATAGAAATGCAGAAGTATTTGCAGAAAGCCACAGGAGAGGAGAGAGACAGAATGGGCATACATCGATCAGAGAAAGGGAAGATCTTGAGCATAGTCTGTATAAAATATGGACGTAGTGTCCGTGACGTCACCCATAGGATTCTGAAGAGCAAAAATGAAGCAAATCGTAGTGCGTAGCCATCTTGGTAGCCTACCTCCGGTTACTCCAAATATGGACAAAGAGGTGGAGCGAGGGCGGAGCTGAGGCGGGTCGAATGAACGCTATTGGCTGAAAAAAGCCGCTTTATTCGAAATAATCAAACTAGCTACGGCTAACCAGCTAGGTTAAATGCTAAATATCGTTGCTAGCCGGCTAACCCCACGACGATCTCTTTCCCAAACTCAGTGACTAGAATTAGCCGGGGTGACGCCCTTTAGACCGTCAGTGGCTAGTTGTCAATCAAAGTGGCGCCACTTAGATTGACAGCTATGAATTGTGCATAATGATGTATGCTGTATATTTTAAACGAACGCCTTATAAAAAAATTCGCCCCCCCCCCCAGAGTTGTCATGGAGTAGAAAAACAGCTTATGAGACTAGAGCCATGTTTTGAACCAGGCTGTAAATATGTTTTTTTCTGTTGTAAAATCGGACATTTTAACATGGGGCTCAAATGTAATTGACTCCCTTCTGCGGCCTACTCTAGTGGTTATTCGAGGAACTGCAGCTTTTTTGCACTAGTGCCGGAGGTTGCCGCTTGATCTTGAGTCAGTAACATGCATTAATAGGTAAAGGCTGCCTTCTGGACACTTGGAGATTCTACTAACCGTGCACTCTGGGAGCTCTGGGTAACAGGGTACTATGAGCTGGAGATATGATCCTGCCTGACCACTAAGGGATTTTACACTAAATTCAGGATTTTCCAAGAACCAATGCTAAGCTAATATACATGATCTGACATGAAAATGTGATGTCATATCCTAGTTCTTGTCAGTGCCTGATAGTAAGGAATTGCAATAACCCAGCCTCGATGTAACAAATGCACAGATGTGTTTTTTGCATCTTTTTGAGACAAGATGTGCCTGATTTTTGCAGCACATAGGAGAGAAATCCTCTTAAGTTTATTTGATGTGGGAGTTAAAGGACATATCCTGATTGAAAATGAGTTAACTGGTTGGTGAGATGTAATTGGGTGCCCACTTAACAATGAAAGTTAGTTCAAAATAATAATATCTAAAGGAAACATATATAAAGTGACTAGAACTGGTCTGTGCACTGAACCTATTGGGACACCATGGCTTTCCTAGACGTGCAGAAGATAGACTTAAAATACTGAAAATTCTTCTTTTCTGATTTATGAAGATTGAGTATGTGTACTTGTATATCTGTGCCTGAATAACACACTGCATGTATCTGGTGAAATTTCCTTTATTTCTTTAATATCAGAATATATATTGCAGAAATAAAAGTATCGCAAGTAGATACATATGTAAAAATTTTTTAACTCTTTTTTTTTTCTATGCCCCTGTGTGAGCCACATTAAAGAGTAGTTTCCACTGACATTCAGTTTTCCTGATTCTGAAACACATAAGCACACACTTACTGTACATACATACAGAAAAACACACATCGAAACCACTCACACAGACACCATTACCTTGACTCACTCTTTCATCCTTATACAAACACACACACACACACACACACAGAGTCATAGGTGAGTGAAACACAGTGTCTCCACTTCTTCCTTTCATTTGTGAGGATGAACAGAAAAGAACAGCAGTTGTTTTCCCAGCTTCATTTTTTCTCTCTCAGTCTACACTGTCATGGAGTGTGTGTATATTGTGTAAAATAAATTGCTATCCAGCTCAGACATCCAGCCTCTGTACCGACAGCAGGGCAGTGTCAGTATAGAGAGCAGTGCTGTACAGTCTGTGGAGCGAAGCTAACAGGCAGCGAAAACACAAACCCATAAAATCACGTTTGTTAAAACTGTAGTACCTCTTACTCTGAAACATAATAAAAATAATGATGCAATCATTATGAAGCCACTGACATTAAAGTAAAAGTCAGGACGATCTGTGTCTGTTTAAACAACCTTCCACTGGAGACAGACTGGGTTGTATGAAATGATGCAAATCTTGTCTAGATTGATATAGTCTGTTTTTCTGTAGACTGTGTTGTTCGAGGCACTGTGGTCCTGGAGGAACATTTCTGTTCATCAGTATCATAGCAAAGAGTTTATATTTCCATTTACATTCTTAAAGACATTTTACTCGTTTTAATGCTTTTTCAGCAGCAGCATACGTTTGCAACAAATGCTGGTTGTGAAGTAAGATCTACATATGCCCATCTACAGAAAGACACGTTCTAGAGCTTCTCAGCCTCTTTGTTCTTTGTCTGTTTAACCTTCCAAAAAACAAAACAAGCTGCCTCCTGTCAATCACAGCTCAGTCGAGTGAGAAGGCAGGCCAGGCTACACTTTACACTGCTGCTCTCCTCTGTACCTGGACTTGCATACTTTTACTGTGGAAGAAAAGTTGGAAAACTATGAACTGAACCGCAACCTCGCTGAAACTGCATTTTTCTCCTACAAAGTTACCTTTACTGTAGTTATTTTACATATTATCAGAAGTTTATTATTTTCAGAAGTGAGGGAAAGCAGCCCTGTTTGTACCATGTTGATGGTGTACTCTGAGGATATTTGATGTACTTTTCAAGGATTTAGTTGGTTGAGATGTTAAGAGAACTTTCAGGACAAAAATGATCAATAGTCGGTATTCTTTCACATTATATACACTTATAATCTGCGTGTCCATTAGGTCAGAATATTCAGCCAATATGAATCTGGATGTCTGGACATGAAGAAGACTGAAAGTCTACCGATGTGCTAGCAGCCCTGTACTTATACAGTCATTGTTTGAGCTAATGCTAATGTCTGCATGCTAACTGTAGACCATAGAAACCATAGAAATATCTCTTATATTATTATTATTAAAAATAATAATGTTTGACACTGTGGACAGTTGAATTTGGCATTACAGTATAGCTACAATAACCAGCTCTACAACATCTAACTTACTGTTATTTCTGGAAGCATGCTGAAATGTGACATTGATATCTTAGTAACAAACACTTGTGTTTGCACACAGCCAACACAGCATTAGTTAACTAACTTCTGTGATCTTTATTTTCCAACCTCACACAGACGTATTTTATTCAAAAATATTATCATCTAAATTGTAACACTTGACCGTGCAGGCGGTTTAATAACTGTGGCTACCAGATGCTCGCATTTCACCATTAGATTAGATCCACCTCCACTGCCCCCCCCCCCCCCCCCCCGTGGAAAAACAGGCAGTACAGTCAAACTCCAGCCAACAAGCAGCTCCACAAAAACACAGGGAACACAGCACTGGATTTGGACTGCATTGTATATATTGTATATAGGTCTTCTAAGACTTCACACACATTCAGACATGGTGGCTGATTGGACAGCGGCCACCACCACTGACCATGCACATCTGGTTCATTATTATTAAGGACACTTCCACACGTAGACTGCAGGGGCCAGGAATCCAACCACTAACTTTCCGATGGGTGAACGGCCTTCTCTACCTCCTGAGCACAGCCACCTCATAAGACACCCATCAAGACATGACACAGCTGGTATCTTGCTATAGGGCTTTAGCCCGAGGCTAACGTCTGAAGGCAGAGAGGCCAGCCATCTCAGACGTGCGTCGCTTTGGATCAAAGCATGTGCTAAATGAAACTGTATAATTGCTCAACTCAGTAGCTGTTTCTTTACTAGTAAACGGGAGCACTGACTTATTACATAGTCTGTTAGTACAATTAACTGCACAGGGAGTTGTGTTATTTAACTGGTATTTGACTGAAAAACAAAACATTTGAAAGGCACAAACAGCACAAACAGTCAAGGCCAAACCATTTTTGTACCAGGCTGTAAACATGTTTAATTCATATTAACATGGGGGTCAGATGCTGTTGACCCACTTTTGGAGCTAATTAGCACTAAACACATATTTGGTCATAAACTGGAGAAAATTCAATCTTGACCTGATGATGGCGCTACATGATAAGTTGTTACAGTTCACGCTGAAGGGAATATGAAAGTGTATACCAGATGTCATTGCTTTACATTCAATAGTTTAGATATGTCGGTGTGGACCTGCCATTACCTGCCAGCACTTGCATTTTCCAGGTTTCTCCCATATTTCAAGGCCGTCTCCCTTTTTGTTGTTTCTCCAGGAAGTATCTTTTTTCTGGGTTTTAATGGAGGATATTGCAGAAACGCTGAATTCATACATTTAAAAAACACAAAGCTACCACTATTCTAGATACTCAGTCACTAAAAATGCTGCTCTTGTCTGACAAATTAAAGAACTTTCCTCAGTACTTTGTCCCTTCCTTTGCTCCCCCCCCCTTTCTTCCCACTTTGTGAAATGTCAGATACTAGGTTCGACCAAGAGTGAAAATTAAGCAGTCATACAGTGATAATTGACTCCCACTCACCCTGTACGTCTACATAGGTGTCCATCTTATGTGATAATTGCTTCAAAGTCATATATAGCCTGCATTGTGATTCAGCATTGATTTGTAGAGGGTGTCTCTCTCCAACACACATACAGTCATAGACAAGCAGCTGCTGTCCCCTGTGTGAGGCCATCAAAAGAGGTGATAACAATGTGTCTGACACTCATTTCTCTCTGACGATCTCCAGAGGTTACAGGGCACTCACACGCTCTTACCTCATTTCCTGCTGTTGGTTTTAGTTAAAGATTTACTTTAGGTTAAGAGTTCTATTTTCTAGAGCACAGGTGTCAAACTCAAGGCCTGCGGGCTGACTCCAGCCATTTTACATGGCCTCGCGAGAGATTCAAATGCACATGATTGTCTCAATAAGGTCAATGCTAATTTAAAGTGCACATTGCCTGTAAACTACAGCTCCGTCATTTCGTGACCCGCAAAGTGACTTCCTGCCACTAGAGTGCAGTGTTTCTACTTCAGCATTTCGCAGCCGATTTTCCAACAAGTGGAGATGAGAAATATCAACAATCATTCCCAAAACGTCCAAGAAGAGAGAAGTTGATGGCAAAGGAAGACAATTTAATGAAAGATGATAAGCGAATATATGTTTGTGCTTTGAGGAGACAAACTGGTGTGTATTTTGTGTTATGAGGCAGTGCTGGTGAGGGACTACAATATACGTCAGCATTTTGACACCAAACATATACCCTTCAAGAAAAACACTGTCCAAGAATTGACAGACTGCAATCACAGCAGGAAATGTGTAGTAAAGCTACATATAGTGAACTGAGACTGCATAGCAATATTATTATTTTACTTGATGTTATTGTTGAAGAAAAAAATAATTAATTAATTTAAAAAAAAATCTATATACTGTATGTATATATAGCACTGTTCAAAAATTTCTGGTTGAAACATTGTCAGTTTGAGACTGTTCAATAATTGTAAATCTTAATAAACAATTTGGCCCTCAGACTATGTTTTAGATTTTGGCCCCTTGTGTGATTGAATTCGACAGCCCTGCTCTAGAGCAAGGCATGAATCTGAATTATGGGATATTTTTAATGATACTGGTGAGATGCTTATCATTTCAACATACATATAACTTTGTCAAACTGACCGACCACTTGGTGTTGTTACAGTATATATCCTGTCAATCTAGACTCAAACTGAGCACAAATATTTACAGGTTCCCCATTACTTCCATATTGTCAAATCATAAAACATATGTTCTTACTTAATTCCTATCCAGATATGCAGATCATTGGTTTTATTTTATATATTATTATACACGTACATTTTTGAAGAGCTGGGCCAGCATGTGTTCATGATGGCATTTAGGCCACACAAAGAGTTCTCTATCAGCTCCATCTGGGTCCTGAGTGTCTGCCCGTGTTTGATCACTAATGAGGCCAAGGTGGGCTTCAAGTGACTGTGACTGCCTCGGCAATGGACCAGTGTCTTGTTTCAGAATCTAAGCATCTCATGCATTAATATGGCTATACCACATACACATATGCATTCTGAATATTTAAGATTCTCTACAACATAGCCTTGACAAAAATACATTGATGTGATGTGAGAGGTCCTGGCCAGTCACAGATTTACAGTGTCTTTGCTTAATGAAAATTTTCCCATTCAGGTTAGAACTGTTTCATCTTCATTAATTAAAATGTTCAATGCAACAGGTCTTAACTTGTGGACTTGTGGACACCATTGTGTTAAATAGTCTATTACTGCTCCATTTAATATGAAGTACTTAAAGTGGATGTCCATGACCTTAAACAGGAGCATGTTCAACAGCCTGCCAACACCAGAAGATAAAATCTATCTTGGCTCTTATAATGTACTCCATTTTTATCCTTCATGTAAATATTGAAAAAAATAGGTCAATGAATATGATACTGAATGATACTAATGATGGTTTTTGTTGTCTCCCCTAAGCAGCTGTCTCGATTTTGTGGAAATTAAATGGAATTATCAATTTATCAAAAGGGAAAGTTAACAATATTTTCACATTATAGATAGATGTCCTTTAATTGTCCCAAACTGGGAAATGATTTGCTTTTTTAAACTTATACTGTATAAAAATGATGAAAACAGGACACATTAGAAAAAAAAAAGACACCAATAAATCCACAATATGGCCAGGCAACGCAAGGAAGCCCGTGCTGAAATGCAACCCACAACTACACTGGCTGTGATAGACTGAGAAAGATAGAGAAACCTGTCGAGCATCACCCAGAACATTCCTGTAGGCCGTACTGGGTTTGCAGACTGAAATAGAATACTGTACAACATGTACAATCCAGTATTGTATGACACAAGGTTTGAATAATAATGAACCCACATTCTTTCAGTCAGAGCCTGCTGTTTTGGCTATAGGCTTAATGATTGTTTTAATGTTACAAATGATTCTCAAAATTTATGATAAACACTGGGCAAAGGTGGAGGATTTTTATTTTCCCAAATAATTAGTCCAAATAATAAATAATTTAATCAACCAGCAGATTAAATCAATCCTCAAGCAGCAAAACGTAAAAAGTACAAACAAAAGTAGCTCAATTCTGCTGAAAAAACACAGACCTGGCAACCCTGCTGGGCAAGGCTGGATGTGAATAAATGCTGCATCCTGCTGTACACATCAGCAGAGGATGGAGAATCTTGTGACAGGAACTCCAGGTAAACGTAAAGCAGACAATGAATTTAACCTAATCTAAAAGAAAATATGACGAGGCAAATCTCTATCTGCAGGTTTCTCTTTATTCCCTGAGAGTCGGTAACTTGCCATTTCTGTGCAGAGAGGCACTTCGCAAAAAAACCCCATTGAAAGCAATGAATATTGAAAGTAAGAAGGTGCATGCTGCAGAGTCACTTTTAATAATTCCACTTTTAAAAGGGGTGTGTTCTTTCTTTTCAGTGAGATGTCAGAAACTGAAGTTACAGTTCTGTGTTAATAAAAAAAAAAAAAAAAAAATTCTATAGGTGTTTGCAAGCAAAGGACTTGTCTCAGAGTGTGTTTACGTGGGTGCATATAGTTAGGGGAGCCTGAAAATGTTTTTATCTTCCAAAGGGGGGTTCTGCAGAAAAAGTTTGTAAACCAGTGCTTTAGAGGAACTGCACCTCCAGGTACTTTGCCTCTGGACTCACTGAACCATTTTAACAATTAACAAGGGAAATATTCAGGAGAGCTGTGGGAAATCCAGACTCACTTTCTCTCCAGATGGACGATGAAGTTAGCTAAGTTTAGGTTTAAGGGAAAACGCTGCGCTAAATTTAACCTTGAATATTTGTGTTAGATTTGAGGAACTCTCATTTCTTCCACAAACCAGTAAAACATAATATATTACACAAAGACTGTCCACTGACACCGTCTGGGCTGGACGCTCATGGGGAGCTCTCGATTGGAGCTAAGCCCTCACAGTCCACTGACAGCCAGCCTTCCCTTGAAATGCACACTTCTAGGGCTGGGTGGTATGTCCCAAAATTCATATCACAGTATAAACTGAATCCCTTCACGGTAACGGTATATGTCGCGGTATAAACATAGACTGTATAAAACATGGATGTGGTGTCTGTGATGTCACCCATTACTCCAAATATGGACAAAGAGGTGGGGCGAGGGCGGGTCTGAATGAAGTCTGTTTAATGAAACATGCTCACCGAGCTAGCCGGCTAACCAGGCGGTACCGGCCGGCTTCACCGATTACCGATACACGGTACTTTAATGAGCCAAGCATTTACATGAAAAAATATCCGAAAGGCAAAAACAGCACAAACACAGGCAAAGTTCAGTGACTGGATGAGCTCCGTGATTGGAGCAGGCAGCTGTCAGTCAAAGTGACGTCCCTCTTCGTTTTGCACAATTTCATATTTTAAACGAGTGTGTGCATTGTGCAACAAGCAGCACCACAATGAGTGTTTTCTTTTTCAATCTCACATCTTTTTCAGTTTGTTTACAACATTTATTTTAGAAAGTGACCTGCTGTGTTCATAGAAGCTCAGACGTGTGAGAGCTTAATTTAATTCAGGTAAGGAGAGTCTTCATCATCATTTGATCTCATTAGAGATAATCACAATGCTGGGGTACTTAAATGTGTGTGTATATGCAAATGAAACCAAAATCAAGAGAATTCAGAGTCCTTGGAACATAGCTCCAGTCCATGTTGGGGGGGGCCCGAAGACTCTGACACTGATAGATTAAAATGATTAGATGGGTCGTCACCTCACATTAGCAAGGGTTTAACAAAGGTCACAGAC
>JBBMOC010000244.1:213916-223291 GCA_037975185.1 Centropyge bicolor | reverse complement strand
ATGGTGGATTGGTGATATCAAATAGAAAAGTCTACATAAATAGAACTGCATTTGTGTAATTGACATTTGAGAGATTTTACAATCAACATGAAACATGTTTCATATGTGTAATACAAGTATTTTGACACAAACTATTCTGAAGAATAAGGTCTTACTTCAACATTCGCTGGTGTGAAATTTAGTCTTGTTTCATTCGTCCTGCTATAGCACAGGTGTTTTACCTCAGTCTGATTTTTGGCTCGAGTGGATGCTGATTGATGGGAGGACTAATACAAGCAGAAAGCTTTAGCCGTCAGATGAATCTTTTATTTTGTTGAGGAAAGAAGCAGAGAGTGAAATCTGAGTGACTGTTGAAATGTGCTTGAACATTGTTCTTTTTCCGTCCCTTCAATGGAAACACTGACAGTTTTGATTTGGAAAAATGTAAAAGATGAAATCAAGTTATGGTTGTCCTTCGAGGAAAGAAGTGGTTAGAAAGAGGGTTTGTTGAAGTGGTGCTGAAGAGGAGAGTCCCTGTCTTTGAAATGTCTGAGAGACTTAGAGAGGTCAAGTGCTGATGTTCTCAGATTCCACGAGAGTTGAGACGCCACGTAAAACATAAATAAAACAGAATGTGATCATTTCCTTTTAATCATATACTCAACTGAAAACAGTACATATATAATATACTTGACTGTAGAAAGGTGATTAATACATGGACTCATCAAACTGTAACTCAGTAAACAGTTTGTTTGAAAATGATTGAATTCTGATTTTATTTCTGTTTTTTCCAGCGTCCCAACTTTTATAGAATCAGTGTTGTATTTTTCATGACTGTAGAAAAACTCTAATGCAGATGCTCCTTTCTCATAAATGCAAAACAAGTCGCCCTAAGTTTTGGAATTATGAAAATTAATAAGATCCAAATGTTAGTTTTTTAAAAAGGAGTCAGATTCTAACGATAATCTATAATAATCATATATTATTTTGATCCATATTAAATCTTACAACTTAAATATTAACTCATTAACATCTTATCTGAAGTGTTTCACTGATGTGAGATTGTTTCTAAACTTTTACTTATTTGCAAGTCCTAATATGTTTGTGCCGTAAAAAAGTTAAAAAATGTTTTAACTTTTTAAAATGTTTCATGTGATGTAAACGTGGGAAGGTGAAACAGCAAAAATCACCACAAAATTAAAGCTGTTCAGATTTTTATTCTCTTTCGCACATGTTGGTTCTCAGGAACAACAAAAACATCCCATTAATGAAACTTGTTAATTTTCCCCTGAAGCAACAAGATGTAATCAGATGCATAGTTAATAGCTCATGAGCTTATAAAGAAAAACAGTGTGTAAACAACAAAACTCTGTAAACAAAACCTTTTCCAAATAAAAAAAAAACAGAATTTCACAGCTTCACGACTGAAAGAAAAGGAAAAAACTTTCGTAACTTCTAACTTAAAACTAAACTCAGTAACTTGATCTTTTTAACTCAAACACATGGAAATGTTTCACTATGAATAATAATCATCAAGAAGTCCATTAACACTTTACTGACAGAAAAACTTTATTGCTCTAACAGCCTGTTGTGACACGTCTCAGTTTCACAGCTCGGTCCTTTAAAGCTCTTTTCTAACTATAATAAGACTTGGAAAAAAAGATGAATGGCTCTGATTGTCAAAGTTTCTCTTCATAATTTCTATCACTCTAAATGGGATGCAAATATTTCTTAGAGGTAAAGAAGTAACTAAATAAGTCATAACTAAGGCTCCATATCCTCATTTGGCCAAAATGTGTTTGTCAGGTCTTGAAAACTTTATGTGAGATTCTTGTGTGAATGATCAGTTGATTGAAAGTAAGAAACAAACTGCAGACGTGTGTGAACTGAATTGTTTTCACAGTTTTGGACTGAAACTTAACTGAAAACTCTGACGTTCCCGCTGAGAATCAGGAGTAAAGGCACCAACATGCACAGATTGTCTCGATATTTGAGGGCTTTCAGGTCCAACATAAAACGTTTCTCCACTGACGTCGGCCACTGATGAAGAAAACAGAACATCAGTCATTAGTAGAACTCTGATCTCCTCTTTGCTTAAATGTAAATATGGAGAATCCAGCTGGATGTTCTTATTGTTAAAGATGCACAGTATTAATGTTATTATGCTGATATTTTCCAGTTCGTTTTGGCCCTTTATATTCTCACCTGCTGTTTTAAAAATATTTGCTATTGTGCTTGAGAATTCACAGCCAATTTTTACAGAAAAAAAAAACAGAAAAAAATGATTGAAGAAAGAAGCCTTTGAGGTGAAGACGTTTAGTAGAAACTTACCCAGGTTTAATCAGAGGTGATTCTCTTTTTGGATTTCTTTTTCTGGAAATAGAGAAACAGAAGTTTAGGAAAACAACTGCAGAAATTTCATCATGCAAATTATTATGTGAGAACTCTATAATTCCCTAAAGTCTTTAACTCACAAACACTTTTACAGCCAAATGTTTTCCAACATTTTGTTTTCTTCATAAACATCCACTGTATGTATGGTCGTTAAAGTCAGATTTGTGTTGGTTACCGTAGAAGAAGCTGGAGGAGTGAGTTCATCCGCAGCAGCTTCCGTCTCCTCCAGTTGCTCCTTTAATCTGTTCTTCTCTGCAAACATCCGTCAGAACAAAACACAAAGTTATTATGAGTCATCTGCAAGAAAGTCAGTTTTAATTTGATCCAAAATCACAAATATGCATCAGTGAGTTAAAGTGCTGCAGCTTAGTTTGCCGCTTCTTAAATTACACTTAATGATGTTTTTCTGCCAATTAACAGAGAGCCTGAAGCGTATCTGCATGAAAAAAATCAAACCCTCTTTAAAATGAGGAACAATCAGCTGTGTCTTACTCTTTTTCTTTGCAGGTACATCTGGGCTCTCGGCGGTGGGAGTTGAACTTGGTGTTGTCTCCTCTTCTTTTCCCGCCTTCATCCTCTTCTTTTTCTTCTTCTTCCCTTCCTTTGAAAGCGGAGTCGAGTCGACTTCAGGAAGCTCAGCACTGCGTTCGCTCGCTGCGCCGCTTTCATCCGCCTCCATCACCAAACTCTTCTTCTTTTTCCTCTTCGTCTTTGGCGGCTGGTTTTCCTTTGAGGAATTCTCTTCTTGCTCAGCATTGATTTTCATCTTTTTCTTCTTCTTCTTTGGTGGGTCGTCGTCCTGCGCAGGAGCAGGTTGAGGTCTCTTGGCTGCTTTCGGTTGTGGTGTTTCCTCTGCTGCCTCTTTGGCCTGTTTTGGTCTGAAAAACAGGAAATGCAAAACAGATATTGTTAAGTGTGAATGTTTATCGTCTTTTCCCTCCGTGTAAATTAAGTTCTAAGCAAAAAGATGCCAAAGATAACTCCACTGACTTCTTTCTGCGTGTGAGCGTCTTGCTTTCTGCTGCCGTGATGCTCCTCTTCTTCATCTTCCTCTCCTCTTTCCTCTTGAGCCTCAGTCTCTTCTTCAGGCTGAGCTTCATTCTGAGACGTTTCTTCTTCTTGGCCGAGGAGAGCTGAGAAGAGTTTCCATCTAAAGGGAAAATATACAAATCACTAAATCAACAGCAACATTAAACATCAGCTAATACTGATGATTATCTGATTTTCATTAAGATATAATTTCATCAAGAAAACTTTCAAGTTATAAACGAGAGAGGTGAAGTATATTTTCTTTCTACCTGCGGCCTCCAGCTGCTTTTCTGTGTCTTCATCGCCCCCTGCTGGGTTTTCCTCAGACTGCACCTCCTCTGTTTGACCACCAGCCTTTTTTCTCTTTTTCTTCTTCTTCTTCTCCTCTGTCTCCACCGGACTCACAGGATTCTCCACCTTCGTCTCCTCCTCCTCCTCCATTTCCACTGCCTCGTTCTGCTCCTCTTCCACATCTCTGATCTTTTTGATTTTATTTTCTGAAGTGGTGGCAGCAGGTCCCTCATCTTTCTCTCTTTTCCTTTTCTTTGCCTTCTTCTTCTTCTCTGGCGGAGTGGCCTCAGGCATCTCCTCCTCCTCCTCTTTCTTCTTCTGATCCTCCTCTTCCTCTGCCACCTCCTCCGGTCTCTTTCTGTCCTTCTTCTTCTTTCTGGGACTCTTGGTGGACAGAGGAGAATCACTGGGTGGATCTATGGTGGATGCGTCTGTGCTCATGTCTGCAGCTGGAGTCTCTACATCTTTCTTGCTCTTCTTTTTCTTCTTCTTCTTGGGAGTTTCATTGCAGGACTCAGCCGCCTCCTCAGGGAGCAGTTGGCCAGACTCTCGCTCAGCTGCTTCATTGTCTTCGACCTCGATGTTGAGGATGATGGAGGCCTCTGGGTCAACTTGCTCTCCTGCAGCCACCACAGTTGNTGACTTTTTTGTCTGTGCAATTAAAGGCAATGCCCTTTTAAAAGCTTTCTGTTTACATTCTGGTAATAAAAGTATCACGTGGTCTTTTTCATCAGCAGCTTTGAAAACTGCTGCAGAGGCTGTAAAAAGAAAAGCCTGTGACAGCCGCCTCTGGAGCCTCGGAGCAGTTTCTTCACAACAGCTTGTGATTCTTGTCGCAGCAGCGAGAAAGAGACAGGAAAGATGCCGAACAGAACATGTAGAGAACAAGCCGGTTATCAAACGTCTATTGGCGGCTCATACCTGCGGGGGGCGGGACTTCGCTCTCTGCCGGCTGGTCATTGGTCTCCTGAGCTGTCGGGTCGGATGCGGTGGGTTCGGCCTGGCTGAGCCTCTGCAGGAGGAATCAACAGGTCAACAACAGTCTCCAACTGCAGACATGAAAAGCTTCTCAGAGGATGTTCACTTTACTTCAGTATTTTGCTTTTCTTTTTTTTTTTTTTTTTAATTTGTGACACAAATATGAAACTTTTCTAATCAGTGTGAACGACGAACTGCACTGAGTCAAATGTTTTCTGATTTAAATGATGTAGATGTGAGCTAGAAAACAAGGACCAACATGTCACATGTACATGAACAGTCTGAAATCAGAGTTTGATTCAATCTTACATAAGGATACACACTTCTGTCCTCTAAATATTCACAATACATACAAATATATAAGTATCAACAAATACACGTCACCTCTGCAGCGCTGCCTTCCTCATCTTCTCCCTCCTGATTGGAGGAAGGTGTGGCCTCCGTTTGACTGACAGCTGTCTGCTCTGTGGCCTCAGAGGCGTCTGTGGCTGCTTCTGTCTCCTGAGGACGGAAACAGAGCAGAAGACACATTTAGACCAAGCGGCAACCTCCGCCGCTGAAAAATGAAGGCAATGCGGAAGTGCAAAAAAGCTGCAGTTCCTCGAATAACCGCTAGAGCAGGCTGCAGAAGGGAGTCAATTACATTTCAGCCCCATGTTAAAATGTCCGATTTTACGACAGAAAAAAACATATTTACAGCCTGGTTCAAAACATGGCTCTAGTGTCATAAGCTGTTTTTCTACTCCATGACAACTCTGGGGGGGGCGAATTTTTTTATAAGGCGTTCGTTTAAAATATACAGCATACATCATTATGCACAATTCATAGCTGTCAATCTAAGTGGCGCCACTTTGATTGACAACTAGCCACTGACGGTCTAAAGGGTGTCACCCCGGCTAATTCTAGTCACTGAGTTTGGGAAAGAGATCGTTGTGGGGTTAGTCGGCTAGCAACGATATTTAGCATTTAAGCTAGCTGGTTAGCCGTAGCTAGTTTGATTATTTCGAATAAAGCGGCTTTTTTCAGCCAATAGCGTTCATTCGACCCGCCTCAGCTCCGCCCTCGCTCCACCTCTTTGTCCATATTTGGAGTAACCGGAGGTAGGCTACCAAGATGGCTACGCACTACGATTTGCTTCATTTTTGCTCTTCAGAAACCTATGGGTGACGTCACGGACACTACGTCCATATTTTATACAGTCTATGATTTAGACCCATAGTCAGCTGTGATGAAATTGTGCTCCATAACATGGCTACATCAGACGGGGCGACACACAGGATCAGTCAAAGGGCGACACAAGTTTAAACAAGGTATCGGATTAACGAGATTATCTGAGAAAACCTGCAGGTAAAAGCAAATATGAGCAGATTATTCCTCAACAAAAACAAGTGGAGGATCAGTAACATGATGAGATGCTAAATCAGAGAGTTTAGACTCTTGTGACATAACCAACTACTTGTCTCCTCAATTTTGAAAACATTTTCCCTCTGAGGCTCCTTGTGCAAAGATTTTGATGAGTGTATAAATCAGGATTGTGAATTATCTTTTTTTAATTGAGTGTGCAGCTCTGGCACCAAACTGCCAACGACAGGTACGGTGACACTGAACTTCCACATGCAAGAATATTCTTAAAAACATGACGAGTCAGCAAAGGAGACGTGCTTGCAGTTTGTCCTAAACAACACAGACAACCAGTCACAGTCCTCCGCAAAATCAGTTTCAGATGTGCGGAGGGTGAGCCGAGGGAACGGAGGCTCGGCCGTGCCAGGAATAAACCGATACTCCCGTTTTTATGAGTTGTTGCTAAAACCGATTAACATTTCTGCTCAATTCTGCTGGAACATACAAAACAGGCAGCTGCGAAAGACAAGATGCTTGAGGGGCTCGAACGTGGGACGAATTAAAACAGAGAACACAAGCAAATCAGAAAAGTCCTGATTCATAACCACGTGTATTAAGAGAACATGTAACTGTCACAGTGATGTCAGCTCCTGTCCGAGGGCAGAGAACAATCGGATCAAGAAGTGAAATTCCTTGGACAGGTAGGTCGACTTCAGTGAATATTAACTGCCAGAACTGATAGAAATGAAAATCTTGGCAGCACTTTAAAGGAAAATAGAGTTTTTTTTATGTGTGTTGGAGGAAGGATCTTACACAACCACATACTTTGGATTCAGCCTCGGGTCACTAACCTGCTTCGGCTCATCGTCGCCCTCTTTACTCTCCTTGCTGCTCTCGCTGTCTGAGCCGGCCGGATCCGGAGCCGTGAGCTGATCCGGGGTCTGATCCGCGGCGGCTCGTCTGGGGTCCACCTGGCCGGAGTTGCCCGGGGTGGGTTCCACCACTTCCTCCGAGCCTGAGGAGTTGGCGCTTTCTGCCTGGTTAGATGCCTCAGCAGACACGTCGACAGCAGCAGACTGTAATATGTACAAGCAGGCACTTAGAGCTGCTAACAAGGCTGACAGATTTCCAGACAGTCGGAGAGTTTAAAAAAAATCTGCTTGTTTGAGAACGACAAAGTCAAGTCCTTTGAGCATCTTCTTACTCTTTCCTGGAATTAGATTTAAAAGGATGAGGCTGACAATTCCTACTGGAGATGTAAATCATTAAAAACTGGTCACGGGTGTATTCAGTCATTTAAAAAAAAAAAAAAAAAAAAAAAAAGGGTCAATAACATTTAGGAACTTTAGCAAACTTTACTCAAACAGGAGTAAATAGTGCCTTTGTTGGGGACTATTTTCAGTGACGTATTTCCGGCAGCAGGATGGTGTGTGTGTGTGTGTGTGTGTGTGTGTGTGTGTTCATGGTAATAAAGCAACATGCCACTCAGTACAGTGTTTAAATAGTTCATGGGCAACAACTGAGCTCTGGTGCCCAGAAGAAAAAGATACCAACCTTTGAAAACACTCACACACTTCATTCCCCGCTCAACATTGTGAAACCGTTTAAAATCAAACTTTAACGACATGATGTCAAATGTGTTTGGCAGATTGTATAACTCTTGTCCTCTGCACGCGAGCCAGCTATAATTTGACCAGCTGGAGGTTGGAGAAGAAAAGACTCTGAAAATTCTGCTTCTGCTTTTAATTCTGTTCAGTAGAAACATCTTTGTTGTGCAGCCGTGTGGAGCCGTACTCGTCTTAGCAGTGAGAGGAAAAATCTGTGCAGACCACAACTCTTCTGTCATCAAACACAAAGCAAAGTAATCAGGTTCGGTAGGCAGATACACAAAGAGCCATTAACACACACACACACACACACATAATTTGTCTCAGAAGATTATCATTCTGTCACACACACAGTTTCTGTCCAAACAGTATTATCTACTGCATCACTGGGCCAAGACAAAAGAACAGAGACAAGACTTGGGTGCACACACACACACACACACACACACACACACACACACACACACACACACACACACACACACACACACACAGAAATAACAGACTAACAGATACAGGCAGACAGGGACAGGAGACATGAAATGTGTCTGTGTGTATTTCAGAGGCATGAAACACTGGAGCTACTGTCCATCTATCAGCACATTATTACAGTGACTGGACAACAGCTATGCGTGTGTGTGTGTGTTGGTGTGTGTGTGTTATTGTGAGGGTGGTGGTTTCCTGCTGCTGTAGAAACATTCAAGACTGGTTACTTTTAGTCTAAGTTCATAGATCAAAGGCTCATTCAGTCATTTTTCACTCTGGAGCCTCTTTCATTCGTTGAATTCATTCTGAGGTTTTGGGTTTGTGGAAAGCATAATTGTTCTTATATTTTGTTTTATTTTCTTTGAGGTCCATTTTGGATTACATGTGAACTTTATGGTCAAAACTGATGTGTTCTCCTCACTGACAGGCGAGTTTGATGACGCAGACACGAAATGTGTTAAACCAATTTATTCTACTTCGTCCAAAGATTTATGATTTTCATGTTAGTACTGCAATAATACATAGATTAAACTATTAGAGATACTTTTAAAGTCCTTTAATATTAGTTATCTAAATCTAAAGCTTATACTGGCCTAAATGCTGATTAAGTATGTTGTTTGTTTATAGAGTGTTTTTATTAGAGAAGATGTGAAGAAAGAATCTGCATTTGATCGGATTCGTTTCAGCCGATAGTGATCCATTAAAATAAATCTGGATCCTTGTGATCAGGTGGGAACATGCACTCGGAGCAAGCGAACAGGCGAAACCCTCAGCAAGACAACGAGAGAAAACAATGACTCGCCTCGACGTGGCAGTCTTTTATTGTCCAGCAGACACGACCACAGCTGCCTGCTCATTGTTGCTGCAAATGTCGAGCTCATCTCCTGGAAACGGTGGTAAACAGCCTGTTGACTAAAGGACTCGGCTGATGGATTGTGAGAGCAATAAAGAGTGTGAAGGTACCAGATTAGGGGGTGAGTGTTTGGCTTTCTTCAGCTGAAGGTTAATGGTCAAAGGGTTAAAGAATAGAGGTGTGCGATACTGCAAGATTTGGTATTGATCCGATACCAAGTAAATACAGGGCCAGTATCGCCGATACCGATACCAATACCGATACTTTTAATATTTAAGGTTGTTTTGTGGTTTTTCCTTGGGATTTTTTTGTTATAACCCAGGACAGAATTTGGACAAAGTTTAAAGGCGACTGCAAAATACTTTATTATCAAAAACAGAAGCAATAGAGCAGTAGGTAAAAAAAATTCCCCCAAAC
>JBBMOC010000244.1:191416-208916 GCA_037975185.1 Centropyge bicolor | reverse complement strand
CTGTAACATTATGTTCTCTCCCTCCAGGAGGCCTGAGCAAGGAGCCATGTGCCTGAACACACTCACACAGGCTCATCTGCAGCAAACTGGAGCAGGAGCACACATTCACATCACATTCATATTTAATCCTGCTGCTTATATAACATGCATGACGCGCGTGTCAGCTCGGCCAACAGCTCTGAATGTGATCAAATAAGAAAAAAAATGCAGATATGAGTCAGGAGGGTTTTTACACTGAACCAAGTTGAAAGTGTTGAAGGCTCAGATTCTTACCTGAGTTACGTGTTTCTCCAGCACCTGAGCAGCTTTCTTGTAGCCGCTCACCTTCAGGTGCTGGTAGATGAGGAAGAGCAGAGCTTCGTCCTCCTCCTCCGGGGCCATCGTGTCCCTCTGGACCCGCTGCAACCTGCACCCAAACTGGAAGATCCCCGGCTTGTTATTAACAGCTCACTTCATGCTCGATATTCAGCTCAGCGTGCGGCCATGAGCGCTGACGACGCCCCCCTCGAAATGCATCCTGGGAAGTGGTGTTTTTTTTTGTTTTTTTTGAAGCACAGCGTGGACAATGAAAACAGCAAGATTAGTTGACTTATAAACAAATCACACACATCTTAGAAGAACATGGACAGATTGACATCTTTTTACATAATTATAGTTACAACATGACAATAATAACATTATTTAATTTTTTTTATTGTAAGCCTGGTGTATTAAAACAAACATACAATTATAATTCTAAATTTATTTGTTTGTTATTAAGGTTAAACCCATTTAAAATTATTAGTTTGTTAATTCAATATTTCTCGGTCTTTGCTAATGAAGCTAAATGCATTTGACTACACTGGATTTAAATGTACATATTTTCATTTTTAAATTAAGGATTTTAAAGCGTCATTCATTAGTCAATTAATGAACTTTACACACATTTAATATGATTTTTTGACATTAATAACCCATCATACACAAGGGAAAAAAATCACTATTATCTCTATATGGAAGTGCATTTTGGCCAAGAGAGGAAGAAAAATCTAAATTATGATTCTCTCTTGGTTTCATCGTCTTTGATAAAATCTTGATCACGTCAGGTGATAATCCAAAATGTTCCCCACAGAGCTGTTTTGGTTTGACAGGCTCAAAGCTTCAGGTCTCCACAGGCCTTCATGGTAGTTTTACTCTGAAATCTTTCCTGTGTTGTTTACATTCTGATGCATGATCCAGCTGCTTCCTGTTCTCCAGATCAGATCCACTGAGTCACCCAGTCTCTGTTTCTGTGCCTTCACTTGCCTCTTGTGGTTATCGGAGTGTTCACACCCTTTGTGAGCGTCGTCTGCTGTTCACCTGGGTTGAATTAAGTTATTGTCTTGATGGTCTTTTATAGAAGTGATTATTGATGCTCTGAAGAAGATCTGGGGCTGAAATGATGTTTTAATAAAATGTAAAGCTCTACAGACATTGTTCTGATGGTGTGCCAGTGTTTGCTGCCTTTTAGCTTTTCTTCAATCAAAATTCTAACTTACTGTTTCATAATTGTGAGTTAGTATGGCATCATTTCTATCAAGGTAATAAGATTTTTGTCATACTATCTCATACTTTGACTTCACAGTTGTGTCTGTGTCTTATTGCTTTGACTCACTAGTATGTCTTATCATTGTTGGCTTTTCATCTTTATTTTTCTTTTATTAGCATAAAGTGTCTTCTTTAACCTCCATGTATAAACTCCTTAAAGACCCATGATGAATCCTTAAAGCCTTGGCATTTAAAGTAATAATTACTATTGGGTTAACAGAGAATTTAAGGACATTTAAGGGTTAAAACTGTGTGTTTTAAGTGCTGGTGAACAACTGTTTCTTTTCTGAAGCAGCTTCACTAACGTCTGGCAGCATTCCTTCATGTACTGCTCACTGCCAATGAATCAGGCCTTAATAAATCACACACCACCTCTATCACTGCTTTGTTTGTTGGAGTGGGATGAACCGCCAGCAGACTGTTTTTTTCAAATGGAGACAAATTGTTTGAATAAGTAACACCAGTCAGAAGAAAAAGTAAGACCTTCAAGAGTGTTAGAAAAAAGTCCTTTCAACAGGACAAAATCTAATTGTCTTTCCTTCTTTCAGTTTTTCCTGCCTAATTAAAGTTGAGATGTTTTATAATAATCACTGTCAATCATCCATTCATCAATCCATCCATCATAGTTAAACGAGTCACAATTACTGACATCAGGATTTCTGTTCACAACTTTCAAAATAAAAGCACAGACTGAGGACCCAGCTGCAACATGTCTGAGTTTTATAGTGTGTTCATGCAGCTGAAAACAAGCAGAGAAAATAAATGTGAATTTCTAACTGTTGATCCTAACGCTGTTAGTAACACAGGCTTTACAGAAATGTACAGTTTATGAAAACATTTCTCGCAGTTTAGCAGAAATCTCAACTTGTGACTGAATGTTTGATGATTTAAATAAAAGTACTGAGACAAAGTAGGTTGTTCTGTTCACTCATTCCCTTATCTGTTTGTACATTTTATACAATTAAGACACTTGATTGGGTTAATTGATGTTTATACCTATGACATGACTTTCTGACTGATCAGTACCAATTATATAATGCAAGTGTTGGTCTTCATATTTAAATATCTTTCCCTCTGGCTGTCTAAATATTTTTGGTAATTTGTTGAAGCTTAATTAACTAAATATGTGTATTATTATTCTTGTATCATTGACTTCTGTGATGACACCTCCTCATTATGAAGCAGACAATGTTTATATATTCAAACATTTCTCACTGACAAGTTCTGAAGTGTTTGTTCATTATGTGTATTAACCACAGGTATTAACTCTTGGGATAACTGGAGCTTTTACTTCCTGGTGGATCTTTGCTGCTTCCTGTCTCACCCTTGTTTGTCTCTGATGACTTGATGCAGTTTTCAGTTTCTCTCCAGACAGAAATTCCTGCTTTTCTCTGTCGGTTTCTGCTGGTTCTTCTGTTCTGTTTCTGTCCGAGCTCTCAGAACTACAAACACCGAAGTCTGTTCCGATGAAAGTAATCAGATTACAGGAAACATCCTGAAGTAAATGATAAACGAGTGGTTTTAAATGGCTGAGAGCTTTATTACCGTGTTAAGTTACACAAATACGAGGAAGAACAGCGGATGTTAAGCACGTTAGCCTTCAAAATAAAACACGCTAGAAAAGAAACGTAGTTTTAATGGAACTCAATGATTTGACATTAACTTTATCATTATAAAAAAAATCAAATCTTTCTTCTTTATGTTTTAATTTACTTGCTGGAGGCAGAAATCGTTTGAGTATGAGTCAATTTCTGTTAGTTATCTAGTTACAATT
Organism: Centropyge bicolor; assembly: GCA_037975185.1. Classification (NCBI taxonomy): domain Eukaryota; kingdom Metazoa; phylum Chordata; class Actinopteri; family Pomacanthidae; genus Centropyge; species Centropyge bicolor. The sequence continues at coordinate 205,576 of JBBMOC010000244.1, read as the reverse complement.
AAAAACAGAGTAGATAAAAAATTAAGTTAGCTCACATGCTAACACTGGCTAAGTGTCGCATTAGTGTTAGCATATGTTTAGTTTAACGTTTGTCTTTGAACGTTAGCCTGCTAGCTAACAAGGTCGCTAGCTACCTTTAGCCGATAGCTCAATTTATCCACAAAGACGTCTTTTCTCGCGTATTTACATTAATTTTTTAGACTCAACCAGACACTTAGTGTAATATTAATGTAAATCCACAATTAATTCAGAAACATAAACATTTTTTGATTGTACTAAAAGCAGAAAGTGAAGCTGGCCTTCGATAGGTAAGGTAGCAAAAAAAGCTAGTCTGGTAACACGTAATAGTACGTTAAAAAAATAAGGTTAAATGTCTTTGTTTCTACAAAAAGAGAGCATTAATGCATTATATATTATGTGTTATATAGCTGCCTTAAAGCACATTTTAGTCTTGAAATAAAACGACCGGTTAATGTTTAGCTAACAGGTTAATTTGGGAGCTTGAAAATGAAAGTATTAATATTTATATCTAATCTCATGATTGCTTATTAATAATACTGCCCACCTTCAGTCAAGCCTGGTCCTTCTGTGAGAAGCTGCACCACTTCCTGTCCGCTGTTTTATTTTGACGGGTCAGACCGGAAATGTGAGCGCAGTGCCTTGAGCAGCTTGACACTGGTCGTGTTTCATCGGACGCTCCGACTGAAGGAAGGATCGCTGGAAACTTGAGGACATGCGGCGTCTCCTGCAAACTTCCCTCAAAGCGAAGTGTGACGAGCGAACTGCAGACACACGGCAGGACCGAGGAATGGAGTGAAGAGGAAGAGGAAGAGGAAGAGGAGAGGTGCCGATCACTGCCATTGATCCGGTATCGAGGTATTGATTTGGGCCTGGCTCTGGAATAATGCAGCTGTTGGAGAGGAACAGATGTGCATTCAGTTAGAGATGTACTGATTTGAACATAACATGAAGCTGTTTGGATTATTCACATTTGGATGAAACTGTGGCTTCAAATCAAAATGAAAACTGATTATTGACAAACAATCAGTTCTTGTGTTTCTAATGAGCTTCAGTCAATTTGTGAGTTGATAGAAGCTGCAGATTTAATGAGGACAGATTTTATACTGGACCAGTCTGATCATGCATGGTCTGAACTAACAGCACACACACACACACACACACACACATACAAGCAAAGGTGTGTGTGTGTGAGTCATGTGCTGCTCTCAGGAAAACCAGTGTCTCTTGATGAGAAACCAGTTGAGACATCTGAAGTCACCAGCTTTGTGACCATTCAAGCCCAGACAGCTGCTTCCAGTCCTCCAGATAAAATCAACATTGCGTGCTGCTCTTGGCTTTGAAGGTTGTAAACATGTCATAGATGACACAGACTTACACAATCTGCTTTCTCCTCACAGGAGACAGGTCACACTGCGGCTTCTCAAAAGGGTTAAAAATATCTGTCAAATCTAAAGCAGAGCAGCTCATAACAAACATAATTCAACACCTTAGAGCTGAAACATTGTCGATCAATCAGCAGAACATTTTGGAAAAAAACTTATCAAAGTTATAGAACATGTTCTCACTTCTCTGGTTCCATCCTGATTTTGTGATTTTTCTTTTGTCTGTTTCATGATCTGCAGGTCAGACAAAACAAGCAATCTGGATTTATTTTGAAGGAAAATTGAGCTAAAATGCAGTTCTTCAAAAAGCTGCATATTGTGTTAAAACAGAAAACTGGGTCAGTTTTTTTAAAAAAAATGTTAATTTACTGTGAAACCACATAAAACTGCCAAATCACAGATTTTGTTTTGTACCATTTAAACTGTGGTAAATCTACCTTTAATATTACAAATCAATGAGCCAAACTTCTTAACGTCAGTATTGGATTTTACATGATTTTTCCATCAGTGTAATCAACTACTTTGATCTGTCATTTAATTTGCTACTTTAGACAAAATCAAACATCCCAGTCTGGTTATTTAATAGATAAACTGTTGCTCTAAATGTTGCACTTCCAGAACACTATAAATTGATATCTCCATATTAAATTAGATGTACATGTACATTGTGTAAATGTAAGAGGCTCCAGTAAGTGTGACAGTAATTGATAGACTTGATAGAAATAATATTGTCACATTCAGGCTTTCTGCTCTCTCGGGCACGACTAATATTTTCATCACTTTTTATTTGTATGATTCGGCTCCAAAGGTTGTAAATGGTTAAAAAGACCTCCTCAGAGTTTCAGCTCTCTCTCCACCAGATGGATGTGTTTCAGATCACAGCTCCAGCCAAGTTGGCGAGTCCATCTCATATGTGGTTTTATGATCTACAGTCAGTCTGCCACTGATGGCACGCTCGTGTGAATCTGTGCCAACTCAAACATTTCTACGTCCCCCTGGTGTTTTCCGAGAAGATTTTCCACTGCATTGTTCTGTTGCTGTTGTTCTTGAAGGACTCCTGCGGTGAAGATGCAGCCTGCTGCCGCTGCCGCCGCCACTCTGACCGTGCTCAGCGTGTTCTTCAGCCTGGACTGTCTGTCTGCTCAGCGGACCAAACCCAACCAGCACAGTGACAGAAAGCCTCAGAAGAATGAGACACAAGCGAAGAAGAAGAACCAGCCGCACATCGTGTTCATCCTCACAGACGACCAGGTGTGTGTGTGTGTGTGTGTGTGTGTGTGTGTGTGTGTGTGTGTCATGATGATGATCACATCTGTAGCAGCAGTCATACAAACAAGATACTAATCTTACCACACCAAGAATACTGTTTATATTAATAACTCCATATATGGTCATGTAATCGATGATTTCCTACAGATTGTGCACAACAAATACAGCTGTTGGTAATATTATTGTCAAAAAGACTCACTTTTGTAATTTAGTAGTTTTATTAAGGCATAAAATTGGAAAAGTAGGACAAGTCAAAAGTAATTGAAAAAATGTTTTACCGTTAAAAGCAGTAAAACAGAAAATAAAGTCGTCCCCACTCTGAGCAGTATTTTCACTTTTACGAGGTCATAAAAAAATTAAGACCCTCAATGATTAGTTGGTTGATTCTGTACAAACTGATTGAAAGATCAGTTTATATCAGTTTATTAAGCTCTCAAATATCCAAGTGTCTAGTGACTATTCAGTAACCTTAAAAAGTTTAGTGCTTCCAATAAAATGACCAGTTTATGTGCTGAGTTCACCATAAAAGCTGGAAGATCAAAGACTGTGCAGCTCTTTTACGCAGCAGCGCACCTGAACCCGACGACCTGAAAGTACATCTGCGTCTCAAACGGCTGCTCTGGGAGACGAGTATCCCATTAGGTGAAAGTACTTTTAAACCATCCGTCTGCAGAAGGAAGGATTATCCGAATCAGTAACATTCACCCGAACTGACTCACGACTCTAAAACAGGGTTTCAACGACATCGGCTACCACAACCCGACCATCAAGACTCCCACTCTGGACAAACTGGCGGCGGAGGGCGTGAAGCTGGAGAACTACTACGTCCAGCCCATCTGCACTCCATCACGCAGCCAACTCATCACCGGCAGGTACGCACGCCTCCTCACATCTGTCTGATGTGTGTTCACCTGGGAACGTCTGTCATGGCTGTTACAAATACAGTCATGTTTTTCATCAGTTGAATATTTTTATTCCCGAGCATTGATTCAGTTTGAGCACTGTTTTTTGGGCGTAAAGCCGGGTGGTAGCAGGATTTGTTCTGCAGCTCATTATCCTTTAGTTTATTTTTAAACAGCGCTGAATCCAAAGATGTTAAGTTTTCAGATGTGAAACAAAGAAAACTAGCAAAGCTTAAACCAGGAAATTAATTTCTCAAAATTCTCTGTCAAATGAGTAATTGCTTACTTTCATTACCACTTCATGCTCCCACAGTGTCTTCAATGTCTTTTCACAGCATGTTGTGATTATTAGGTCAAGATGAGATCAGACTATTGATCCTCAGAGGGTAAGTTCACACGCTACAGTCATGAAGGAAACAGGCTAATTAAAGGATCCTTTAAAATGAAGATGAAATTAAAGAAAGAAGCTCGGAAGCTTCAGATCTGAAGCAGAGTAGTAATTGAGTGTTGAGTATTGATTAGGCCGCCTGACTGCAGGGAGGATTCACAAGTCTCTGGTTCGACCGTGAGGCCTGACAGCAGATCCTGTGTATCTTCCAGATATCAGATCCACACAGGACTACAGCACTCCATCATCAGACCCAGCCAGCCGAGCTGTCTGCCCTCACACATGGACACTCTGCCCGAGAGGCTGCGCCAGGCCGGATACACCACGCACATGGTCGGCAAGTGGCACCTGGGCTTCTACAGGTGAGAGGACACCACGCAGGTGTCTGTCTGGAGATTCTGTTCCACAGTCACTACGAACCAAGCGGCAACCTCCGGCGCTGAAAAATGAAGCCAATGCAGAAGTGCAAAAAAGCTGCAGTTCCTCGAATAACCACTAGAGCAGGCCGCAGAAGGGAGTCAATTACATTTGAGCCCCATGTTAAAATGTCCGATTTTACCACAGAAAAAAACATATTTACAGCCTGGTTCAAAACATGGCTCTAGTCTCATAAGCTGTTTTTCTACTCCATGACAACTCTGGGGGGGGCGAATTTTTTTATAAGGCGTTCGTTTAAAATATACAGCATACATCATTATGCACAATTCATAGCTGTCAATCTAAGTGGCGCCACTTTGATTGACAACTAGCCACTGACGGTCTAAACGGCGTCACCCCGGCTAATTCTAGTCACTGAGTTTGGGAAAGAGATCGTCGTGGGGTTAGCCGGCTAGCAACGATATTTAGCATTTAACCTAGCTGGTTAGCCATAGCTAGTTTGATTATTTCGAATAAAGCGGCTTTTTTCAGCCAATAGCGTTCATTCGACCCGCCTCAGCTCCGCCCTCGCTCCATCTCTTTGGAGGACCAGGAAGTAGGCTACCAAGATGGCTGCGCACTACGATTTGCTTCATTTTTGCTCTTCAGAAACCTATGGGTGACGTCACAGACACTGCGTCCATATTTTATACAGTCTATGCTACGAACCCAAACACTCTGCTAATGAGGACAGATTCCTCATTCTAAGACCAACAAGCGTCTGCTCACCGTGGATATTACCGCCAAAAGCTCCGTTCAGTTGTTCACGTTTATTCCAAACAAATCAGAAGCTTAACGTCTGATAGTTTATCAGTTAGTTGATATTGTTTAGTTGGTGGTGAGTGACCACACATGAAGGTGGGATGAAAAGCCTGCTGTCAGGGAGAAGGGGAGAAGCAATAATTTCAGACAGAGCTCGAGAGAGAAGCTCAAATGTCGGACTGAAAGCGTGATTGTCGGTTTTGATCCGTTACAGAATCTGATGTTGAAAGGTTTTTGGGGGTGGGGGGGTTTCAGACGCTGTTTGATGATCTGACAAGCAGTGTGGTTACAGCATCCAGACACCAAGTCTGGGTCCTTAACCCCTCACCGCCCACTGGCCCAGCATGTGGAAGAGCAGCACTGTGGAGAGCCCTGAACTGCTCCTGCTACAAAGAGCCACATGATTATATATACTGCAAATGTATATATATATATGATCTCTTCAGTCATTGTTGTCATCTGAATCTAGAACACTCTATAATCAAAATAATCCTACCACTGAAATCTCTTGTTCAAAAGCAGTTAATGAGGCGAAAAAGTCGATCATACAAACAGCTGGAGTGTCGTGATCAGCAAAGGCCCCTGGGAGGTCTGGATGACTAGTAGCACTATGGAGGAGTGTGTGATGAGTGGGTCCCTGATCTGTTTATATGACGTGTCCGAGCGTTAGCGCACATGTGACGTGATCCACGCTCCTGCCAGTGATTTCACACGTCTCCTCTCATGGCTGACTAATACACAAAGACACGCAGGGAGGTTTAAAACTCTGGTTCTTGTCTCCTCCAGGAAGGCGTGTCTGCCCACCAGAAAGGGCTTCGACACTTTCTTTGGTTCTTTAACAGGAAGTGTGGATTACTACAGGTAAACGTGTGTGATTGTTATGATTTGAATTAATTTTGTCTGTGTTTCCATTATATTTCTATAACTCACATTTCTCCATCCGTCTCCAGTTACGGGTCCTGCGATGGCCCGGGGTTGTGTGGTTACGATCTCCACGACGACGAGGGCGTGGCGTGGGGCCAGGAAGGGAAGTACTCCACCACACTCTTCACGCAGAGAGCTCGCAAGATCCTGGAGAGCCACGACCCCTCGGACAGGCCCCTCTTCCTGCTGCTCTCCCTGCAGGTATCGCACTGAGCTTCGGCAGAAAGATGTCAACAGAAGCATCTATGGAGGAAAATGCGTGGAACATGATTTAGGTTTCAGCCCCTCGAAATGAAAAAAAAGAACAACGGTGCCATTTTTCTGTTGCAATTTTCAACAAACATACAGAGAGAAAACTGTTTATTTGACGACCAGTTGCAGAAAATAGGTCAAATAACTGCAGCCTGACGTGTTTTGATGCTGCGTTAGTTTATGTCTGGATGTGGGGACTCAGACATTTTGGACAAACACTGAGGCCACATGAAAGTGTTTGTGAGCATCAGAAACGTATTTCAGACTGTTTGGCTCACATGGACCTGAATCTTCTGATTAAAAGCAGGCCACACAGAAAATGTAACTTCGAGGTTAAACTCCAAAGAAGGATATTTGTTTATTGATTTTGGTGGGCGGCCATGTTCGTTTGATGTAAAGTTTCTGGGCTGAGGGGATCGAGGAAGTCGATGCCCTGACGAGGAACAAAACGAAACACCAACACGAGGGAAGTTTTATTTGACTTTGGCCGAGTACAAAGGAGGGAACACCATGAGTCAGTGTTGAGGGGCATTCTGGGTAGATGAAGAGATGATGGACAGCTGAATGAAACCATGTCCCTAAATGGAAATAGCTCATCATATCATCTTATTTTTTAACAAGAAATTAATTGTATGAATAGATGGTTTGCGTATTTTACTTTGAAAAACAACCTGTCGTTCTTTAAAACATTCCAGACTTATGTTAACGTTTCTCTCCAGGCCGTTCACACTCCTCTACAGACTCCCAAGTCCTACATATACCCTTACCGAGACATGGCTAACGTCGCCAGGAGAAAGTTTGCCGCCATGGTGTCCACGGTGGACGAGGCGGTCCGAAACGTCACCTACGCTCTGAGAAAGTACGGGTACTACCGGAACAGCGTTATCATCTACTCCACCGACAACGGGGCCCAGCCGTTCACGGGAGGCAGCAACTGGCCGCTCCGAGGCCGGAAGGTAGAAACGACTATACAGTGAGACTTCAGTTATCTTTAGTGCTTCATTGTCGAGTTCTCTCTATTTCTATAAAATAGTGGATAAAGACTTTTTTCCACAGTTAAAGAAGAATTCATGGCGTTTATATAATTCAATATCTATGAGACATTGAAAGTCACATTCATAGATTTTCCCCCCAAAATAAATGAATAAACATAACATTACCCACAAGTGCAAAAGTCCACACACTGTGATATAAATGTTGAGACTTGTGAGGACACACACCTGGAGATCTCTGCCAACTCGTCGGGATGCGGCCGCACTGAACTTCCTGCCTGTGTTTCCAGGGTACCTACTGGGAGGGTGGCGTCCGTGGGGTGGCGTTTGTTCACAGCCCCCTGCTGAGACGCAGGAGACGCGTCTCCAAAGCTCTCCTGCACATCACAGACTGGTTCCCCACGCTGGTGGCTCTGGCCGGGGGGGACATCAGCCAGGTCGGTGGAGCTCAGTACTGTATTAGAGCATCTGTAGTGAACGTTTGCTGTCAGTGCTGTTAGTACTGTAAAAGTTGAATAACAAGTGCTTTAATTCAATTTTCAATTCAATTTTATTTGTATAGCACCAAATCACAACAGTTATCTCAAGGCACTTTACATACAGAGCAGGTCGAGAAACCCGAGAAACCGTACTAATCATCGTACTAATCCAACTTCTTCTTTTGTGCTCTTCTCTCCTGTCGCTTTCCGCAGGTTCTGGTGTTACTGGCTCTGCAGAGTCCGGACCCATGTTTACAAGCCTCTGACTGACAATGTGTCCGCGTTCAATACTGTTGTTCGCTATCGACACGCCTGTGGATTATACTGCTGCTTGTCATACCCCCCCTCTGTCCCTCTGTCCCTCTCTCTCTCTCTCTCTCTCTCTCTCTCTCTCTCTGTCTCTGTCTCAACCCAACCAGTCGTGGCAGATGGCTGCCCATCACTGAGCCTGGTTCTGTCCGAGGTTTCTGCCTGTTAAAAGGAAGTTTTTCCTCGCCACTGTCGCATCAAATGCTTGCTCATGATGGGAACTGTTGGGTCTCTATATGTTGTCGGGTCTCTCGACCTGCTCCGTATGTAAAGTGCCTTGAGATAACTGTTGTTGTGATTTGGCGCCATACAAATAAAATTGAATTGAATTGAATAGACCCAACAGTTCCCAACATGAGCAAGCATTTGATGCGACAGTGGCGAGGAAAAACTTCCTTTTAACAGGCAGAAACCTCGGACAGAACCAGGCTCATCTGTCATGACTGGTTGGGTTGAGACAGAGACAGAGAGAGAGAGAGAGAGAAAGAGAGAGAGAGAGAGGGACGGGGGGGGTATGACAAGCAGCAATATAATCCACAGGCGTGTACATATCGAACAGCGGTATTGAATGGGGACACATTGTCAGTCAGAGGCTTGTAAACATGGGTCCGGACTCTGGGGATCCAGTAACACAAGAACCTGCGGAAAGCGACAGGAGAGAAGAGCACAAAACTAGGAGAGAGGGAAGAAGTTGGATTAGTAAGATGCATTGATGGGTTATGAATGGATGCAGGTGGAGGAGAGAGAGAGGAGAATGAACCTCAGTGCATCATGGGAAGTCCCCCAGCAGTCTAAGCCTATAGCAGCAGAACTAAGGGATGGCTCAGGGCTCACCTGGACCAACCCTAACTATAAGCTTTGTCAAAGAGCTTTACTCACCATTTGATTTTGCAGAGCAGATTTAACCACAGCCACCCAAGATATCGACCCGACCCACCGCTTTACTGTAAGGGTTTTGAGAGGACTCTAGATTTAGGCTGTGTGTGTTTCCTGAGCTCAGTTCACTCTGTGGTAACTCGACCTGCTCTGCCTTCATATTAATACATGAGCTTATTTGTTGTCACGATTAGAGCTGAATGTGCAGTTCCGTCTACATTAATCCCTTTTGGCCTCTGACTGCAGTTCAGGTTTCAGCGCTACCGTAAAACTGTCTTTATTTACTATCACGTAGACAAATGTGCTCTCGACTTGTTATGATAAGTGCACTATTTCTAAACAACGGCTGCACGGATGCTGGGTGACATAAATTCATTTTATTGGCAGATCAGCGCAGCTCCCAAAGAGCTTTGTTGGCTTAGTATGAAAGCAGGTTTCATTGCCAAAGCAGACAAGAAGGCTACATTGGCTCCAATCAAGACAACATGTGACTAATAGTAACCAAAGGAAATTTATTCCTGTTTATTCCTGTGTGGTAAATGTGCAACTTCTGGCAGCATTAATGCAGGAACCACGTGGACGGTAATCCCGGTGTCACAGCTCCTGCTCAAAGCGACCTCTCACTCCTCTACACGTGACTTTATCTTCGTTCTCTGTTTGTGATGTATGTCTGTGTGTACTCGTTTCCCTCTCAGAGTCGGGGCCTGGACGGGTTTGATGTTTGGCCGACCATCAGCGAAGGGAAGGACTCGCCTCGTCAGGAGATCCTTCACAACATCGACCCTCTGCACAAACCTCCTGTTCAAAGCGTGAGCTGGGACGCCGGCACAGAGGGAGCCTCAGGTAGCCAAGTGAAAACAGCAAAAAGTTAGTCTGAGCTAAAATGCTAAAGGGGATAAAAGTACTTTTATCTGCTGGGGGTTCTTAGACTTAGACTTTCTTTATTGTCATTACACAATATACACAGCAGTGCAAGCTGGGTAACGGAATTTTGATGCAATGGCTTCCAACAAAGATTCAGCAACAATAGTGTCAGTCGGTGGAAATATAAAAATATGAAAAAAAAAAAAAAGAGAGAGATATAAATATATACTATATATAAATATGGGCTGTGTATAAACATATGTAAATGAACAAGAGTTATATACAGGTTATTGCACAGAGCAAGTAGCAGCAAGTTGAATTATTGCACTAAGTAGTTGTATTGACTGTAAAAGTGAATATAGATATCTAGCATAAATATACAGAAAATAAATATACAGAAAATATTGCACATAACAGAAACAGTTGAGAAACTTCCTCCACAGCATCAGTGCAGCTAAAGGCAAAGCTTGTTCACTTCATAGTTCTCATGTTGTTTTCTTTGATGTGTCAGTCAGTAAATCTAAAGGCCCGGGCCCCCCCTTCAAGAAGCCCAGCAAGAAGAAGGTCCTGCGGCACAAACCCAAGCAGAAGGCAGCGTTCAAGGTGAAGGCCCCCAAGAAGCCCAAGCCCAAGCCTAAATCCGAGCCCCTTCCCAAAAAGACAAAGTCTAAGCCCCTCCCAAAATCCAAACTGAAACCCAAACTCAAGACCAAAGTCTACCCTCAGAGCCAGAGGCTGCCACATTACAAACCACATCTGGAGCCTCGCTCCAGCGGCGCTCCATCAGCGCCAGGAACGTCTCGCCCCAAGTCTCAGCCTCCGATCCGAACCTGTTTTAAGTCAAAATCCAGACAGACCAAAACCCAGAACCAGAACCTGCCACGTGTAAAACTGCCTCAACTAAAATCCAAGACGCAGCTCCAATTACATTTAAAGCCAAAGTCCAGGAGGGCGTTACCCCAGCACCTGAACACGTCCCGGCCAAGCACGCCCCAGCCGAGGCCCCCATCGGCCCAGCCGGTGTGGGACACCTCGGTCCAGGCCGCCATCAGAGTAGGAGACTGGAAGCTGCTAACAGGTGACCCGGGTCATGGAGACTGGGTCCCCCCACAGGTGCTGCAACACAGTCACTCACACTTCTACACTTCTGTTTGAAATTCATCACCAAGAACATCAATAATTACGAATGTTGCTCCTCAGATGCTGCCCACTCTCCCTGGTCCCTGGTGGAACCTGGAACGTGCCGTCTCGTCCTTCCACAAACCCTCCATCCACAAAACCGTCTGGCTGTTCAACATCACCGCCGACCCGTGTGAGCGGCAGGACCTGACGGAGCAGAGGCCGGACGTGGTGCAGCGGCTCCTGGCCCGACTCGCCGACTACAACCAAACGGCCGTGCAGGTCTATTTTCCGCCCGACGACCCCCGAGCCAATCCCAGCCGGCACGGTGGAGCCTGGGTGCCCTGGGTGGAGGAAGAGGAGGACGAGGAGGGGAAATACGACGGAGTGTACAAGAAAGGTCGAAACAGTAAGAAGAAAAAGAAGAAGAAGAAGTGCCGGCTGTGCAAGCTGCAGTCGTTCTTTCTCAAACTGAACACCGGGATGATGTCCAATCGCATCTGAGGAGACGCTGACTGGGAAGATTCTCAAATGTTTTTGGTTGTTTTTATATTGTTAAATCTTCACTTTCTAAACCAGTGAAAAAAAACAAGGTGACTCAATGGTGAATTAATCCCATCACATTCAGGTGGAAGGAACCTCTTTCACAGACTGAGACATGTCTTTTCACTGGCTTCACTTTTCTACTCACTCCAACTCAAAATGGTTCTTTTTTTTTCCCACAAACTTTATCATTTATGTCATTTCATTTGTAATATGTCAAATATGGACATTGTTGCCATACATGCAGTTTTTGTGCTGTTAAACATCTCGTCTGAGATCAGGGACTCAATTAAAGACTTTTAAAGGGCCAGTTCACTCAAACTGCAGCTTGTTTGTCTCACTGATCCTCAGTGATATCTGCCCATAAACATACTGGAGTTTCACATGTCATTGCCAGAGTTTTGTTAGCTGTTGTTGTTGTCGCACTTTCCAATGAAAACTGAGGCCAGCTGATCAGTCATACCTGGGTCAAGAGTGTGAAACTATCTGTGTGGCAAGATACCAGCAGGAAAATGTTTTTGTGATTTGGGTGAACTGACCCTTTAAATTCCTAACTATTCTATTCCAATTATTATTTACTATTCTGTTTACTGTTGTGACGGCTGTTAGCGTCACCTGATGCATTATGTGATTTTAGACATTTTGTGTCCACTGTTTCCTCAGAATTGTTCGTTATTCCTTTTTATTTACTGACAGAGTTCTTGCGACAAACCTGACTCCAAAAAAGCTGGGACTCTGTGTAAAAACATAAATAACATCATGATCCTATCACCTGTTTACCTGTGGAAGGAGTCTGTTGTTGCTGGTTTGAAACATGTTGCTGCCGTCAAATTCAGAATAAGCAGATATTTATAAAAATCAATGAAGCTGATGAGGTCAAACATTCAATATATTGACTTTGTGCTGTTTCCAATTGAGTCTATGTCAAAAAGGATCAGTGAATTATCACATTCTGTTTTCTGTTTTACACAGTCCCAACTTTTTTGGACTCGTTGTTGTAGAAGCACCGACACTGTGTGTTCATACATGTTTTTTTTGACACTGTAGATGATTTCATTATGTCTGTTGAACTTTGAGCAGAAAGCCATTGATTTCCAGAATCTGTGTGATGTGATGAACACAGGTTTAATGTATGTTTACACCAACAACTCACACCTACTTTTTACAGTGAAAACGCATAATGATGATAATTATTTCTATAACTGTTTTTTTGTCGTCTGTCATCAGAAACTAAACAGGACACAGAGGTTTTAATATTTTGACATTAGTTGCACATTCCAGTGAAAACACGTCTCTGATGTTTGTTACTTTGTTACTTACGTCTTACTGTGGCTGAAACCGGCCTTCAGATACTGTGGCTGTTTGAATGTATTGCAACATATTTTGACTATGAATTTACAGTATGTGTTTTTAATTCACTTCGAGCTACTGTGAACAAACCGAAACTGTCACCTGAACGTATCCAGCCCCAAGTATGATTTTAATGTTTGAGGAAAAGCCCGACACTTGTCCTGCCCTGGTTCTGCTCTTCCTCCTGACTCCTGTGTGCTGATCCAGTGAAAACATACAGACGATGAAGCGGTGGAGCGTAAAGCAGCTGCTTCTCCCTCCTGCTGTTACAGACTCTCCACAGAGGCAAAAAGCTCATGTGTTCAGAAAACACAGAGAGGAGGAAGTAAAACGTGTTACAGCAAATGTTTTACCAGCATTAGACACCTCTTTGAAGTTTGGTTCTCTCCATTTGAGCAAGACACCTAACCTCTAAATATTTCAGTGTATTTGCTCAATATCTAACAAACCTTGACTGCGGCTGCTGGGACCCGGCAGAGGAACACTTTAAAGGGGCGCTTGATTTCTCCGCCCTGAGTAAATAAAGGTGAAATAAAATTAGCTGTGACTCTGTCCTTCTTGCTGGGAACAACACACCATTCATCAGCATCAGTATGTTTGAGTGAAATATTTTTAAAAGTATGTTCAAAGTCGCACGTCGTCACGAGTCTTTCATGTCTCTGAACGCTGATCATTAAAATGATGCAGCATGTGGACACTTTATTTTCAAAGCTGTCTGAGTAGCTGAGGTCAAGTCTTGTCTTTGCACAGGTCTAATAAACACATATGTATTTACAGTTGTGCAAAGCCTCACTGTTACTGTGTCATTTATTCACCAGGTCTAAACTTGTGACCAATATTTCAAATCTCAACTAAGTCGAGTTTCACAGCAGTTGAGTCCAAATCAAGTCTAAAGTCTGAATTTGGTGATTTAAGTCTGATTTGAGTTTAATCTCTACCGCTCTGATTGTTATTAATGGATTTATATTTCATCTTAGTTGTTCATGATAAATGTTTAATCCGCATGAAAGATAGAAGACAGAAGATTTTGTTACATACTGTTTCATGTTAGAAAGTCAATGCACACAATGATTTGACCACTAGGTGGAGCCAGATATCAACAATCCTTGTAGATACACAGACACACACACACATACACACACACACACACACATACACACATATACACACACACACACACACACACACACACACATTTTCGACAGAGCAATAATTGAATTTGGATCTTCTTTTTATCTCCGAACATAAATGGGATTAAAACAGGATTCGGGAATCAGTTTGGCGGCTGATGCTGCTGAGAAGCTGCTGGTT
>JBBMOC010000244.1:123318-186416 GCA_037975185.1 Centropyge bicolor | reverse complement strand
GTGGCGCCACTTTGATTGACAACTAGCCACTGACGGTCTAAACGGCGACACCCCAGCTAATTCTAGTCACTGAGTTTGGGAAAGAGATCGTCGTGGGGTTAGCCGGCTAGCAACGATATTTAGCATTTAACCTAGCTGGTTAGCCGTAGCTAGTTTGATTATTTCGAATAAAGCGGCTTTTTTCAGCCAATAGCGTTCATTCGACCCGCCTCAGCTCCGCCCTCGCTCCACCTCTTTGTCCATATTTGGAGTAACCGGAGGTAGGCTACCAAGATGGCTACGCACTACGATTTGCTTCATTTTTGCTCTTCAGAAACCTATGGGTGACGTCACGGACACTACGTCCATATTTTATACAGTCTATGGTTTAAACAGACAGTTTTTTCAAAATTAGAAAAACTGAAGAGCGACTTGACCTGTCCAGAACGAGTTCAGTTAACTTATTCTTCGGCAACCTTATATTTTAAAACTGAATTGGTTTATAATGTGCAAACTCTCATAAAGCACTTGAGACACAAACTTCTTCCCTTTGCATTCACCTCTTGCAGCACTGCTTCATTAAAACAAGCAGATTTATTGCTCTCAGACCATTTAACACTGATCTTGGCGCCTTATTGCCTCGAGATGAACAAAAACTGGGACCAGCTTGTTACAGCTCGGAAAACTTTTTTTTGCATTGACAGTTTTCCTCCTTTCTACCTTTTCGGAACAAGCAATTACAGGCAGAGATCCAAATGTGATCGAGTCAGAGAGCAATCTCTCTCCGGGAGCTCGACTCGGCTCTGCTCATTTATTTTCCAGCTCTTATCGACTTTCCTCTTTCCCTGCACTAAGAAGCAGAATTTACATTTAAATGCCATCCCTTATCCTGCTCAATGTGTGTTTACTTCAGTGAGTAAGACGCACAGGTAAACAGCGTTCCCGCCGAACAGAAGCAGGAACCAATGTGTTTTTCTCAACTTTCATTTAACAGACTTTAACAGCAATAAAAGATGCTTTAGCTTCATCTGTGCCTCATCGATCTCATGACCTACATCCGCACACTTTAATCTATACATGTTAAATACATCATTAAACACAACCTTTTCTCTCTCTGAACAAGAGCAGCTTCTCAACTTCTGCCCGGAGCTCGAGTCGAGTGAACGAAGGGTCACATGTCTGCTGCTAACGAGGGTCTGAACACAGTGAATCATCAGAACCTCAGGAGCCTTTAAAACCCTCCTATTCTCTTCAAACATTACTAACACCTTTCACCCTTGGGGTCAATTTGACCCCATGGATATTTCCCTCCAAAAAAATGATTTGCAGACAATTATTGACCAATTTTTTGTGTCTGCCACTTTGTGTATATGTTGAAAACATAAATAACCCCTTGATAATGAAATCTTGACCTTTCCTCTAGCGCCACCATCGGGACAAACAGGCCCAACAGGCCAAAACTGGAATTAATTTATCTTGAAAAGTTTTCTTCCAAATCTTCTCAAATTTACTGACAACCTTAGCGACCACAAGAGTATGAACCCTGTAGGTTTTGGTGATGATATGACGTTTCCTGCAGCGCCACCATCAGGTCAAACTTTCGGTTTTAGAGTCAGTGTATATTGAAAATCTTTCATCCAAATCTTTTCTAAGTTTGGGTGCACATTCATGATTCTCACAGAATGATCTGCATAGATGATGCTGGTGACAGGCAACAATTATTTTTTGAATGATAAATATTGATTGGGGTCAAATTGACCCCAAGGATAATAGGAGGGTTAAACACTCACACACCTGAAGGTTTGAATGAGTATTTGTCACTGACGATTTAGGTAAGGATCAATAATGGGACATAGAATTGATTGTATGAGTTTTGTACTACATGTTGTTCAGTTCCTTATTTTTTTTCCAAAATAGATCTTGTTACACATTAATTCAATGTCCATAAGGCTGAAATAGTCACCACAAAAAATGTCCAGTTACTTTATAAAGTTCAAACATCCACACACTCGACTTAAAGAAGTGCTGAGTGCATCCTTTAACATATGTTTTCATACACGGTCATCACCCTCATTGATTCTGCTCCACAATTCAACATCTGTATTTTAGAAAAAAGCCACATATTCATTTATGAAACTGTAGATACAAAAAGTGTTGTTTTAATGTTTTAAAGCAGCAAAAATATCACCTAGCTATTCATTGATAGAACTGATGATGCGTTCACTGCAGATCATCTAGACACGAGTCACATCGACATAAAACAGAGAGCAGGAACAGCAGCGACAGACTGCAGGTATTTATAGTCGGGAAATTAACTCCACTTGTTGGTGAAACATCTAATTTTAGAGACTCAAACCTTCTCCACTGAACATGGTGGTTGATCTGACTGCAGGTCACAGGAGACCATTAACGGAGGAGTGAGCTTTTTTTTTTTTTTTAAACAAAGATCCTCAAATAGCTGGCAGACACTCATTCATGTTCTTACCTGACGACAGACCGACGTGAAACAACAAAACCCCAGAATAGATCACCGTCGGTGGCTGGACACGAGCCAGAGAGAGGGAGGCAGGTTATCCCCGGCCACAACACGACCCTTCACTTCACAGTGCAGACAAAAGACGACAAAAAACGAGACACGCTGGTCAAAACACATAATGCCCTGGATTTTTATTTCATTTTGTGACAATTCAAGAGGATTCTTAGTCTTTCCCGTGTGTGTGTAGGAAGGGTCAACGAAAACAAAAACTGATGAATCAACTGGGCCATTGGAATGGGCATTGGGATTGTGGTACAGACAGAGAAAAACTACAAGTAGCCTTGTTCAGTACCAAACTCTTCACAGAAGAGAGCGATTTTTTTTAAAGGTTTTTTTTTCATTTTTTTCCCAAATGAAGGCACCCGATAACTTGTGGTTCATGGCCTTGCAGCCTTCTGGAGAGTTTTTAAAAGTAGAGAAAACTGTCTTCTTTTTTTTTTTCAATTAATACATGTTTTCTTCCATATTATGTAGAAGCTGGAATGATAATAAATGTCAGTTACTGCATTTTTTTTTTTTACTCCCTTAGGTTTGTTTTTTGTTTTTTTTTACATCAACAAGTAACAAAAGAATGAAGTGTATGGTGAGGAAAAACAAAATAAAAAAAGTGGGAGATACAAAAATATTTATTTTTTAAAAAATGATAAGGTGGGGGATTTTTTTTTTTTTTTTAGAGAAAACAAGAAGTAAATAAGGTCGTCTGGCGCAAACCAGAGACCAAAATCATACAAAAGCAGCATCAGTCAATTAAAAAACAAATTATATAGTGCTTAGATAAGTCAGAAGCAGCAAAGTCTTCTGGGAAAGTCTTCATCCCCATTGTTTTGTTACTTGTCTCAGGAATAATATATGTATGGAAGAGCTTTGTGGAAACTGATTAACCCACTGACAAACTGATGCCTACAACAAACAAATTCACACCCGTCGTCTTCTTCTACTGCCCTGCGTCTGAATCTGTATGAACGCATGTCTCCATGGATTCAACATGACACATGGGAACATCATGGAAGAACGCCCATGAAAAGCGGGCGAGCCCCCGGCCATGTTCACAACATCCAAAAAAATACAGAGTTTTTTTTTTTCTAGCTAAACACTGACTACAGCACGGGGAACCGGTGAGGGGTACAGTGTATAAAAAAAGAAAAAGTTTTTTTAAAAAATGAAAGGAAAAAAAAAAAAACCTTTGTAAACACGGCACAATAAATAGATCAAACAGCAGGTTCCGCACCATGCATGTGATGACATACATTTTTCTGTGGTAAGTTACAACTTTCACACCTCATACTTGCACCAGTTGCAGTTTGTCGTTTTCTCTTTTTAATTTTGATTTTTTTTTTTTTTTTAATATCTCGAGTGCAAAACATCACAAATGAACAATTCTGTATTCAAGTAATGTTATATACAAGAACAGGGGGCGGGGAGGGGGGTATTACAAATATGCAGTACTGTACATATAATTGCCATATTAAGAATTTACAGACGATCTCTTATTAACAGTAACAAATAGGGAAATGGGGGAGAGAAAAAAATTTTTGTACGAGACGAGCATTGCAATTAAGTCCCAAAACAGTTAGTATGGAAACCCAGCCTTGCCGTGCTCATTCCGCCACCACTCGCTTTCACGACTAACCAACGATGCATAGCACCTAAAAAAAAAACAACAAGGAGTGACGCTTCCCCCCGCGCTGCATACGGGAGGCTACGTAACCTCCATGGCCATTGTGTTCTCTGATAGACTGTTCAGTGCTGGCTTGTCTTGTTCATGATTCTCCCTGCGGACAGAAGACAAAAGATGGTGAGACACACAGCGAGCAGCGGCGCATTTAAAAAGCAGGATTTACACCCAAATTGTGTCGCGTCTCATGACCGTACATTTATTCAGGTTTTCCACTCGTTTATTCAGGTTTTCGCTTTCATTTGTCACCCATCCGAAAAATAAGTAAATATATTCAAATAAATAGGCAACACTGATATTTCCCCCCTGGACTGTTTGGCTGTGTGCACCATCCCAACTGCTCCGCCAACGTTCCCTGTAGATACCTGGCACTCGTGCTTTCATTTAGCAGCGCTGAAATTTACCTTCCAAGAACTTGTCCCCGAAACACAGAACAATGGAAACAAAAGCAGAATCCACGACTTAGGTTACATTTTCTAAAGTTCCTGCAGTGGAAAAAGCCTTTACTTGTCACTTGCTACACTTTCTTCTACAAATATGACAAAGGCAAGAAACCCTTTAAAACTCAAACACAATAAAGGATAAACTGATGAATGAAAACAGGGTCAACTTTTCAACATATAATCCAAGGTTTAAAATCTCACAGTTAAGCAGCCTTAAAGTTTTGGTTTTTACAATATCTACACACCTCAACCACTTCAGGTGATATTTACTAGTTACATGGGAATAAACTGAAGGCTACTGTTCAGTAACTCCGGCAGTTGTCTATCTGGTAAAACTTGCCTGAGTACAAAAGCACAGCAGATAAATATAGCGCCTAACAAGTGCTGAGCATATTTTCTTTAGTGACAAAGTTTGGAACTATGTAAACAGATCTCACTCACAGCCGGGATAATTTACTAAAAACTGGATGACCTGCTCTTCGTTCAGATGTGATGTGACGTGTTTGTCCTCACCTGGGCACGATGTCCAGTGGCGAGGCCGAGGCCGTAGTGACCTTGGGCTTCTGACAGTTGGCGGTTGCGGCGGCTGCATGGGCGAGCTTTAAGGCGGATGTTGACATGGTGGTGCTCAGCGTCCGGGGGGCGTGGACACGCTTGCCGGTGGGAACACCCAGACGGAGGCTGTTGTTTCCCAGCAGGACCTGAGTGGTGGCGGTAGTGCTAGTGGTGTTGGCAGGGTGGGCGGTGCCGTTATTGTTACTGGTGGCGGAAGTGGAGCTGGTGGTGGTGCAGGGGTGGAGCAAGGCGGGTGTCGGGGTAGTGGTGGGAGGAGCCGGGGCGGCAGGGGAAGGGGACACTGTGCTCGAGAGGTGCAAGCCCTTGTAGACACCTGAGGGGTCAAAGAAGGGCGAGCAATGGTGGGGGTGGGGTGGGGGATGGGGTGGGAGTTGGGATTTGGAGATGGAAGGTTTTTATTATCAACTGTTCTTTGAGAAATAAGTCCTGTTATACTATTGGTACAATTCATTCACTTCTTCAAGTTTCTAATATAAATAACTTCACTTTCATAAAGGTAGGTTTGAAGGAGGTCATGTGACACCAGTTCAGTACACATCCACATTAACTTGAAAACTCTGACAGCGTGCAAACATTAAGTATCTACAGCGAGGCACAAGGTCATCTGTGATCTGGATTTATTTCTTTTCACCAGGATCATAAAGAAAGTAAGTATTAGAACAAAAATTCTTTCACAGAGGTTTTATCTAAGTTTTCCGTCGTTTTATCTGGAAAGGACGGATAAATCGTTTTCATCTGCAGAATAATCTCAAATGGAAATTCCACTTTGTCATTTTTCTCCGTTATCTCCTTAATCCTGCTGCCTGAAACGGCATCTGTTGTTGGAGGTTTATTGCTGCAGGTTTTGTTCGGTCTGCTTTGTGCTGTTATCTGCTCTTTCAGTGCACTCCATTATGGGTTTTAGGACTGTAATTACTTTACCCTCATTGTTTGCTTTGTCTGCTCAGTGTCACTGTGTTGCAGCACTTGGGTGAAGTGCACTCTACATTTGAATTGCTTTGTAGAACTTTGCATTATTTTTCAAAACAAATTATATTTTGGGAGGTACAAATAATCACATGTTGGGATAAGTGCTGGCACGTCCCGACAGTAATAAAACATTTCTGGTGCGGCTTGTGTTTGTGAACAATCCAGATGGTCATCAGGGACAAACAATGCAGTAAATAACCAAGACCAATAACCATCTGATTGAATACACTGAGGGTAATTACTCAAGCCGTTACAATGCTGATGTTTACATCCACAAAACATTCAGATTTTGATCTTATTCCAAAAAAGACAATGTTCCTTCTAAGATGTTTAAATGGCTAATGGAAAGGAATATTTCACTAATATTTGAATAGGTTGCAGTATTTGCACATATCCAAAAACCTGTTGATCTCATCACTTTTAAAAATATTTCATCATGTTTAAAATGGTCATATTCGGAATAATAGTGGACAACTAGTCTACCAGGTCGACCAGTGGTAGTTTGGAGGGTAGTCTTACCTGAGGGGGAGAGGACGCCGTTGACTCCGCCTCCCAGGGCTAGCTCCTCCTTGGTTTTGAGAGCCAGCAGTTGGTCGGCGGTGACTAGGGCCGAGGCGGCGAACTGGGCGCTGGCCTGGTCCAACGTGTTCGCCAGGCTCTGTCAGGAGGAAAGAAAACTGTTAAAGTCAATGATGAGACCCGAACAAAGAAAAAAGGAAATCAGACCATGTTCAGTTTGCGTCTGACAGGCTGAACTGACTCTGGGATACTGACGTGTGTGCTGTTTGCAGTGGTGGTGCTGTTGGCTTGCTGTTGCTGCTGGACCTGCTCCAGCTGCTGCTTCTGCATCAGGGCCAGCTGCTCCTGATGCTGCTGGTACTGTTCGGCTGTGAAAGCTGAGAGAGACGACAGTTTGTTACAAATCTGGAAACAGATTCATGCCATCAGATGCATGGCTGAAAACACTGCTTTAACACAGGGATTCTACTAGCAGCTGAATCTAAGACGATGCGTGCAGACACATGCAGCTATTTTTGGCTCTTATTGTTAAGACTGCTTAGCCACACCCTTCTGTTGCCTCTTGCAATTTAGCAACCCAATTTAGATTCAGCTCGCTGTAAAACCCTGGGAGGCTCAGATTCACAAACATCATTCTCACCAATGACAAAGGAGGCTGAAGCCCTGTTTTCCTCTTTACCTGTCTCTTGAGGTGATCACATGACAAATATCACCAATACTGGTTCTCAAATTCTGTTGAGCAAATGAAACGTCTTGATGCAACCAAGCAAACGGTTTCTCACACCTTGCTGCCTTTCTTTTACAGCACTGCCAAACCCTCAACACCTCAGGTCATTCTATGGCTCTATTGCTATTTGTAATCCATACAGTAATGCAAAGGCCCAACAGCACTCAAATCCACCCACACCAGGTGGGTGTGGGTTGGCCTTAATTTACATACACTTTAACAACAAGATGACTTCTGTTGGCTTTAGTGGAACAGTGGTTCAAAAAAAATACTGGGCAGTGGAAAAACAATGTGATCACTGAGCTGCCTGAAAACATGTTTCACAGTAAACAGGACACTCCAGGAAACACATTTAATGCCATGACACCGTTTCTCCCAGGCACCCAGTTTCTTGTGTGTTGTTCCTTCTCCATGCTCTTATTTGCATTCCAGTTCTTTATCCTGTAAATAATGTGGTCTTAAGTCGTTCTTTACTGGCTTTCTATTGATTATGAAGTCTTATTCCCACATTTCAACGCATTAAGTGGCCTTGAGCCTCAGTGCATTATTGATTTCTTTTTATTCCCTGTGAGGCTTTTAGTTCTCTACTTCACAGGATCCAGGAGTCCTCATCACTCATTTGAAAGTCACAGGCAGCTCGTGCTCTAGCACCGCCTCCATCTGGAACACCCGTCACGCTTATTTCATGCAATCTGACACCGTCTCATTTAATCAAAATACTGCACCTATTAACTACATGCCATCTTCACGGCTGCTGCGGACTTTAAGAATAGTTTCTTAGTGGTTCTTAAACAAGCATTTTCCAAGAAGAAATCAATAGGCAGTTGTTTCCATGCAAACCCAAACATACACAACTCCTGTAAACGGCTTGTAGCGTCATCAAGACACGAGCCGCCTGACTGCCCTCACAGTAATACCACCAGGGACCTGTGGCATTTAGTTTGTATTCAACGCTCCGTGCCTGTGTGTCCACACACCCGAACAAATCCTGTGCATCTCATGAATTTATTTATCAAACCCCGTCTTAATTGACACCTTGTGGACTGGGTGGGGTGGGAGGTGATGCAGAGTGAATACCAAGCAACAGCTGTACCTGATGATCAACAACAATACTATGACAATGCAGCTGGAAGACAGAACAGACACTGGTCCTGCGATTAAACAAAGAAACAATGAACCACTATCCAGGTAAAAATAAAATGTGAGAGAACAAAGGAAGCAATGAGTGTATCCTGAATTATTTCATAGATCAATAGCTGCCAATCACCTCTCCCTGGACTAGAATTCCTCATAAAGGGGTCAGTTCAATCAAAACACGTTTCTCTACTTAACCAGAGCAGGTTTTGACTTCTCATTTCCCAAGAAATAAAATTGTATTCAAGGTGCTAATATTCCAAAACACATGTTGAAAACTCAAATTTCCATAATCCACAGACCTTGAAATCATTCTTCATCAGGAGTGCTTTTTAAAGGAAAAACAATCTATGTGAAAACTGATATCCAGACTAATTGGAGTGTAGTTTCTGGTAAAGACACACTGCTCTAGAAGTTTTTCCTCAGTACAATTTTTTTTTTTATTCACCGCCATTGTGGTGCAATGATGGCATCATCATCTCAACATGTGAGCAAATAAAACCCAAACTGTTGGAACGGCTAAATGCCTGTAGGGCTGAGGACTTACATGTTTTTAGTAAAATCAGGAAACTGACCCTTTAAAACAAGCTCATTAGTTAGAAACCAAGTGGTGCTGGTGTGTTTGTGTGTGTGTGTGTGTGTGTGTGTGTTTTCAATGAAATATTTCTGTAATGAAGTAAGTCACTCATCAAAGCCAAGATGGTGGTCTGCAACACCAAGCTGCCTTGAATGCAAAGTAATTACAACAAGCTGACAAGCTGCATCCACAGTGTGTGTGTTTGAAGGCATCCCATCCACTTACCAGCAGTGGGTGCAGGTGCAGGGACAACCCTCGCCGGGCGTTGGGAGCCGTAGGGCCGTCCCCCAGCTGTGGAGGCCGAGACTGGCCGTTTCAGGCCTCGACTCAACTTCCTGAATAGCGGATGGGCATTGTCCAGTTCATGTAGTGGTAGTGTCCGTGGTCTAAAGTGCCTCCATCGGCACGACTTTATATTCAACAGTATCTGACTGAGGTCCGTGGAAGAGGGAGAGGAAAGAGAGGAGTTGAAGGAGGAGGAACTTTTGTCTGAGGTATTTGTTTCTGAGGTACTGGCAAACTTGTCGGTGGCCGGTGAGCGTGAAGTAGTTGTGGGAGGAGGAGGAGGTGGAGGAGAAGGAGAGGGGGGAAGAGGCAGGTCAAGCATTTCTGAATCCAGTCCGTGGAAAATGTTGTCATAGTCCGTGTACGCCCTGTCCAGCAACACCCTGGAAGAGGAAGAGAACGTCAGGTCTTGTGCTTGTACAGGACGACAGATTACAATGACTGATACCAGTCCTCCAAATATCACTTTTTTTTATAGGCTGCAGCTGAACTGTTGGTCATCATGACCTGTGAGATTTACCAATCATACAATAGCACGCTACATGTCCAGCATAGCAAGGCTGTGCAAACCTGAGAAACGGGAACTAAACTGACCTGCCGCCTCGTCCCACGCGTCGTCGAGCCATGCCAAGGCAGCGCCGCGGCACGGTGAGCGTGGTGAGACTGTAGCGAAAGCGAGCTTCTGCCAAACCGTCCTCCCAGGGTCCACACCATGGCCAGCTCCCCACACGATCCTGATGAGCCTGGAAACAGACAGGATGCTGATCTTTGCAAACTGTGACTGGTTGCTTTAGTGACCTGCTGAAGCCTAGTCTGTAAAATCTGTACTCCACTGTAAAGACAATTCTAAAAACCACAACAATTAATTCCTCCTGCTGGACACAAACTTTCTTACCAACTATTCCACATTACTTCAGCTATGCTATATTACATCTAAACACAATGAAAATGATCTAAAACCTTTCACTGTTTGTTACAATACAACAACTCAGTGTGGATAATTGTTCAAGTTCTAACCAGTGCTTTAAAAGCATCTACAACCCCGGGACACTGCTGATAGGACATTATGCCCACTGAACCCACCTCTGTATAGAAGTATGGCGCTTTTTATATAAACAGATGATCACAGTACTTACAGAGTAGTACTGGCAGCCTGCCTTCCTGCGAAAGGCATAGGCACCATCTGGGTCGTTCTCCTCCTCTGCTTCTGATGAGCCTGAGTGCAGCTGTGGACACAGAGGTTACAGGTCAGTGAGGTCACTGGAAGAGCAGGATTTATGACACGAAAACCAAAGGTTTTGGTTTTAATACATTTCACACTTGCTTGGTCTCATGTGGTTTTGCAATTGTGAGTGGATTCATCAGGCCAGAGGGCAGAGTGCAGGACAAAGACAGTGTCTAGTGAGAGTTGTGCACGTACCTGGGAGAAGGGCTCATCATCCGAACTGGGGAAGTCGTACTGGTTGAGGTCCTTGGCATTGAAGACAACAGGACCCGGGTGGTGGGGGGTGCCCGACGAGAGAGGCAACACCTTCTGCTTCTTCTCATACTTCCTCTTCTGCCGGGGAACTTCTGCCTTCTCGGGCTAAAGGGAGAAAGAAGAGATGACTCTCCAGACCCCAGAGCACCTTAAATCACACCATTAAGGACTGCAGATGATGAGCCAACTTTAATTTTCTCTAAACTTTTCACACTTTTTACAAATTGTCCAGTCCAGTGTGAGAGTCCTGTTCTTCATAGTGAGCCTGACCTTGGGCTTGTAGTCCTTGAGGTCCATGTGGTCCTGGTGTCGGTACTGGTTGGTGAGGGGGACCAGGGGAATGATCTGTGGCCTCACCAGTGCCCGCTCAGCCAACACCTCTGCCATCACCTCGCCACCGAAGTCTGACATGACATTTCTGGAAAAGTAAAGTTTAAAAAAAAAAAAAAAAATCAACCAAAACAGCTCTGAGTGGTCGACATAAACTTTTTCATCTGGTCAAATGATTTGCTTTTACCCTGAAACAACATCAATGAAAATTCATTTGGAAATGCTGCTCAATAGCACAGTTCCCTACAAACAGGGGGAAAAGTAGCTTTCACTGTTCTTTTATCTCAGTTTTTAACTCTGAGCAGTTGCCAGACTTTTTCCTTTTTATGTCACCCTGCTGTCTCTACCCTGGCAGCATGCTATCCAACTGCTTTTTGTTTTATTTCCCTACTAATTCATTATGTGTGCGCCTCAGAGGCAGGCTCACCTCTTCTCAAAGATCTCCAGTGTGAGATGTAGCAGCTCTCTCTTGCTCTTCTCCCTCCTCTTGATCATTTCCAGGATGGTGACGGCTCGGCTGAGATCCCTGCGTAGCTTCAGCATCTTCTCATAGGACGCCTCGTCATTCTTACGGTTCTGAGTGTTGAAGGAAAGAAAGGGGTGTGAGCAATATGCAATTAGAAAAGCAACACAAATGTGATGATGTGATGATATGATGATGATGTCACTTTAAGCACTGCCTAATTTGTGTTTCGAGCCTTACACTAAGATAACACACAGAAACAAATAAAGTCAATATCAAATTTAAAAACTGGTCAGTAATCAAACCTATCAGTTATAATAAAACTTAACATTTTGATGAATCACTACTTTGATACATTTATAAAGTTGTCTGAATGAAAACAGGCTTAAGTTTACATCACATCCAGTTCTTCAAATGACCACTTGGTGGCACATACAGTCTTTACAAGACTTTATTTAAAAGGAGGTGCAGTGTTTCTCAGACCATCAGGTCATTTTGGAAGGTTGGTATGGTGCTTTTCTCTGACTTTTATCTGAAGCCTATCCATTGCACCTTCATCAATTATTATTTATTATTAACATTAGCATTAACAAAAGCTGTACTGACTGTCAGCTATATGGCAACACAATCCACTGTAGGTGAAGTAAGATGCTGCTTGAATGTGGTTGTAGAGCCAGACAGCATTCTTGTTTTGACAGCCTGTCAGGTACTGAGAATCTGCTCCATCTATTACAGGTGAGGTATGCACAGTGTTTACAATATGGCAAACCAGATCATGCTAATCTAGGGAAGCTTCACAAGAGACGGCAGACACGAGGTAAGGACTGGGTGAAAAGTATTTCCTGCAACAAGGTATGAGAATGCATCATTTTGTTGTCCCCAGTCACAGTTAAATTGCCAGTAATTTTTTCAAATGCACAATCATTTGACAAAGGATATTTCTATTAATTTTCTTTGAGGAAAAAAAAATCCAGAAACCAACAAAAGAATGGATCTTGTGAATTTCCCTAATGTGGGACAAATAGAGGAATATCTTATCTGGTACATGCTGCTAAAAGATTGTGGCCATACGCATCTTAGGTTCATTCACTTCTCTTTTTCGAGCTCTCCACTTGTGATGAGACCACCTAAGACATATGATACTACCAGGTGTAAACGGGGCTTGAGTGTAAAGACGACTGACCTTCCTGGTTTGCATCTTCTCTGTGCGCCGTCGGAAAGCCACGTAGGGGTCACTGGTGCTGGAGCCGTCCCGTTTCTCCTGCTTGACGGTGGGGATGAGCGAGTTGGCCTTGCTGTTTTTCCTCTTGCGACTCCAGTAGTCAAAGACCTCCTTGATGAGCTCATCGTCCTCCTTCAGCAGAAGTTTGGCCTCCGGAAGGCTCACCAGCTAATACAGACAGAAATACACTTTGATAAATAAGATGCATTTACACAGTGGTCAGGGTGACGAATCTGTTCTGATGGGTTTTTAAGCTGAGGCCATCTTACCATAAATGGTTTCAAATTTGTGTTATCATCTATTTAATGAAGATATCACCGTTTTTCAAAAGCTTAGTGTGCACTGGTCTCTAAGGTATTTCATGGGCCTTTCTTTACAGCTGGCTGTGTTTTGGGGGCAGATGGAGAGAATCAGTGCCGACCTGCTGTCCACTGCCTTTCTCCAGCCGGTCAATCATCTCCTCGAACTGCAGGAAGCTGATCTCCATCTTCTTTTTCAGCTTGTTGACAAACGCATCGTCGTCCGAGTCCAGGTCGTAGTCGGGCTGCTCTGTGTCCAAGCTGAAAGCTGCAGGGAGAAAAGGAAATGGACTTAGACATTGATAAATGAGTGTATGGGATAAGAAAATTTAAGGAGTAGAAATTAAATTGTGGGTGGAAGAGAATCTGCTGATAAAGATAACTAAAATCTTCTTTTCCCTCTTTCGTTATCCTCATATTTGGATAAGTATTTGGTGCAACTCTCTTGTTTTAAACTTCATTTAAAGTTGACTATTACAGCGTTTAGCTTATTCATGATCAGTGATACCATCATGTGGGGGGAATGTACATTTTTGGCCAAATCCATCATTCAAAAGATAACATTTGACCGAAAAGACGACACTGACATTTTGGAATTTATTTGACTCACAACTTCAAAACGATCCGGTGAACCTGACCTCTCTGTCCAACTCCACAGCAAACTGACCGCCCAAAGTCAAAACTCAGCTTAATTGGTCTGGTAATGACTGAAGGCACTGCATGCAGCATTACAAACCATTATTCAGCCAAGTTCATTTCACATCTCTGCTGAACACTTTGAAACACTAAATGCAGACTTTATATGAACCCTAACTTTTTGTTCCTGTTGGAGATGGAACAAAGCACAACAAAGCTCACCATCAAATTGCAGAAGGATTGTACAATTTCAATGTACATTTCAATCTACTTTCACCATTTTAAAAGCCAGTGAGATTCAAGAAAGAGACAGGTCCTTTTTGTACTGACAGTTACTGACAGGTTGTGTGCTTGATATATATATAAAAATGGATGGATGCTTGGCAATATGAATGTCAAGGCCAATCTATACGTCAAGTATACGTTCAGTGTCAGTTTGTATTCACAGCTAAGTCACATAGCCAGAGTATAAGAGTATGACGATGTGTACAGTACATCCTCTACGAACACTGTGCCCACCACAGAGGCAAGGTTACCACCTACACAGCAGTCCATATATAGAATTCATCATTTTATGATTTAGTATTTTGATGACAAGGTTTTCAGCACTGATGTGTAGCTATGACCAAAATGCTGCCAGCCTTATGGAAAGAAAATGTTCTACACGATGCATCACAAACACTGCTGGACTGCTTGCAGATACTGACCGAACTGTTCAACTACTACACAATGAAAAACATATAACTAAAGAAAAATAAAAACCAGCCTGTCTGCAGACGCACAACCATAGTGAGCAAGTGACAGCTGAGAGAAATCAAGGACTCAGAAACTGCTTTACTACATTGATGAGAAAAGTGTAAACGAAATGAAGTTTTGTGCAGAGCAACAGGACCAGTCATTATTACAGATCATGTAAAATCAAATGCACAACAAAGAATTTGATCAAGTCACCCAGCAAACTGCGAGAACGACAGTATCCCAAGTGAAAACAGAGGTAGGTTTTATCCCCTAATGTCTGAATTTACCTAAACCGCCTTTCTGCAGAAGATAACATTCATTGAACTACACAGGACTAATGGCACACTGTTAATTGGAATAAATAAGTGCTTTAAGAGTACAGCCCAACCAGGCTCTGCTGGATCCTGAGGTTAGCGTCACGCTCGATGATTATCAGGCATAATCACAGCAGATCTGCCCTCCAGAAAACTGAAAGCATAAGGACTGACTGGAGCAAACACGCAACAGAATATCCGGCTGTTTTGTTGTGTGGAGTTCGGTACATTCGGTCAATCCAACCCAGCAACTCTGACCTGACGCTTTAATGGAGTGTGTGTTTATGTGTATGTGAAAGCTAAATAATGCACACTGAGTATTTCTGCAGGTCAAAGATACATCAGTGTAATTTTAGTGGAAGCGTAAAATGTGACTCTTTTCTTTAGTAATGGTCTAGTGTCAGCATATTTCTGACTCCAGACAAAGAACAATATAAAAAGCTCTCCACTCACTTTGGTTTAGATTTTGAAGTCTTTTAGTTTGTCTCAAACCTCAGTGACCAGTCAGACAGACACGCATGTCAAACCATGTCAGGCTAATTCAATGGGTTTCTCAACAGCTGTCTTGAAACTCACGGCCAGCAGTACTTTTCTACGATAATTCATCAGTAAGATTAGCAAGAACCACTGTAAAAATCAGAAATTAAATTGTAGTGGCTTCCATCAGACGTATACAGCTACTGTACCTACAATTACAGAGCAACCAATGTACAGACCAAAGAATGTGATGAAACGATTACCTCAGTCCAGATTTCATTAAAGCAAATCACTTTCATATTGAGCAGCCATCAAGGCAACTGGGTTTGACAGATGGGATATATTTATTGACGCAACTATAATAGCAAGCTCAGCAGGGCAATTACATCAGATTTTGACAAGCTTTCCCATTTTAAATCTCAACATTCTGGTGCAGAGACTTGTTTCTTGACTGGATTTACAGATTTCTAAACACTAAACTCAGATTTGGAGATGATCAACACAGAATTTTTCTACACATTTCAGGCGGTCTAGACCTCAGAGGAAACTCTGAAATTAGTCCGACAGCAATTTGACAGGACCAAACATTTGTCATTATAGTTTTCAACTGATAGCAGTGTCTCTGTTTAGGGTACAGCAAATTGCTTTCCTTTGAGAAACAATCATGGCAACCACTTGTGACAAAGACATGGTTCCTGAACTAAGCAATCTACCAAACTCATTTTCTTTGATATCGTTACTGAACTAGGCAATCTCACAAACTCATTCACTTTGACAAACATGACAACTCAGTAAGAGCTCATAACACACATGCCTGATGCCATTAAACGGACGAATGGTGTCAGAAAAAACAATCTTTATAATCTATGGGCTCGTCAGTCACTGAATCGATATAACATTTTAGAAGCCTTCACACAGCCAATTTAGCTAAGCTCCTATATTCACTTTAATGCCACCTGGGCATGTCAGTTCAGGTCGCCTTTTCCAACTAACCTTCAGACTATAAAGCTGAGTATAATGTAATGACATTCTACAGGTCTAAAGTGATGTTGACAAATAAAGCCTCAAAAACAGCCCCCTAATGTGAAATATTATACTAATTGCCTCTAAATTTTGATCAACAGCCCCCAAGTGTCATTTAATGCATTCAAAATAATTGAGGGAAACACTAGCACAACCTAATGAAACAACAGAGGTCCCTAATCTATTGTGTCAAACTCATTTTCTCTGCTTTCTGCATCACATATTTGCCATTAGAGAAGCCAACTTACGCTGTATGTGAATTAGCTGCTTTGGCATCTTGTAGTCCCCAGGGTAGAGGGATTCATAGTAGGTGATGTTGCTCTCTGCCTCGGGGACCGGGATGACCATGTTGTCCCGCTTCTCACCATATACCTGCTGTGCTGAGATGGCCCGCTGGAGATGGTGTTCCTGCAGAGACACAGATGGAGGTGAGACCACTGAGGACACACGTGCTCTTACTAGAGATTATATTCAAAACATTGGGCAACATAGGAAGTATACCAATACAGAGGCAATTAAAAAGAGTTTAGAACCCATGTTAGGTGGTATAATCTTCTACAGCTTAGTTCAGTCACATACACTTGCACCAAAGAAAGGACCATTTATAGAACATAGTTGGACTTATCACGGCTCTTTGACAGAACTTTCAAGGAACCCAAGCAGCAAAAAGCAGCATTAATCAGCCAGGTTGCTATATCAGAGGATATGAGCTCAGAGTGTAGATATGTCAGGATTTGAGTATGTCAGCCAATAAGTAACAAGAAACCTCAGTGAAGACAAGTAGGTCTGAGGTCATTTAGAAACAGTGTCAGCATTATGTAGTCTGTTTACATTACGTTTATTAAAAAAAAAGAGAGAGAAACCCCCCCCCCCCACAATTGGTCGACATATTCAGCTTTTTAAACCTCCCAAACACTAATATCAGCCTTACAATTCTCCTACAGATCAGGCTTTGCTGTGGACCTGCACACATAGGACTGGATGCTACTAAACAGCTACAAGCCACACAGCTGTGAATGAGCAAGTGATTTTTAAAGCATGAATGAAACAGCTTATGCCAATCAGCAACTGCAAGCATGACTGAACTAATGCTAAGCTGCCTTTATCCACGTGTAGCAGCAGCAGTTTAAATTAGATCAAACTGAAAATTTTCACTAGACGTCTACAGAAAATTTTCAACTTTCAACTTTTTCTCGACCAAAAAAAAACTGACAGCCAACATCAGGAGCTAATTTCTATTTCAACTAGTATACAGTTAACGCAAAGACCAACCTATATGACATCCAATTTTACTGTCACTATATCCACAATGAGAGAGTCTAGTAAACACTGAACAGCTCTGGTCCTTTAAAAAGCAAAAGTCAGATCTTCAAAACGGGCTGCAACAAATTAAACAATCCAGCAAACTGCTCAAACAGGCCACAACTTAAGACCCATGTGTGAAGTAATTGCAAGCCACAATGGGGAGGGAGGGATGATAACACGCTGACTCATGGAGATACAAGCTAAATGTACACCTGCAACATAGCTGTGGGAGGAAACTGCAGATTATCGAGTTACACATTGGGCAACATCTGGCATCCAGCAATGTGACATCTATCTATGAAAAACACCATGTACAGAAAAAACAAGGACTGCCAGGCAAAACAGAATCTTATTACAACAGTTCATGAAAAAGCTACACAGTCAGACTGAGTTTTCAATACTGAAGCTTTCATTTTTTTTATTATAACTTTCATGATTAAAAGAGACTGGGTCTAGAATAATATGCCAGACGGAGACAAATCTTAACCTGCCATCCAATCACTATAATCTCAAGAGCGCAAATACGCAGGAAAACCTGACACTGTTTCTGTCTCCAACGCTCAGTCAGTTGGCCTTATCTACCCGCCACAAGTGTGATGAGAGCCTGCGGCTGCCAACCCTGCTGAGGGGTAATGTGCCTGAAGGAAGGCGGACAGGCTGGATGGCTGACTAACTGGCTTGCTGGCAGGCTGCTTGTCTGTACCATCCCAGTCAGTCGTAGTAGTAGAGCCTTTGGCCCAGAGCTGGGCACTGAGCCACTGGCAGGCAGTCTGTCAACAAGGCAGCGTGCTCGCAGCTCTCTGGAGAGAAGGTGTGTGTTTATTTTTTTCCCTGCGGCTGTCAGAGACACAGGGGGAGTGGGGGGCCGAGAATATCTGTGCCTAGGGAAGGTAGAGAGTGAGTGAATCAAAATGAAAGCGAGTATTTGCGTGTGTGCTTAAAAGGGTAAGTGTGTCACTGCAAGCACAACTGCTCTGCTACAGCTGCATGAAAAGCTACTGACTTTGCCTCCTGCCAAAACAACCACTACAAGTCAGTCATGGCACAGTCACTGCAGCGAAATGCATGGACAAACCTCGAGGAGGACACACAACATCTGCAATAATACAGTATATTCTGCTGGAACAAACACTAAGTCGCTGCTTCTTATTCACAGGTTATGTGACCATTTACACTGGCTATGTCTGCAGCTCATCTCATATGGAAGTATCCTTCAACATACATAGGTCTCAGCGTACAACTGACTATTTTTAAATGACTTGTTAAAATCACGGGAGCAGTGTTTCACACCAGGTTTACGGTGAGTTTGTGGAGGTTGCAGGGCTGCATTATGCTTTGTAAATCAACTGTAGCACTACATGACATTCATGAATCAGATTGGAAAAATGGACAAAATCTTTCACAGCATTTGTGTAATTTCATTTAATAGATATCAAGATATAGTAAATTCAAAGAAATTTTCTTGACAAGCCTTAGAACAAACATAAACACTAACATGGACATTGTGCTTCACATGAACACTGCACCTCTACACTGCTCAAGACAGATGACAGCTCACTGCACCTTTACTGTTTTTCAATTCTGTTCAATTTTGTTCAATTTTGCTGTATATTTAAGTATTTATTGCACCTCATATCTGTTTACTGTGCTTGAAATCTTCAGTGTTTTTTTTAATCCTGTTGTGCTTTTTTTTTTTAATTCAACTGTGTGTTTTTTAAAATTGCTCATCAGTAGAAGTACTTTGCCTGTGCCTTTTAACTTAAACTGCATTTTATTTCAAACGAAGTATGCTGGAACATGTGAATTTCCCCATGGGGATGAATAAAGTATCTACCTACCTACCTACCCTACCTAGACAGATAAAATACCAACATGGCAGTGTTGTGAACCGTTGAAAGATTAAGGTGCCTCATCATATGGATGCCAAACATCCTGTTAATAACACAAAACACACAGATACCTCAGTCTGAAATATATAACAATATCTGAGGGCTGACAAATTTCAGTCATCTCTCAGTACATGCAAACCATATGAATCAACCCTATTCACAAGCTCACAACTGCATAGCGGCGCATGTTTTTCCTCCATCAATCTCTACTTCCAGATGTATTTCCATGCAGGTGCTGGAAAGAGGGAGGTATTTTGATTGGTCACCTGAGTAAATATAAGACAGATTTAATCTTTCAATACTAGATTAGATTCAACTTTGTCATTGCACTACGTACTGACACAATGAAATACAGTTTAGCATCTAACCAGAAAAGCAGTTAAGTGAAGGTGTACATGTATAGAGATATATAAATAACAGTGAAAGGTATATGTGGATACGCAAAGATTATTACAGTGTGAACAGAGTGAGATGTGCTTGTGCAGCAACTGCAGCAATGTGTGAAAATCTACAGTGAAGGTGTAAGAAAGCAATGCTAGTAGTACAAAAATACGACTGGATATAAAAAACTGTATGCACTGTGGGTCAGATATGTATAGAATATACAGTAATACTACATACCACACTGTACAGAAAGCTTTGTTGTCCATGTGGTTCAGTGTGCACTACAAATAAAGCTACACTGTCAGCGCTGTAGGGGAGCTGAAGAAGGCTTGACACAAATGAGAAAGCCAGGGAAGGTCTCATTTTTTCAGTTATGTTTAAATCTGTTCACACATTAGCAATAGAAAATGATTTATGCTTGCAGATTGCTTTGGATTGTACCTTTAACTTTAACATTATTGAAATGCAAATTCTGAACAACGGTTGTTTGGTGGTGTGGTAGTTTGGGATTTGACGGAACAGCCCCATTATGACGTTTTTCAAATGTTCCACTTTAGCATTTATATAAGCTGGTTTTATATGTCACTTCTACAGCTTAGTACTAAACGTCAGCTGGATTTTCCTTTGAATGCAAGCTTCCCCTGGCACCACATGATGGCCAGAAGAAAAGGCTGACTGCTTATTATAACAGAAACACAGGGAGGCAAACTGTTTTCACTGGGGTGTCAGGCAAGTGGCAGCTGCTCAGAGAGACATCCAGCAACACTGACACTGAACACAGATCAATTTGTGCCTTCATAACAGCACAGACAGACAAAGCTTTCTAACACTACAAAAGGTCTTTGACTGAGACCTTGCAGACACAAAGCAGCATCCTACTGCAATCTGTGCAGGCTATCCTATTCCACATGGTGTATAGTCATGCCAGTAATTCATACAAAACAGCGTATTCAGACTAGAAATACAGTGTTTACATCCACAAGCCAAGACTGGAAAACATGAACGAATCATAACGATGATCAAATTGAGCATTTTTTTAAGCTTGTAACATGGTGTTAATTACATTTAACAGTGCAATTATAAACAAAATATTCATATACCTGCCAAAGAGGCAGAAGAGCAAACTTTATAGTGTGAGTTTCAGTATACCATCCTGCTGTTTGTAGTCATCTAACATTTTCAGTCTACTGTTTTAAATCTATTTTATTGTGTCCCCGAGCACTGTGTTCATCAACACCATTTGGACTTTCAGGCCTAATGATTTTCTACAGTCTGCTATACCCGAGGCAAGTCATTGTATTTTACATTTATGGCACCATGTGCTCTGGCGATCTGTTTCGAGGATATCGCTCGTTCCCTGAGCTGAAGGAGTTGCTGAGGACAAGCCTTTCAGTTTTAGTCTAAGCGCTTCCCTGAGGCTTCTGCATACGGAACTCAAAACTCTTACACATTTAACCTATTCATAGCATTCGCCGTGACCCCCTCTGTGTAGGTACGCTTGCATGGCCTTCATGTTCCTATCTGATTCCCTCTGAATCGTTCCCTCAGCGAACGCCTAAACCCCCGCATTAACTTCCCCGGGCCACAATGAGGGGAAAAACTCATAAAATCAAACGGCCTTGAGCAAAAACACGTCGGCTGCCAAACCTAATCAAGCAATGTGTTTGTTTACTTTCCCGGGCCGGGGCTATTTGCCTGAGAATAAATAGACTTAGATTGAGGTGAACAGTCCGAATACAGAGCATTAGCTGGTGCCCTCACACACACAGTTTTTCTCGTGGTCTCGCTTTCTCACACATACACACAGGAGTCCAGAAATAGCCCTCTAAAATGACCAGATCGATCACTGTCAAGTCTGCTGAGGCAGCCAGAGCCTCCTCCACCTACACCAGTCTCGCCTCTGACAGCTACTGTCCCAGACACTGTAAATGCCACTTAACATGATGGACAGCCACAGGGGACGGTCGGGTAGGGCTGTCGAGGGATGCATAGCTACAGTGCAAAGCAGCTTTCTGCACTGCATGGGAAAGAAATGGTTTTTCACACCCAGCGTAAGTGTTGTGGGAAATTAACAGCAGCCAGGAGACATTGGCTGCGGCTTTACTCTAACTCTGCCCGACAGCTTGCAAAGTAAGTCACCACGAGTTGAGAAACTTTCCTTTCCTTAAATTAACATGGCTGGTAAAATAAGCTACAAGCAGTGTCTTTAAGGCAAAAGAACTTTTTCTAACTTGGGTGTAGGCCTACTATTGCATAATAATGCAGTGAAGCCAAATAATCACAAACAGTCATCCATCCGTGGGTCAATGACTGGAAAATTCCTAAATTCAATGGTCATTCTCAGAAACTGCTCCAGCTGAGGCTTGCATAGCTGGCAAACTTGCTGTGGAGCTGGATTCAAGAACCTGCCTGGAGGCTGGTGTTAATTTCCCACGCCGTGCCACGTACACACCACTACAACACTGTCAAGAGTGAAAGAAAAAGCAGGGAAAGTGCTGACAAAGGCAACTTTCAATTTCACAGTACAAAGGCTGAAGAGACTTTGGACAGGTGACATGCCCCACATTCCCACCCAGCAAGGTCACGCAGTGAGAAACTGGTGGCCTGCCAGGGTGTGTGTGTTAGTGTACGTGTGTGTGTGTGTCTGTGCGAGTACAAGAACTGTGTCTGGCAAAGAGGCAAACACAACAGATGCCTGTGGGTTCCCACCAGGGCCGCAGACACTGACCTCACTTTCACCCAAACGTAAACACAAGACCAAGTGTCTGGGCCCAAAACAAACAAGCCGCACGTGCTGAGGGAGTTTCAGTGATGACGGCCCTACAGTCAAGCTACGCTACACACACACACTGGAAATTACAAAACCACATGCTGGACGGAGCGACAGCTTTAGAAAGGCAAGTCCAGCAGCAACAAAGAAAGCAAGTGTGTAGTCTTGTGCTCTCTAACTTGTTGTGCTAAATGTAGCATACAGCATGCGGTCCAAAAGCCCACTGTGAAAACCTCACTATAAGCACAGAGTCAGATGTACAGGGACACCACCAAACACTGAGTGGGTGGTCAATGTGGTTTAGGCGGTGACAAGCTCACTGGGTGAAGTGCCTCTCCAGAAAAGTCATGAACTGAGGAATAAGGGATGCATAACTAAAATTTCATGCATTTTAGAAGTGAACAATTAACTGTAATCACAATATCAAAAGTGCAATAGCTTCAATTCTTTGATAAAGGTAAAGTTTGTCACAATATACCATTATAAATGAACCCATGTGGTGCTACAGACGTGCTCAGGCCTACAAATTTAGTTCAGACTAAAGCAATATTTTATATTTTTTCAGGGAAATTAAAATGCAAATATTACAAATCCCACCAAAATCATGACTTGTACTACAATCCGTCAAAATAATTGCAACACTGTTAATTATGCACACTAATGCGCTCACAGCCCAACAAAGTAACAACATCATAGCGCGAGTGCTGATGGAGCCGTACAAAGAGCTGCAGCATGTACCAACAATGATTCAAAGCATGTTTCCATCCAACATCTGCTGCAGAAATTCACAACAGACAGCTCCAAACACTGAGCGGTTGGCATGCAGCAGGCCTTGGCCTACCTCTTATGATAATATGACTGTTACATAACCAAGCACTCCAGCTGAGCAGAGCACAGACTTTGAAGTGACAGCAGCCCCCTCCTCCTCCTCCTCCTCCTGCTGCTGCCCTGATCTCCTCCTGAGCGCCACGTGCCGCTGGTCTGCCAGCCTGCTGTGCCATCTGACACACTGAACCCCTGACACCGAACCTCCACCAGAGCAGGGAGACCGGCTACAGCACACTTTCACTGAACAATAACACTGTCCACCACGGACGCCTGTAGCTGTAGTCCCCATTTACTTGCCCTTATATTTAGACATCAGTCAAGACTGCTGGCTCAGCTAGAAAACACAGATCTGTTACTCGAGGGACCCAGAATAAGGCTGTTGTCTAATAAATGACATGAAAAGAATGGAAGTGAAATTCCCTCAGGGTGTATCTACTTTATAAACAAGCCCCTGCATCCTACAGATCACTACAAATCACCACAACACCCATGTGGGAGGCAGCATAACCCAGAGAAGACTTTGTTTATCTCCCTGCCTCAGCAGCTCCAGCATCCACAAACCTCACCTGAAAATAAGGAAACTGTCTGTATACTTTCACTACGCCACCAATTATCTGCCAAAATAGCTGCCAGAGCTTTCAAATAATTAATTTCAAATTCATAACCACTGGAGAATTTAATGTTCTTATTTGAAAAATAAATTGTCAAGAAACCAGAAAGATGGTTATTGCAGGGACAACAGTTAACCTGAAAAACCACCATGTCCCTAAAAAAGGTCAACATATGAAGAGAAATCTCTCCCGCTAAGACTGGAAGATTTAATAATAAACCTCCCTGACAGCTACAACAATAGGTTTAACTCTGTGCAATGACTGTTCAAAGACTGGTTTTAATTGCTTTAATACCCGAATGACAACAGCTGAACTATATAAACAGTGAAGGATCACAGACACAGCCGCCGTAAGTTACAAATAAACATGAAGGGCTGCATCACATACAGACAATACAATGACAGGACAAAGTGCTAAACAGCTCAGAGAAGCTGCATTAAAGCAAAAGATGTTAAAATCATGTCCTGATGTGAGCAAAGACACACGTGCATGTAAACAAACAGCTCATCCTGCTCGGGATGAGCAGTTTTCCCTGAATGCAGGCAGCAGTGTTGACATTTCTGTCTGCGAGCAGCGCACACGCCACATAGCAGCCGGAGCCACGAGCGCCCCCTTGTCCCAGTCCTTTGTAATGACGCCAACACAAGGCCTCAACCTGACAGACGAGACAAAATGTCGGAACTGCTCAAGTCACATGACCCCTTTGTACTCAGAAAATCACCTCTCGCATCAATAAACCGACCGAACCGGGTCGTTTTCATCTATCAGGACACAGCGGATCTCGGCTTTGCCCAAACCGCCCTCAGAGTCCCGCAAATGTGCCGCCTGCGCCACAAAACCGTCGTGTTTCTCCTCAGAAAACCGGCGGCCATTTTGTGAAAGCTTGCGCAGAAAAAAAGAGGGACGCCTGCGATCGTTTAAAAATAAAAAAATAAACCCAAAGCAGATATTTGTCACATTTTTCGGCGAAAACGTACCGATTCCTCCTCTTTCTCCATGCCGGTGGGCATCTGCGGCACGGCCCGGTTGATGGAGGCATATTCGTGCAGGTCGGGTAGGTCCTCGCAGCGGAAGACGGGCAGCGGCTTGGAAGCGTCCAGCGCCCGAGCCCGAAACGACAATTTACTCATTTTTCACCAGTCGAGATGCAACATAAATCTATCGGATCTCCGGATGTTCGCAGCGCTGAAGCCGAGTGGAGCTTTCATGGATGTTTCTGTGCGGGTTGCTCTTTTCTAACGTTCGACTGGCTGTAGCTCGTATTTAGGGCGTCGCCAGCGGAGCCGGGGGAAGGCCCGGATCTTGGTCGCTCTCTCTCGGACTGTTTTTTTCTGACGCTCCGCTCCCTATCGGTGGTTCAGTGCGCCATGGACAACATGGCGGACATTTAAAACTCTTTTGCTGGGTCTCGCTCGGAGCGGGTC
Source organism: Centropyge bicolor (assembly GCA_037975185.1). Lineage (NCBI taxonomy): Eukaryota > Metazoa > Chordata > Actinopteri > Pomacanthidae > Centropyge > Centropyge bicolor. Next base: position 160,803 of record JBBMOC010000244.1, on the reverse strand, counting down.
CAGCCCCCCGTTCACCGGCCGACCATTCCCACACGATCCCGGGCGCTTGCGCGGTGCCGGGGTGGGGGGAAGGGAAGGGGGCATCACCGCAAACTAACTCCTCTGCACACATGCACATGAATTATTGAAATAAACAGACATGGCCGAAATATACACTGAGAACATTTAAATAAATAACCCGATGATGGATTATATATTAATGAAACACACAAATTACTGCATGAGAAAAATGGACCAATAACATATATTCAAAATACAAAATGAATTAATTCATAAATGAAGAAAACTTGTTTTAAAAGTTATATTTAATGTAAAATAGTTAGAAATGTAAAATTTGCAGCAGTGACCAAATGCAGGACTTTTGTTTTGCCAATTTTATTATTATTATTATCATCATCATTATTATTGTCGTTGTTGTTATTATTAATAAATATCCATACCATTACATCTACGTTTGTTTTTAATGGTCATAAAATCTCTTCTGTTCAAGTGTATTCTTTAGGATTACTTTTTCTTTTAATGATGTACTAATAATAAAAAAGGATAGTTAATATAGGTAGAGCCTTTTAATTGTTTAATTAAACAGGTTACAGATTTAAAAAATACAGTTAATTAATCTAAAGCATTTTATCAATAGTGCGTGTTATTATTTAATCAAAACTGTTCCCAGTGTTAGTAAACTACTCTATTAAAGATTTATTTTATGGGAGTCGGTTTTACGCTTTGGTGCAAAACAAGAGAACAAAATCTTTAAAAATGGCCTACCAATTCCACATCATCAAACACAAACCAACGCCTAAAATACCACAGAAGAAACTGCTCCAGATAACTGACATGAAAGAACCACTCAGATCCACTGAACCTTATCTATCACTGGTATAACAGGCCACTTTAAAATTATGTTTACTCCAGGTGTAAGACTTCATGGCAACATGTTCACCACAAGAACAATGTCACCCTCTTCTGGTCTGACAGGCAAAGGATCTGACTCTCAGGACACCAGCGTGAAGTACAAAGACACACTGAACACAACATTTACTGAATATTTGTACTTGCGGCTCTGTCAGTGTCTATTTTAATCAGTTTGTAAGACTCAGAGTCAAACCCTCAACCCTGACAATGTTAGGCACGATTTCATCTCAATGAACTACAGAGCGAACAGCAGGCTCAGAGATGAGCTTTACCATGACACTGTGAACTGATGGGTCTGTATTCAACACAACAAGAGCCAAAGACATTTGAGTGTTAATGTCTGTCAAGGTCAGAATAATATTTTACAATCATTAAAGCACCTTACCTGTTAATGACAGTGGGTTTATCCAGGGTCCACCCAGGGGAACTGAGGTTCTCTTTTGTTAAATCCACTGGCTGCATCATGAGGACCTGAGGGTCAATTGACAAGAGCAACAAGGATTTTTAGCCAAAACTTTTGACCTTGCAACAATCTATGGGAAAATTATGACTCAGTTATGGGGAAAAACAAAACCCAAGTTGAATGCAAGTCAGATTAAACGAAACTAAACCAAGAATTTTCACTTGTTAATTAAAAAGAGTTTTAGCAGAGGGATGTCTGGGCGGAGCAAAGACAAACATTTGTCCACCACCTGATCATAATTAATCTTTCACTAAAGCCCTCCTCCAAACAGCAACTGTCCAATCATAGCTCAGTAACTAACTAGATGCCAGCAGACCTGTCAGACTGTGCATTTCTCTACATGTTGAGGTGCTCATGAGGTTTTCAAATAGCGACACTGGGTATCTAAAGAGTTTGGAGGATTGTGTCTTTTTTGTAGTATTTCTAAAACCTAGAATGCGTTAGCAAACATGTGAAGAATGGATTCAACTTTGTTATCAACTGCTTCCATGCAAGCTGCAAATGTTAGCTCGTCTGGCTAACTAGCTTACTACATAATTTAAGCACTGTGTCTTTTAGCATTATATCATGTGGACAGCCATCAAGTACATATTTACGACCCTTCAACAGGGTTCTGTTTTTAAAATGTGTCACAGTTTAAGCATTAGTATTAGCATTAGCATTAGCCAGCCCATGGTTGTTTACTTGATCATTGAAGAATTGAAGACTTAGTGTTTTAAAAATTACTATGAATTTCAATGGTAAACCTGACACTGTATGTGCAGAGTGAGAAAGGGAAGACTGACAGACCTAGTGAAGATAAGTAAACAGGGTGGGGTTTAGTAAACAGTCAATTGCCAAAAAACTGGCAATCAACAAAAAAAACAAGTTATTGATAACAGCAAAGTAGATACTGGGATGCAGAAAAGGTTTCCAGCCGTGTTTAAATCAGGATATAGCAGTTACACTTTTTGTGATGCCTGAACATGTTTGGTTTTCATCCAGTGCCATGTACAGGTCAACACTGTCCAATGCATTGGTCGTCAAATACCTGCAAAACTAACGACCTGCTCATCAGCGGAGCTTTGTATTGTGGCCAAAAGATTAATATTAGCATGCTAACACACAAAACTATGATGGTGATCGTGGTAACCATTAGAAATGCTCAACAGCACATTAGCACTGATGTTGTCGCATGTCAGCAGGCTGACTTTAGCATTTGGCTAAAATAACTTCTGTGGCCAAGTGCAGTCCTATAATTTAAAAAGGGGTCACTCAAATGCTACAAAAAGTCTCTGTATCTGAGGCTGAAGGCAAATCTGAGACCCTGCCAACATGAATGTTCTAACATCTCAACTGTAACCTGTCCTGTGTTATATATTAACTTCTCATCCTAACAATCAACTAAATTCATGTACATTTATTATAAAGAAGAATTTACATTAAGCAAAGCTGTACTGTGACCATGAGTAATAAATAATAAAGTGTTTGTCTGTCTGAGCCCTGAGATAAATGAAACCCCAGGATAAGAATCTGTATTTGAATATTGATCAGCTGGATCTACATAACCAGCTGTTTTCATTCAACTATTGACAATTTATTGATACCCTTTTGTCCATATATGTTGATTCCTCAAATTACCATAACAGAGATGATAATTACCATTATCATCCTAGTCTTACTTATGATACATATCAATCCAGTGTCAGTAATACTGGGATGTCCTGTCCTTTCTTTAGACATTTTAGCTGTTCTGACAGACAGATGAGTGCATGTTTCTGTATGTTAAAACTCTCAACATGTCTGTTAAAATATGCATAATTGAACACTATACCACAACACCATATAATGTACACATTGATGTCTTCTTTTGGAAAAAAAAAGTTTGTTTTATGTAACTCAGTTACACTGATATTAAGCTATATTGCAGATGAACTATTAATTAGGGGTGAGTCTGCGTCACAGTATCCTACAATTACATACAAATGATGAAAGCTGGAGTGAAATATTTTAGTCTGAGTTAATGTTTGTGACCTTGAGATCTGAGCTTCTAAAAGCTTAGCAAAACCAGTAAAAAAGACAAAACAGTCGTCTCATACCTCACATACTTTGTGCCAGCCTACAAATGTCCCATGAGGGTGGGGTTTGTCCCATAATACCCAAAGAGTTTTCACAATCACAGGAAAGCACAGGAAGCCCAATGTCATGTTCTTTTATGATTTACAGCTTACCTGCATGACCTGATGTGATAAATCCAATTCTTTTAAACAGGATTTTATCAAGAATTATTAAAGAATGAGATGACTACAAGCCCTGCTAGTCACCGTGAGGCAGCTCTAATCATGACTGGGTGCTGCTCTTCCAAACTTCATCTTTTAAGGGATCAGTTCCTTAAGTCTTCCCCTTTCTTCAGGCCATATAGGGAGGAGATGAGGATGTTTGAGGAAAGGGAACCAGTGCGAGTTACAGTAGCTCATGCAGGGGATTTAAGGGGATCCAGACCCGTGCAGGCCAGGGCCAAGCAGTTCCCTGACAGACCACAGGAACTGCCTGGCACTGTTCAGCCACACACCCTGAGCCATGATCCAACAATGTTACATTTCTGACCAAGATGATGAACATTATAAGATATAATGTCAAAATTAAAGCTCTCATCGACTCTTCGCCTCCTGATGCTGTTTCCTCCATTTTAGCCAGATCAATCTAATGCTGCCTTTAATGTAACAACCAGTCAACTGGATTTTTTTTTGTTTAATACATGGAAAAACACCCTTTTCTGTCTAAATCTATCGATGTTATGATCTCGTTGCTTCGAGGGAAGTGATGAGGAACTTGTGTTTTGAGTGCTGAATTGCATCCAGCTGACCAGCCAGGAATTTGATTGCGTGTATGAAATCATCTGATGCCAGAAACACTATTCACGATGGGCCTTTTTTCTTTTCTGGCGACCATCGAGTCAAGTTTAAACAAACAGTAGAAGAAAACACACTCACCAAGTCGATCCACTCGGCACCGGTTGGACATTTTAGCTGCGAGACAGACGAGCAACATTTCTGCAAGTCAGAAGTTAAAAAAAAAAAAAACGACAGTCAACACGACGCAGCTAGCAAAGAGGCAGCCAACTAACATTAGCCGCAGCTAGTTCTTCCAGTCGGGTTTGGATTAAAAACGGAGAGCCGGTATCCGGGCAGGAAGAGCTGCTGTCTGCCGAACATCCAGGTCGACAAATAGACGTTAATCGTGGGATGAAAAGTCGGTGTTTTCCAGTCGATGTGAAGCTGCCTGAAACTAGAGAGGCTCCATCAAAGTGCTGCTGTTGGGGGTTAACAACTTTGCTGTAGAACGCGGCACGTGATTGGACGAGCGAGGCCACCAATCACCTGTGGAGAGGGCTGGAGCGACACGTGATTGGTCGACAGTGTCACGATGGCGTATGAGCTTCAGCAGATTTTTGTGTTTTCGTCGAACTTTTGCCTCTATTTATTTGTTGTTTTTAATCCGTGCTTGATCCCCATTTTTTGAATTTATTTTTAAAATTCATTTCACTATAATTTAATATGAAACTATGTGCTTTACAATGAAAGCAGGCGTGTAAATACATCCCAAAATCACCTCAAAATATGTGGGACAAATATTAACAGATCATCACAAAATCTTGTTAATGCAGTTAAATCAAATATGGCCAAAATTACTTAATGCCACTTGATCAAGAGGTTTTCTCCAATTTGTTATAAACAGAGAAACATCACAAAACATAAAGCTTTCCAATGTGTTCCTGTTTTGAGACAGACTGTAAGAGAAGCCATGCTCTTATTAAAACATTAAAAGTTGTGTGAACATCGATCAAACTTTCTACATCATGGTACTTGTAAACAACTTCATTGGACACCAGTACCAGGGAATTTAAATGATGTAATGGCAGACATTAACAAAGACCATTTTAACTCTTCTGACTGTTTGTCTGGGCGATGGGTCGACAGTTTCCACTGGAAAGAAGGAATGAATCAATAACCAGCTTTGTCATTTGTCCTGAGCTTTGTCGAGGCACAAAAGCGGATCATTTGTTCACATCCCAACTCAGAATTTCAGATTCACACACACAAAAGATCTAAGGCAATCTGCAGAGAAAAACTGAACACACCGGAGAGCAGAAGAACAAAAGCAACACACAACAGTAGCTGCACAATATTTTTACAATATAAGGGTAAATTGTTCTCAATGTTTATTCAATAAATAATTTCAGAAATACAGAATTGCAAATGTGAATGTGTTGAAATTAAAAAAAGGCACTTAAAAACAATGATGATAGGTTGTAACCTTTTTTCTTTACAAAATTCTAGGAGTTCATTTCCGTACCACTGATCTGTAAAACTAGATGACATTGTCACCATTTTCTTTTTCAATAAAAAAATGTTTGATCTAGGTACCACAAACAGTTGGGTGGAATTACGGATATATAAAAAGTTGGACCCTTCTCTAATTCATACCCTACAGATAAAAACAAGGCATTTCAATATAAGCAAATTTAGTTAGCAAGTAATGCAGGTTTTGCGTGTATTTGGCATTGCTGTGAAGAATTAAGGACCTGAGTTGGCTTTAAATTAAGCAAGTAAAACCTGGAGCCAAACAGTAAAACTACTGTCCACTGTCCTACAAGAAAGGCAGCTCAAGAAAATATCTTTTGTAGACAAAGATACATGTCAATTGATTGTTCAGATGGATTAAGTCACTCAGAAAAACAACAACATACAAACACTTTCAGTCCTGTTCTGTGAATATCTATATGGCTTAACACAGAAACCAAAACATACTGTACACAATTCATTGCTACCACACTTGCTACATTTGAAGAGTTTCAATCCAGAGACATTTGAGTCAAATGATTACAGGCATAATAAGACCTCTGCTCAGACATCAAATCAATCTAAACATTGGCTGATATGTTGCCACTCACTCAACATCGTATAGATGGTTATTTGGAGAGGAACTCTTCATTTGTTGCCCTTTATCAACATCCAATTCAACCTTCAACAAAACACTGATGGCTTGATGGTTCTATAAAAAAGGCACAGCTACGCTTTTCATTACCTTGCCAGTCCTGTGGCGGAAAAACTACGAATCAGTTCAACACATTCTCTCAAGTTCGGCAGAGGGAAAAAAACAAAACAAAACAAAAGAAAACCCCACATTTTTACAGACTGTACACATTTCAGATGATGCATAGAAAAGTAAAACAAGTTAGTAAAACAAACGGAAATAGTGGCAAAATGCATTGCTATCATTTGGTGACTACAACAACAACAACAAACAGTGAGAGCATTACAAAACCCGCCCCTCCCTTCCATTCAGCCCAGATTCTTTTCCATACAGTGTGTTACAATGAAGGCAAAGCTCCATCATTTGCCCTCATACTTTGGATTGACGACAGTTGTTACGGCACTTTTGTAGATTGGATTCTCACCCTGAGAAACAGAGAAGAAGAACAAGTGTGAGTAGAACAGTTGTAAACCTCGACTGAGTGATCAGGTCGACAAATCACAGCACTTGTAAAACCTTTTGTGGTGTCAAAATAACACAATTTAAATGCCATACGAGCAATCTCAGCATCTTCAGATTGACCTATACAGTTAAATAGCAAACAAGAAAAGCCAGTAACATGCGTGTGATCACGTCGTACGTCATTCTCAGCATTTGGCTGGGGCCAACGGTCAAACAAGTTCTATGAACTGAGGTCCAGCAGCAAATGGTTTGATATCATTACATGGACGATCAGACTAATTTTAGAATTGGGCCCAATTTCTGCAAGATCAGTTGTTATTTGACTTGCAGTTTGTGGAGGTCACCAGACCTAATTCATTTCATGCAGGTCAGAAACTTGACTGTTGTCTAAAGATTCATTAAAAAACTGCTGAAATTGTGGTTAAGGTGACAACACTAACCGAACTGCATACTGACAACTTAAAATTTAGATTTCAATTTAAGAGCACAACCCCGGCATTCGTTATTCACAGAGTCAGAAAGTAAGTAATAGTTAACTACTATTATTGACAGTAAGGCAATGTAATGCTGTTGACAGTGATTATGATGGAGGTGGATGGTGACGGAGGAGGGAGGTACAGAACACAGCAAAGAACTGCCAGCTGCACCAAAGTCCCCATAATCACGTGGCAAGAGGTTCAGAGCAGGGTGATTAAACTTTTACAACACAGTTTTACAGCACAGTAAAGAGATCATATATTCTTAAAAACTCGGACCAGTCTGATTGGACAGCCAACATCTTGTTACAAAATGGCAGTTGAACTTAACTGTTTACTCTGGCTTAATTAGCAAATTAGATATTTTTTTTCTAAACATAGAAAGTAATGGTTTTGTTAATATTCATAGCCTGCATCTTAAAAATATCAACTTTTTGTGGAAAACAGATCTGTGTTTTTATAAGAAGTACAAAGTAAATCCTTAATTTTATCTAAAAAATTGAGATGTCACCAATTTGGAGATATATAGTTTTCACTGAACAGTGGCATATTCTGCAGTAGCACAGGGAGCAGGAAGTAAATTAGAGAAAAACCTTAAAATAAGGACACACTTTGCTACTAGGGTTAATTAGCTGTTAGTTTGTTACTCTTCTATTCTACTATTTCATTTTGTCACTAACATCAAGCAAAAACCCAACATATTACAACCTATGCAACAATTAACTGCCACCTGTGGGTAAACGTGCCAATTTCACAACATGCAGTCACTGAATCTTTCATTTCAGTCAAGGAGTAAAACTGCACTCTGCAAAGAGAAAAGCACATGCAAGTATACAAGGCCGAGAGATGATCCGAACTTTGACCTAAAGAGAAGAGCCTTTACTCCCATAGCTGGGATTCTGGAACTGGTTAATAGGACTCTTGTAAATGGGGTTCCCTTGCTGACATGGAGAAGAAAAAGGGGAAGATGAAAAGGGAAAAACAGAAGAAAAAGATATTATGAGAAGCAGGAAAAAGCTGTGTAAAGCACAGACACAAAAGTCTGAAAGAAAATGTTCAGAGCAGAAAAGGTCAACAAGTAAGTTCTTATAGTATTTCCCAACAGTTTTTCCTTTCTTTCATCTGTAACATGCCAGTAATGATATGTTCTAGTAGAAGTCTTACTGAAGTAAGAAAGTAACACGTTATTTTACATTTCCCACAGACGCCGCCTGTGATGAATGATTGTTTCCTCCCATCAGGCCATAAACACTGCTGCTGTGACTTGCACTCAGGCAGCAGTGTTGGAGTTTTCCATCAGCCGTCACCCAGCAGTCCTCCTCTTTCCCTGCTTCATTGCCTTTTATGGTGGTGCAGTTGTACCATGTGGACAGTGAGAGGCAGCACTGTCAGCTGAGAGGAAGGACGCTCCCTCAGCAAATAAAGACCAAGCAAAACTGCATGGAGGTGGATCGAGGACAGAGTGAGGGCCACAGAGCTGGAGGTGTTGTTCAGATCAGGAATCCTCCACCCGACTCTTCTTTCACTCTCAGATTGTTCTGCTGATTACTTCACATGTCTGACTACAGGACTGACTCTTCCTCACCTACATAAATGCTCTGGAGAAACCTGTGACTCCATTTTGTTCAAGTAAACATTCTAATCTAATCCCAGATATACAGCTGAGCTAACACTAGCTGGAAGGCTTCAGTTAGCCATTATTTGAACTGTAGTAAAGAGTAAATCTGCTCCCCAGATAAAGCTCCCTTGACTTGTTGCTCCAGGTGTGACCGACTCACCGTGTCCCACTTGGCGTTCATCTTCTCCTTCTCGAACTTGGCAAACTCTCTGCGGTCGTGGATGATCATGAGCAGTTTCCAGATGAGCAGCAGGGCGAGGCCGATCAGAACAATACCTGCTACCACACCTGTCACGATGGGGATGATGTCAGGTCCTGCTGGGCACTCTAAAACAGACAAAGACAACAAAATGAAATCCATCCCTGAATTTCACAAAAATTACCTTAGCTCTCAGTTTCAAAATGCAACATGTGTGTGAGCGTGGGGAATCCTAAGGCCTAATAATTGTGTTGAATGCATTTTCTTCCTCATAGATCATTTGCAAATCTGACATTTTTTAAAATATCTAACACCGACATGTTTTACAACCCTGTGTGTTTGATAGCAATCCTCTTCTTCGAGACCACTTTCAGGACTGTGTATCGGTTTGCCCATGCACGAGAGACACTAACACAAGGGGGACCTACTAATACAAACACTGCTCAGTAGTGTTAGTAGGGGTCAAAAACTTCACATGGTACCTTGTGTGAAGATGACTTGTAAAATAACGGCATCACATTCAACATATCAGAGAATGAGGACACTTGCTGTCTGGGTTTCAATGTTTGATATAGTTTCATGCAAAGTTCAGCAGTTGAATCATACCCAGTTCCTCCACCACGTAGACCTCCTTGGTGTCGTTCCTGATGGCGTAGGTGTAGTAGAACCAGCAGTCGTTGGCGTCTCGCTCTTTGCAGTGAGTCAGTGGGAAGTTCTGGTCTGTGGGCTGGGGCAGCTTGTCGCGATCCTTCACCGTGATCAGCTGGAAGTAGCTGCACTCCTGCTTACACGTATCCTTCTTCTCACCAGTCCCAAAAGCTCGGCACTGCACACAATCTCTGTGAAAACATAGACGGAGGGGTGATTCTCTCTCCACGTTGGATTCCCAGCATACAGTGGTAGAAGGCAGAGAACCTCACATCGTAACCAGTGCGCAGTTACTCATCTAAACAAACTACATGTCTCTGGATGATGAAGAAAAGTGAGGTATCCAGAGGCAGAGACGTAACCAAGACTTTAGAAACACTCAGCTCATGATACCACAAATAAAGTCTCTACAACTGTGAAGAGTATTCAGTTACATTTTCTGTAAATTATATGTCCCAACATTAACACATAAATCCTGTTTCAATGAATTCAAACCTCAAGGAATAAAGACACAATGAATGAATAATGAATCATTACTTTTTAATTTAGTTGCCTTTAACTAATTCAATTTGAATATACTTGAAACATGAAACAAGTTGCACAAACAGTATATTACTGCTTAAGTCATCCATCTGTAAAAAATCCTCTGGGCTTCAATGAGAATTGCTGTTTTCAGTCTGGAATGCAGCTTCTTACATGCAGGAACCTGACATTCTAAGATTGCTCAACTATATAATTCTAGCCAAACAGTGAAGCTTCAGACTCACTTGTGCTCAGTGCAAACACCCGGGCAGGTGGGACAGATCTCACAGGTTGGACCTTGGAATTTGGCGTTGGTGCACTTGCAGACTCCACATTCACACGTACCACGGCCATTACAGATCTGCCCATTCTTGGCGAGGCAGGTGGAATTCTCCAGGGAGCAGTCGCAGGCGCTGCCTGTGTAGTTGGCATCACAGATGCACTTTCTGCATTCGCAGCGCCCATGCCCTGGTAAAGCACAGCCAAAGGTTACCACAGAGTTTACAATAAAACTAGCGCGAGTATTTCAAATGATTCTATTTCTGCAATCGTCACCTCCGCAGAGCTTGTTGTTGGAGCGGTCACAGTTGAAGTTGTCGCACTCGCAGAACTTGCCACTGTAGATCTCGGCAGGATTCTCACGCTTCTTGCATTCGCAGGTGCCGCAGACACAGTCACCGTTGTTGCTGCAGATATCCGTACCGTTGTCTTTTCGGCAGTTGGCGTCCAGGTCCTCGGTGCGCACTTCGTCCTTGCTGCACTCGCAAAGACGCCCGATACGTCCCTCATTACACCTGATGCAGAAAATGGGAGGTTAACCTTTCCAGTAATAATGTGCATCATCACAGTTGAACATTATGAGCACAGCATAATTCAACAAGGTATAAAAGAGATTTACATTTTTAGGAAGCAAGTCCTTCAAGTGAGGAAGGCTGGTCTGACCCATAGACTGTATAAAATGAAGCTGTAGCGCAAGTTCAGCCAGGAAGACATAAATGCATCACTGTCAGTTACTCTCTTCCCACTGCGCACGCTCATGCTCATTCCTGCCGTCAGTGCTCGGGGCGGTCTCAGGTAATCAGCTGTTCATCCAGCTGTTCTCTTCCAACCAATAGAAGGGCGCCACACTTTCATTGCTAGCCTATCATCTTCATGCTCTCCTTTTAAAATATGATCTTCTCTGCCCTAGCCCTTTCATGCCGGTGATTTGCGCATCCTTCTGGCTCCTCCTCTTCCACCACCACCAGCGCAAGTCTCTGGGGGGGTTTATCCTGCAACGGCTTGGATAGAGAATCTTCGATCAAGAAGTCTCCCCCCCAGAGCATAAACGCCAAAGACTCTCTGTCAAGTTGTTTTAATCATAATCATTGTCTGTTGTAATAAACCATTCTTCTCATAATCGTCTCTCCTGGTTGAAATATGGACGTAGTGTCCGTGACGTCACCCATAGGTTTCTGAAGAGCAAAAATTAAGCAAATCGTAGTGCGTAGCCATCTTGGTAGCCTACCTCCGGTTACTCCAAATATGGACAAAGGGGTGGAGCGAGGGCGGAGCTGAGGCGGGTCGAATGAACGCTATTGGCTGAAAAAAAGCCGCTGAAAAAAGCCGCTTTATTCGAAATAATCAAACTAGCTACGGCTAACCAGCTAGGTTAAATGCTAAATATCGTTGCTAGCCGGCTAACCCCACGACGATCTCTTTCCCAAACTCAGTGACTAGAATTAGCCGGGGTGACGCCCTTTAGACCGTCAGTGGCTAGTTGTCAATCAAAGTGGCGCCACTTAGATTGACAGCTATGAATTGTGCATAATGATGTATGCTGTATATTTTAAACCAACGCCTTATATAAAAAAATTCGCCCCCCCAGAGTTGTCATGGAGTAGAAAAACAGCTTATGAGACTAGAGTCATGTTTTGAACCAGGCTGTAAATATGTTTTTTTCTGTGGTAAAATCGGACATTTTAACATGGAGCTCAAATGTAATTGACTCCCTTCTGCAGCCTGCTCTAGCGGTTATACGAGGAACTGCAGCTTTTTTGCACTTCCGCATTGGCTTCTTTTTTCAGCGCCGGAGGCTGCCGCTTGGTCTGACCATGGAAAGTAAAAGATACATTTCTCTCTGCTCTCTTATGAAACAATGTATCAAAGAAGCTCAATATCCAACAGCTTTTCATACAAAGTATCACTGCACCTGGTACTGGTAATAAATAGTTCCCTTTTCTGGTTAAAGAGGTACAGTTGTGTCTGGAAGCAGAAAACCCTCAGACCTTTAAGGCTCCATGGTTTACATGGTGCACTGACGTCGTGAATCCTTTTGGCTGAATACTTACTTGCAGGATCCACACTCGAAGGTCCCGTTGCCCTCATGGCACTTCTCACTGTTGGGCTCTCCTTCTGTGGCGCACTCACAGTCGCAGATGAAGTTCAGAACTACCTCCACCTCCTCAGTGAAGCCCAGTGGTTTAATTTTAATGGTCTCACTCTTGCCATGTGATGGACACTTCTGGGACTCAATGGAAATCTTGAAAGACACCTGGAAACCAGAGGAGAGTTTAGAGAGTCATTAAATCTATCTAATCTCTTGAATGGGTTTTTTCTCTTATGTCTTGCCTTGTGTTGCTGTGGCAACGCCTTTCCCACTTTTCAGTTGTATCATTTTCAAACACACAAACAAACTGCAGCAGGATCATATCTACCTCGTCTCCGATGGAGATGTTGGAGCACTTCCTGCCGTTCTCCCCGGTTCCTTCCACGCCATTCTTACAGATGGACTTGTAGGTGATGGAAACTCCCTCGGGCAGCCGGCCGTTTTCCAGAATGACCTCAGATGACAAAGACTGTCCAAGACAAGAGATGTCAAACAGTCACTATAGACTCTAGTCTGAGCATCCAAGCCTTTTCCATACAGGAACCCAACTGCTACTGGGCAGGATATTTTACAATGCCTCAACTTATTACATGTTAAGTATTGTCATGTCTATGTGTACATTGTAATTAACGTCAGGGAGAAGCAGTCACAGGGATTGTGCCTTCAGTTTTTCCAAAGTCTTTGCAAAATACTTGTAAGTACATGACTTCCTGTGGTGATTCACTGAAATCTTTATTTAGCCTGAGACTCTTTATTTAGTGAGGAAAAAAGGATGTTGGACATTTTCCTACAGGATCAGGGCAAAACATTATGAAATAAATCAGGTATATATGTTGAAAAGTTTCAAATCATTCATAATCCAGGGACAGTCAGATGTCATGTGAAGACGGTGCAGTTTGACTCACATTGTAAGCATCAATAATCAGTTTGATCACGTTGCTGGAGTTGGAGGACAGTGTGCCAACAGCTGATTTTGGAATAAGATTTTTCAACTCCTGAAAGAGACACAAAGGTCAAAGGTAAGAACAGAGAGAACAAATGGGAGATGTGCATCAATGTACAGAAAACACAAACTTCACCTTGTACTAGTGCTAAATTTGTCAGCTATTTATTCAGTCTTTGTCCTGTATCTTGTACTTGTTAGTTGTTTTTTATATTTTGTCAACCCAATCCTGTTTTTTTAGTCAAGGTTTAGTTGACTAAAGTCTTTTCAGTCTTATCTTCAAAGGAAATGGCAACAATCTTAGTGTAGTTATAGAATGATATAAAAAAAATTGACATTTCAGTCTTTTTAGTCATCAGATTATATTTCAATCTATCCATAATCAAGATTTTTTTTGTCATAAAAAAATCAAACTTCAAAACTTCAAAAGTCCACATAAGTGGAAAAACACAGGTTGAATGATTAAGAATGCAGCTTTGTAAAACGTGTCTGGTCTCGCAGTGTGATGGTGTCAGTTTAAGGAATACACCCAAACATGGAACATGCCCTGATTTGCAGATTTTTTTTTAACTAACACGTTCAAAAACTGAGCTGGGGCCCAAAATTCTCTTTAAACTATTATAAAACAATGCAAGATGTACAGACAAAAAACTTGCTTTCTGTAAAATGGTACATGTAAGTTACTGAGTCCTGTCTGTGCTCATCGTGTGATGCTGCTGTTTAGTCCAGATTTGGTGCACACAGCACAGGAAACAAACTGCTGCATTGAAATTAAAACACTCTTTAATATCTCATCTCATCAATAAATACTGCATGTTGACATAGTCACAGCTAGTGCTTAAAGGTGTCACTGTCGTTGCCAAACAGATCTTCATAGCGCTTGTTACTGTACATAACACTACCTTGTAAACGGGCTGGAATTCCTCAGTTACAGCAAAGATGGTCTGGATGTTATGGTCACTCAGTTTCTGGACCAAATGTGCGATGGAGGGGTAGTCCTATCAAATGATTCAACAGGACAAGGTAGAAACAAATACACATACTAATTAATAAAAGCAGTATTCAGTTGACATTTTGAATCTTAGACTGTGTGGACAACAGTGAAGAGAATCAACTCAGTAAGAAATTGAGACAATGAGTAAATGAAGGTCAAGCTGAAAACAGCACATGTGCTCTGTCAAGTCTCCCAACATATATTATACATATTAAATAAATGATAAACTACATACATAGTAGTGGCTCATGGTGTACATGTTGTTCTCCAGGTGGCACCTCCCATCATTGGGCAGGACGATACCGCCCAGTTTGCCATCACCGGCAAAGTGGAAACCAGCATCGGTGGAAAACACCAGCAGACGAGTCACGTTCCTCCAGCCGATTTGTTCCTGGGAAGACAAAAAGAGCCTTCTCATTAAGATTTAAACAACCAAAACAGTCTTGCCTAGATACAGTTAAATGGTGAAACAGGTCTTCTTACCTCACAGACTGCCACCTGCATGATGGCATCGAAGCCCCCCTCTGGAGAGTCCAGGTTTCCTGAGATCTGCTGCTGGCTGACCAAGCGATTGAACTCGTCTCCCTTGTCCGTCAGCTTCAGGACGTTCTTATAGCTGAAGGGACTGGTACAGTTCTGGTTTCCTGTGCAGGGGTTGATGAGCCTGGCCGGCGTGGTGCTGATGTAAGGCATGACTGTCTTCTCCACAAATGAGCCGAAACCTAAACGGAGAATGGATTTTATTCAGGATTGCAAAAATATTTCTAACTACTACAGCTTTTCTGTTGACGATTACAGGGAGTCGAGGTTTCCTCACCAATCCTGAAATCTGAGGTAATCTCCTGCATTTCCCTCATGAGGTCAGTGCCAAGATTCTTGACGTTTTCCAAGTCGTCTTTCATGGAGAAGGAGAGGTCCATAAGGTAATACAGGTCGATGGGGTAGTCCTCAGCACGCTTGAACTTCAGCTCAAAAGTCTGGGGCTCACCTTAAGGGAAAAATTCTCATTTTTAGTGGAATGTAAGAGATTGTGAAAACAGGTTTAACCCTGCCTGTATCTCACTATTTGTTGTTACTGTTACACCAGACTGAGGTGGACTGAACGTATCACAGGTAAAATGTTATCTCTTGAAACAACTATCATTCATTTGAATCTTTTTACCAATTGTTATGAGAATGCAGGCATGAAGGACACTTTTCAATACAGATTTTAAAGTATTGTGTACTATGTAGTAACAGTAATGACTGTGTTGACCAACATATTTGACACAGAATTCTATTTTTTCCACAGAGGTGCTTGACTTGGATTGGTTTGCCCTGATAACACAGACTTTTCAAGTGTCAATAAAATCCTTGTTGTATAGTTACCAGATCTGAGGGTCAGGGTGAGTTTCTGGGGCTGGATCTGGGTGATCTGCTCAGGCTTAAGTTTCTCAGCCACATCCTTCTTACGGTTAGTAACAGCCTTGTTCTTATTGATTTCGATGCTTCCGCGTGGGTTCTCAATTTTTTTCACGTCACAATTCCTCTTCTTCAGGGACTCCAGATCATCACAGCGAGCCGATTTTGACTCACCCACAGTGAGGAAGCCCTGTGACACAGGATAAGAGGTGTTAAACGAAATTTTGACTACATAGCTAACTTCCTAAATATTGCTCCTTGGGCTTAAGGTTTGTTTAAAGACAACCTGAGGAGATCTAATTGGTAAAACAGACAAGATGTTCTTATTAGAATCAGGCCACAACTAACAAATTTAGCAGATGTTCAAAAATCAACCATAAAAAAGATTTTTAAAAAGAGCAGTGTTCTGGGTTCAAAAAAGACATTTTCAATCTTGTATGTCTTCACCAACCAATACAAATTTCGCAAAGATGAGAATGAAATGTAATTTATATTCAGAAACATCTGGAAAAAGGCCTGTAAATGTCCAGGAATTTGTCTTGGTGGGACCACAACAACAGGACTTTACATAAAATCTTAATATGTCACTTTAATATTCACATATTTTCATGATCTCTGACATGAAGTCAAACTGCATTTTCAGCCAATGAGACCTCTGGAATCGAGCCATTGCACTTCAACTGTCTGTTTTTTTAGGACATTTTGCCTCGGCAGCAGGAGATGAGGAGAAACAGATGACTGTGCGGCCTGCCTAAGAATATAGATTGGATGCACATGATATCCCACAAGGCATAAAGGAGGAGAATTTGAGACAATGAACTCAGTCAAAACAAAAATAGTGCTTTGACCTAATTCTTTCAAAGCCACATGACACAAAGAGGAATTTTTTTCCCCCGATTTATTTCAGAGTTTTAGAACCACAGAAATACAAGACACCTATTGTTCTAAAGACGATCAAGGTGAATAAAGGAAATTGTGTATAAAGGTAGATGAGAAACGATGACACATAGAAAACAATGTACAGTGCATTATGTTGTCAGCAGTGGGCAGCAAACACAACATTCTTAGTGTTTAGTTCATGCAGTGAAATCAGATTGTAAAGGCACTGAGTCCTTTGCTTGGGGGACACCTGAAGTACTCGGTGAGTTGTTCCTTACTGTGATTCCCTTCTAATTCTGGGTTGATTCTGAACATTAAATGCCATCTGAGCATGAGATCAAACCAAATGTACTTAAGTGCTACAGATATTTCAGCTCATCTGGTCAAAAGGCATAGAAGCCAAACATGACTGTGCTCAACACTGCAGTCATGTTGTGATTCCGTAAGCTCAGGGTGGATATCAGTCAGTCTGATGGAGATGTACAGACAAGATTTGACAGGAATGTAGCGCTGTCTTGACAACAACACCTGAGCATAGGAGATGCTTTTTGTTTTTTCTCACCAAGAGGGTCATCATGGTGAACAGTTTCAGATGTTGTACTGACTATTATACTACAATTGTAGACAAATAACTTAATTGGTACAGTCTATACCAATATGATGTGATGATATTTGAGGATGACAACTGACGGATTCATATTAACACAATAATCTGAGATCCTAAATCATGGGTGATGATAACCAGAAATGTGCACCACCAAGTTCCTCAGGCCCCGCTGTGTGTTTCAGTAGACCACAGGAAAGCCTTGTTTCAGGGTGACTGAATGACCATTTCCTGGTTTATCGCTCCAAGTTGTTCACCACAGCATATTTTATTTAACATAGAGAAACATACCTCCCAAACATTTGTTGCATATTATGAGATAGAATTCAAACATAAACCTCACACTCCTGTAAATCACTAATTTCCTGTGCTGTGGTCGGTTCACTCAGCAGTGCTTCGCCGTCACAGCAAGTATACTTGCCTTTGGTACAGAAAGCATCTAATTAAACAGGATTATTCAGCCAAAGTTTCCACTGCGAGACAAAAAGCAGCAGCATTCATGTTTATAATTAATGGAGTACTTGTGCTTTACTAGCCTTTGGTCAAAAGCAGGAAAGAGTCAGTCTCTTGAATCGCTTAACTACTCTGCATTTGAATGCGCATGTATCCACTGGGCAAGTACAGTTTATGTGCATGTATATTTATAGTATGGCTGCCCCCAACTAAAGATTTTCCTAGTCAGCTTGCAGTCGTTCGTTCAAACCATTAGGCAACTTGTGGTCACACGTTCGATATTAATTTTATTATTAAACATAGATTTTTTCAGGCACACACAAAGCAGGAAGGGACAATGCTAAGAGAAAACCCATCTGGCCATGTTCACAGTGGGGCCCTGTTTTGTTGCCCGGCTGTCTGGCTTCAGTTCGTATGCTCATTCCAGCGCAGCTTTCTCCCAGCATCGCCCTCCTTCCCGGGCCTGAAAACCTCCTCCTCTCCCTAACAGCAGCTATAGAAAGCAGTTAGCAACTTCTGTGTTACAAGAGAAAAGGTCTGTGTTGCAACCTTCCCCATGATACTTTCCTCCCTAACAACAAGCTCCCAAATCGAGTGTGAGAGCGATTTTTAGTCTGTGATTAATGTGCTAATTAAAACATGGTCGAGATTCTTCTGATTGGTTTAGTCCACGGGGCAGATTTATCTATTTGTCTAAATAGTTAAGATGACAAAAAACCTACCCACCTCCTTTTCACAACGATGAATGCAAATCAAAAAATACAATCCAAAACACTGTAATGATATTTTGTTAGTGAAATCACAGTACACTTGGATTGCATTTGTTTGTTTCAAATAGATCTATGAAATAGAACTATGAGTCTGGTCTGTTGAGTGCAGACATTTTGAAATGCTGTAATTGTCAAACTCGACATTGTTAAAATTTATTTCTCATATTCCTTAGAGATTATTATTCCATGCACAAGATAATGACAACCAGCTGTGTTTGTTGGCTGTTTTTGTGCAATTTAACCATTAAGCAATGCTGCCACACAAACCAGACTCTGGATGTGGAGACTGAATGTGCCACGCCCACAGTTTTAGATCGTCAAGATCATTTTCATTCATATGATAAAATAGTTCAGTGGCAGCTTTAGTGATTCAACTCACTTCATCTGAGCACCATCCACACGTCTCAGAGACCTGGATGCATTCCCCACATGACTGTGCGTTTGCCTTTATGCATATGCTTCCCTCTGAAAGACACAAAACAAGTTCCTTTTAGGCAAAATGACAAAACAGAATTTCCATTCGTTCACTAACTCAAACCAGCTTCAGCTCTTGGCTGCAAATAACAACCCCTTCCCAGGTCAGAAAACTGAGTCATGCTGTGAAAAGCTCTAGGCAGCTCACCAAGCGATGACTTCACCTTGTAAAAAAGCCTCCCACCACTAGCTAACAGGACCCACAGTTTCATTAAACCATGAATGAAGAAATACAGGATCTGAAGGGTGAAGTGGATAAAAGCACTGCACTGTTTTACTGTGCTTGAGAAAGTCTAAAACAAGAGCAAGCAACATTTGGTTGAATGCACAGAGCATGACAACAAGTCAAAACAAGATAATCAACATACACATGATAACAGAGCTGAAAGACATTCTATGCTCTGAGCTAGCCAACATTTCAGAGTCAAGAAAAACAGAGCGAAACCTGAACACAGTTATGACGTGTCCCTGTTCTTACCTTGTTGAGCCCAGCTGCAGCCAAGGACTGCTGATAATGATGCTATTAAAAGTAACCGCAGATCCATCTGTAACAAGAAAATAAAATGGTCAGTGAAGCCGAAACCAGGGGGTTCATCAACATGAAAGAAGTAGATCTACATTCAGTGCTCAACATCGTTGTAAAGTCAGTCTGGCTTTTTCGTCACTACTGTCAGTGACAGCTAACATGGAGTTTTATTCTGGCATCTTTAAAAGAGATCTGAAGACATTCATGTGTGCCCACATCCAGCTCTGTCTGTTTCTCACAGACTTTACTCAGGCAGGCAGCCCAGGTAGTATTTTACAGCTGCAAAAGTCTATTTGGAAGCCCATTTCATATAGCATAATTTTTTTTGTATTTTTTCTGTCGAAACCAACAATTAACTAGTGGAAAATCTCCACTCACTCTACCCCCATCATCTACTGACAATAGCACATGGTCTACAGAGAGCGAGAGATGTACTGTAAATGCACTGACTATGGTGCAACCTCTCCTGTTCAGTATAAAAGCATGTACGTGCACCTGGGTGGTGCCAATGCCATCTGCTGATGAAGGAAGTCAACAGACTAGACAAATATAGGGACAGAGGAACAGAAAGAAGTGGGGCTGGGCTAGAGGCGTAGGAGCGTGTGTGTCACTAAGGGAAACGTGGATACTGTTTGATGTTGTCTTCCTAACACCTATCATACCATGTGCTGTTAAGGCTCCATGCTGGCTCTGAGGTGAAATACCTCAGGCAGCAGAGAGGAGGAGCCTTTTTCATTTTGCCTATATTCCATATATGGAGGAATCATTTGCCCACAGTCCGCTGCCACCAACCACCATACAGCATACTTGCTTTCTGACTGTGGTTTGGAAACATTCATGCTCCTATAGGTTGTCGGTTAACTTGACAGGGTGTTTCAGATAAGACTCGACACGAGAGAGACAGCGGAAGACAGAGGAGATGTAATAAAAATGTTGTGTAAAGGAGAGCGTAGTCACATTTACACTGGAGTTGTTCAGTCTTATCCAAAGTGACTCATAATGAGTCTACCAGCAGACTTGTAATGACTGTAACAGACCAACAGCAGAAGCTTTAAGACTAAGATGACTGACATACGAAGCTGCCACAGAATGCAAACTGGGGAGGAATAACTGTGGTTCAAGAAGCAGCCCTACAATGCCAGTCTACCACACTGGGCTAAGCTGCGAAGCATTAACCAACCAGCTACCAAAAACAGAACAAAACAAAGATTACAATCTTCAAAGTGGCTAAACATTGTTAGTTTGTCAGGAACTTGGAAATAGGTTTGGTAGATCAACATTTGTAGTAAGTAAGTTTTGTCACAGATCACAGCTCCATAGCAGAAAACAGATAAAAGAGGTAGGTGAGTTCACATGTATGTGTGTGTGTGTGTTTTCCCATATTTGGTCAGGCTGCCTCCTCCTGAATCTCTTCCCTTCCCCACAAGTCTAGTGACACACTTCTTTGACTGTCTGCCCAACCCTCAACCTTAGAGAGTCAGACCAGCGCTCTGTGTATTTGCCCCGGTAAGACATACACAGGAAATCAGGCAGTGTTGACTGTAGCTAAGTCAACAGCTGTGTCCTAATATAGTTTCTCTCTGTTGAATATTTAATTTTCAAATTCTGCTATTGCTGCCTATTTACACTAAATAATTATAGGTTTTCAGTCAACTCTGATTGGAGTAAAGTTTGAATTGGTGACTGTACTTTAATCAGTAAATGCTCTGTGTTATAGGTGTAATATGTTCACTGCAGTGCTGTGGGTCAGAGGGTGCAGGCATCTGCAGAACAACCACATCCTGTGAAGCACCCTAATGACCAACTTAAATGTGAGTTGAGCTTTAGTGATAGTTATCATACTGCTGTGGGCAACGCCGGAAGACAAACATGTTAGATAAAATAATGCCTGACTGAAGATTTAAAGTTTGCAAAACATTTGACATGTGACAGAAACAGCACAGCATACTGATTGATATGGATTTTTAGCTGATTTTTAACAGCTGGTAACGGGCAGCAGATGGGAATTATTATCGCTCCATTTTTTCTGTAGTTCAACACATACTGCCCCTTTTAAACATACTAACTCAAATCTGACACAAAGAGGAGCTTGTGGCAAGACGGACAAAACGTTCAACACGCAACAAACCCAGCAAAATGCTCAATATAATTCAAACCAACAGCAACTGCAAAGACTGTCTACACTATTAGGACTCCTCCCCAACATTCCTGAAGACCAGCTTTGTTTACCGCTGTGGGGCTCGTCCTGCACTGGGCTGCAAATTGCAGGGAGCTGACAGATGGGGAGGCACTCGGGGTCTCCAATGCCTGAGTGCCACATCATGGCATTAGGAAGGCACTGGCATCTCGGTTAATCTTAGAGAATGAGAGTTACTTTGGAAAACAGGCTTGCTTAAATATCTCTCCTGAACGAACTATTGAGGACACCTCCAAGAAAAATCTTTCTCAACCTGTCTTTTTTTCCTGTATGTACATCTAGTCTTTAGAATTACTGCAGCTCTCAGGGAAAAAAAAATAGAGAACAGTTTTCAGCTTCATAGCAATGACAACATCAGTTTGACCGTTGGAGCTGGAGACCTCACTGGTTCAATTGAAATGGCGGGACATGAAAGTTAATGCTGCTTCCACCCAGTGAACGTCACAGCTGATAAGTGCTGATAGCAACTTCGGCCAGACGCAGACTGATGAGGCCTGATCCATAACAGACTGTGATAAAACTGTTCCTCATAACTGTGAAACATGATAAAAGAAAGCCAAGCAGCATGTGGTGAATGCAGCAGAGAGAAAGGGGTCAAAGAAGAGTCTCAGTCAGTTAGACTCAGTTAACCATTACATGTACTTGTCTGTGTTTACCAGATTGTGTAGCATCTCTAATCATTAGTCCCTTTCATGCACTGAACAGGGAATTTTTGAATGAATCCATCCAGCAAAAGTCTGTCTGGGTTTGTCACTCAACCATCTGCGGCCTCCACAAACAGACATTCTCTCCAATGTAAGACAAGTCCACTGACTCTCACAAATGTCCTGTCTCTAATCCAAACTATGGAGGCACAAAGTTGAAGTTACGGTCCTTTATCTGTCACACATATCAGCTGACTACACAAGCCAGTCCAAGCCACTTCCTTGCTCGTAGTCAGGGCGATCACTGATGGAGGTCAGACACTGTGAAACAGCCTCTCAAGTGAAAGCTGACTGTCAGTGGCGGATGAACTAAGTGTTACATGATGAACAAAAACACATCTGCTGGGTTGACAAGATGTTTAAAAACTGCTAACTTTTTAGTCTAATCCCTCTCCTTTTTGAACATCTCTCTCCCTCTCTCTCTCTCTGCCGTCAAGCAGAAGCTATGGTCTATGAGTAGTCATGATGACAGAGCTAAGAGCCTAATATTTAGAGTAACAGGAGCCCCCGGTGTCGAGTCTTGACTTTGTATGGTCAGGCAGGAGAAGACACAGACAGCACATGCTTTGTGTTTGTGATGCTTAATGGTAGCATCACAATTTCTCATTTACACATCTACCTCTGTTGATAATACCCTCAG
This sequence comes from Centropyge bicolor, assembly GCA_037975185.1. Lineage (NCBI taxonomy): Eukaryota > Metazoa > Chordata > Actinopteri > Pomacanthidae > Centropyge > Centropyge bicolor. The sequence goes on along the minus strand of JBBMOC010000244.1, from coordinate 137,534 downwards.
CTCTTTCTAATACAAGTACACTAACTGGGGAAGAAGTTTTAGCTGGAACATGTCAAATATGGACGTGTGAGACTGAAATAACACAAAGTAGGTTCAGCTTACATACTGACATGTATAGGTTTCACTTATGAATACTGTATGAATGTCATCAGCTAGATTCACAAAGTGTAGCTGTGAAGGCACTCTACCCAAAATCTACTCAAATTTGAGTAATTTCAGATTCTTGTCGTCAACTAGACTGAAGCTACAAGATAACTTTCCAATTAAAAGTTTGAAGTACTCAAAATGGCACTGGTTGGTCTAAGAGGGTGAAGACATTTCAGATCAAAACGACACACAAGACACCATCTGCGGGGTGTAATGGTGACCTTTCAATCGCTGCCCACATCTTCTAATCTTTCAGCAGCTCAAATGGTTCTGCTGTTGTGATGGCTGTTTCCACAGGAGGGAAAAAACAAACGCCATTCAGAGCTCTGCCTGGACTGTGGATGGGGACGTCATCTTCCTGTGCCACCCACCAGAAAACAGCAAAAACAACCACGAAATGACAAGTGTGCATGAGATCGTCACAGCTGCACAGGTTGTTCTAAGGACTGGACTTGAAAAACTGCTGCTAGCGAGCATTAGCACAGCTTCCATGAGGACTGAAAATGATTAGCAGGACGGATACATCATTCACTACTGAATGGTTCAGACAAAAACAAACAAAAAACCAGCTAAAGTGAACATGACAAACAGTGAAATTAAACTCTTTACCTCTTGTAAACATGACAAGGTCAGGTTATAATCTGGTCCTTAAAAGAGAACATCATTGCCTCAGAAGCTGTAGATGAGGTCACTGGTGAAAAGTCATGTTAAAAGCAGTAAATCAAAACTGAGCCAAAGCATGTCAAAATCAAACCCGCGACAAACTCAACCCAGTCTCCTCTCTTCTATCTAACCCTTTCTATACTTTCCTGTTGAGTAGTTTGAACACGTTAACACTACCTGCTTGATAAAATCCAACACAACAGCTCAGCTTTCAACACGAGGAGTGTTAAAAATGACTCAGACAAATGTTTTATCAAGAATTTCTCCCGACAGCTGCTGGGAAGAGCAGAGTGAAACTCAATCCTCCACAGCGCTCCTTGTTACAGTCCAGTGCCTGCCATCGGCCCCAGACAGGTCAGAGGCGTTTGGATTCAATGTGCAGTCTGAAAGGACGCCTCAGGGACCACGGCCACGCTCTCTCTGATGTCCATTCACAGACAGCATTCCTCTACTCACACACATATCCGTGGTACAAATAATGGTCTGCCTGTGTGACACCTCTGCCTACTTGACAGTGGCATTCCTCTGGTGAAGGACATGCGGCAGTGAGGAAGACTGTGACACGGTAACGCTTGATTCACAAGATTTTCTCCATCAATGTGGCGAAGCACCTTATTTCTGGATTTATATATGGAAGTTTATGGAAGGATTTGATTCACTGGATAAGCCACAAAGACAAATCACCATCTTGTTACACAATGATGAGACATTCAAGTGAAAGAGTTGTATCATTAGATTGAGAGCAAAATGTGTTCAAAAACCCGGATTTGTCTGCCTTCCTGACCCCTCTAAGACTTGCTGCTGCAGCTCATATGGCTTTGAATAGACAAGTCTGGTGTTGTCTAAAGGTGGAGCAAGGCACATCTGTGAATGTTTAGTGATCTTTATCAAAGTCCGTGTTTAGACTGTGAATGATCACAGTTCAGCAAATAGGCCTTATAATGTTCCTCTGTGTGTATGGTATATGTACTGTTGTCAGTGTGGCTTTGGTATGAATACCAGTTCGGATTTCTTTACAAAAAAGTTTGACAACAAATATGAAACATATATAAAACATAATACAAACAACTGGAAATAACTTAAAATGTTTAAAACTTCATTTCAGCACCTTCCCTCACATCAACCTCTGACACATATCTTCATAACAAGAGCAACTATGGCATGTGTTTCCTGCTGAATGTGTGCTGCTGATGGACAGCTTCTCCTGCTGAACACTGGTAGGAAAAAAAATCACAGACGGGTCAAAACAAATGAGAATATTTCATGCTAATGGAACTAATGGAAGTCAAAATTCACCAGTCAGTAAACAAGCAAGTTCAACAATGCACTCCATTCGAAAGTGCAAATTTTATGCATGATTGTGTTGCATATAACAAGAAAATTAGCTTAATTAATGAGTACCAATTCTGAAAAACTGCCCCATGAATCCTCTTTGTGCATCAGACAAATTAAAGGGGAAGTTACTACAAAAGTTTCCTCAACTGGTTTCTCAGTGGTTCCTTGTTTCGTGCTGTTAGAGGTTAACCACACTTTTCTGATGAAAACAGCAGTGACAATGTGAACTTACATGTTGCTTCATCTCAACACTATCCACACAGCATCTTGGATACATGTGATGATTAACAATTCAAACACACCAACTTTCATTTTTCTCACTTTTTCCAATTTCACTGCAAGCATCTTTACACGTACAGATAAAAACAAACAAACACAAAAGAGTCTGTTAATAAAGATGCTTTTGTTGCCCTCCATTTTAATTGACTGCTGCGAACCAGACTACGCAGAGACTGGAACTGGGGCTGCGACTAACAATTACTTTTTATGATCAATTACTTGTCTGGTCTACAAAATGTCAGGAAATTGTGATAACTATTCCAATATGAGGTCTTCAAATTGCTTGTCTTGTGTAACCAGCGCTCCAAAATCGAAAGATGTTAATTTTACTATCACATAAGACAAAGAAAAGTAGCAAATCCTCATAATTGAAAAAAGCTATACTCTGCATTAAAACTGCAAAAATGAACCAAATGATTAATTAAACAATTAATCAATTGTCTACTGATAAATTGATCATGACTGTTTGAGCTGTAAATGAAACCCACACACCTTGCTTTATCCATACTACATAAGACCATGTGTACATTTGGCCTCAATGCCAAATCACTCATCAACAAATCCTCATGCATAATGTATACTGTGCGTCTCCAGACAGAATCATTAATAGACTTTTAGATATTCCATGACCCCGACAACTGAAATTAGAACAGATTAAGGGTTGGTTTAGGGCAGATGGGTGATCACCTGGCAGTTCAACAACATCTCTGAGAAGTGATTCTGTGAAATTAGACAGCTTGGCCGAAGCTTGTTTCTTATAGCTGTGCCTTTTTTCCTTCTCTTTTTACACTGTTTAGATGAACTCTGTAACTGAACTGTGTCCAAACTATTTAATGCATATCTCAACTCACAATATAAACCTGACCAGCTGCATATCTACTTTAACCCTTTATAGGGCAAGTGACTATTTTTGGTCATTTCACACCATTTACAAAAGTGAAAAATTTTACAGCACAAATAAAGTTTTCTTATGTCCTCCAATAACACTCAAAGGTTAAATTTTTGAATTTCATAGCATTTCAATGAGTGCCCTATAAAGGGTTATGGATCTGACAGCTACATTGAGCAAAACACAATTTTGTCAATTTTGTGTGTCCTAGATCTGTCACATGAGGCATGCTGGTGTAATCATATTATGAATGCTGCACGAACACATATGTGAAATACAAAGTGAAAGGTGTGTTCAACACAAGTCAGCTTTGTTCATGCTGGGTGGGTCATCTGGTTGTCCACAAAATGAGTTGGGTGCCCATCCCCCCAGCACAGTTTGCCACCCGGTCAGCCAGCCGGCCCTCACCTGCTGCTGAAAGTCACACAGCTCTCTTAGTCCATTAGGTCCCCAAACGACTCAGCATGACTCCACATCCATTTCCTTAATTACACCACACCCAGACACCACTTTTCTCTCCAACAGGCTGTTGAAGGATCAGGAAGAAGACCTCGCTTCTGACTGCAAACACAGCATGTTTGAAGGAAACCCAACCTACATACAGAAATAACTCCTGTATTGAGCCAGAATCTGCCAAAACACTTGTGACTGTACTTATAAGTGCGGTCAAAATAAATGAGCGTTAACAGGTGATGTCCGTTTCTTTCTGTTTTTGAGACAAAAACAAAGCGAACCACAGAAAAGGAATGTGTTCAATCTGTCTCTCACATTTTCACCATCTGACATCCAGCTGACTGTAAAAATGGCTGAAAGGATTGTTGTCTTTTTTCCTACAAAAATGCATGTGTTTAGCTCATGACTTAATTTTAATGACTTTCAAAAAACCAAACAAACAAACAAGGAGGTGATGTTGAACTAGTAGAAGACTAAACTTTTTTTTAACTTGACCATAATTGAACAGTTTAAGGGAGGCAACAGGATGCCGATACTTCGTTTATTGGTTAATATGATCATGATAAAAAGCGCGCAGGTGAATGATCAAGTGTGCTTTATTATTAACATCCCAGAACACTACATTACCAGCATCCCAAAAAAAGCAAATGAAGTGAAACGACCTAGCCAAACCTAGAAGTAGAAGGATAAACAAGAGCAAAGCAAGGCGTGATCATTCTGACACGCATAAACATGTTGAACATGTGCTTCAACATCTGAAAGTCACACGGAAATCTGACAAATCAAACTCTCATACATGTTATGTTCGCAGCAGATACAGCAGACTGACTCTGGAAGGAGCTAAAGTTGTTTACCGAACTGCAAAACCTGTTTGTCTGTCATATGGAGGAGATCCCGATCTCCCAGCCCTCCCCAGGGAGATGAGATAACACATTCCATCTGCACTAGCTCCATACGATGTCGTGGAAAAACGACGTAACTGAAATATGGGCTGCCTTTTCCACTTCTTTCCAACATGAACCCAGAGTTCACGCAGTCACTTTGATGTAGAGGAGTATGACAACAATTTTGGACCTGAAAACTTGTTGAAACCCAGGACAGTTGAGTTTTAAACAATACCAGGGCTTTTTTTACTTAAATAAGCTGCATTTTAGGAACTTACTGCGGCAGAAATCAGATTATGTTTTGTATTTATTCCTGAGAAAATACTTCTCAAGTGGCTGCTTGAGAAGATGTGGTTTTCAACCTTTCACCACCGAGGATGGAGCCATGTAGGGATAATGTTTGAACCATGATCATATATCGATAAACAATCCCCCTCCCACATGCTTTGTCTGGCCTTTCCTCATGACTCATATATGACAAGTCGGGGTAAAAAGCCTGGTGTTGAGTAACAGTGAATGACCCTTCAAACTGCCCCGGACACTCCTAGCATGGTGCTCACTGTGTTTAAACATCACAATAATGTAACTAAGGGAAGTGACTCAGATCTACAGGGAGCTGGCTCTGGTCTACAGACATGTCTGCCCTCATGACTACAATTACCAGGCCTGGTGTGTATTATCTGTGCCCATGTGACCTGTATGCACTGAACGAGATCAAAGACACACATGTTTCACACCTCGATACGGTGCCGTTGCTATGTTATTATGATACTGTCTATAAGCAAAGACAGGCTGGTAATTAACTCCAGGCATTTTATTCCCATCTCACTAAATTAGGCCTTGCAGCAAGAACCTGGTCAGCACAGATTACTAGTTCAACAAAGCAAGCTTCTCCCTGAGATTAACAAGGGAGAGAAAAAACACCCCCCCGGGCTGCAATTCCTTTACAGGAAGTGAACGAGGCAGACAAGACCAATCTTGTTCAACTTACATACTGCACAGTCAACAGTCCTGAATCAGGGCTTTGGGCATGGGAGAACAAGAGATTCTGGTTAACCAATGCAGCATTTTTAAAAAGACATCTTCATCTTACTGTATCCTCAACCACAGTTTATTCAGTCCATACTGCAGCTTGACCAGACTTGTTTCAGGATATTCTTTACTTAAGATTATATGTTTGGTTTTCTTCTTCGTGCCTGTAAGTAACTCACACTTCAAGTAAAAGCTTCCTTCGTATATGGACAAACATCTGCATCTGCAAAGGTTTTTGGACAAATTGAGAAAAGCCTGGAAGGACAAATGGACCCAGGTGATTTAAGAGCATTCCTAAAGAATACCAGGTGTCTTTGAAACACAAGCTTCACTTTCCAGTAAAGGAAAAACAAAGCTGACTGATTTTTAAAGAGTATTACACATTGCTCATTTTCTCACAGTGTTACTCATTGAGTTTTCTTGTGAGTTTAAAAGCTGTCCTCTGTTCCTATAAATAAAAGAGACACCTATATCCTTTGGAGAGACTAGAAAATCTTTAAAAGGTTTTAAAAAAGTGGAGTCAGATGAGTAGCACTCCTGCTGTTAAAAACTGAATAATATGGCTCTTAGTTTATCCTGAAGGGATTTAAAATAAAAACTACTGTATTGTAAAATATGACATGATTTAAAACCGTGTTAATAGTTATCCAGGACTGATAAATCACCATCATCTCAGACTTTAAACACAGACCCTCATTGGTCAAACAAAGCAGCTCAATGGCCAACTTTCATTACAAAAGCCTGGATTAAGATTTATTGATAGACAGACTTAAGGTTTAATCTAACTCAAATCTTTGTGACTTTGGCTTATGAAGATTTGTTGTTTGGTTTTCTTCTTCATGTATGTTTTGTCCAAAAGGTTTGAAGTCTCTGAAAGTAAGTCAGACTTGTAAAAGGTCTCTTCATGTACATACAAAACACAAATGCTAAACAAAACATACATGAAGACAAAAGGATATTGAAAGCATTAGTCAGTACTGACCACCTAATGCTCACTTTCTCTTTAACACTGCTGAGCTTCTCTTTGTTTTAAAATCTGTTGTCTGATCCTGTAAAGGAAAGACCCACATATGTCCTTTGAAGAGATGAGAAAATAAGTTCAAATATGTAAAAAAAAATGGAGTTAGGGAGTTATAAACTGAGTTAATAGTTATTCAGGACAGATGAACCTCATCTCCTCATACTTGACATATGCAGAAACAAACATGTTAAAAGACAAAACACACATGAAGACAAAGGAATTCTGAAGACATTAGTCAGTACTGAACACCAAGTGCTCATTTTCATCAGTGTTCAGCTTTTTCAGTTTTACATCTCTGTTCTTATAAACAAAAGAGCCAGAGATGTAATCTGAAGAAAATCTAAAAAAACTTTTAAAAATGGAGTCAGACGATTAGATGTGAAAGGAACTCCTGTTAAAAACTGATTTACTGTTTCTAATTTAACCCTTATGGACTTAATTATAACCTCCTATTGGATAAATATGACAGCATGATTTAAGCCTGTGTTAATAAATAATAAATCTCTCAGACTTCACTCTTTGGCCACACAAAGCAGATCAATGGCCTACTTTCTGTTCAAAACCCCACATTGAGATATGATCAGAGACAGATTTGTGGGTTGAAACACCAACATTTCACATGTCATGTTGTTAAAAACCGTCCTGTTAAATTAAGGGGATTAGCATTAACTGTCTTTGAGCTGTTAGCTTAGCATCGTTCTCCACACCCAAACTTTGCTTCTCCTCTTTTATCGCTGAGCAGTTTTTCAGTCGTTTTAAACATGGCAGACTTCATTAATGTCGGTTAAAATAACAACACTTACCTTATGCTGATGCTATACAGACGTTTTTGTTGATTTAAAGCAACATTTGCCCACAAAAAAATCTCCTTATGTGAAGAAATAAAAACGGTTAGTGAAGCGAAAACTAGCTAAAACTGCAGTGAAGGTCCGCTTTGTGTTCAATAACCGCAGCGCACCGACTTTACGTTTACGCTCACAAGGCGTCAGGAGTTAACTTATAAAAACTGGTATTTAACCATGTGGGATATGTTAAAAATCAGATAAGGCCCGAGCACGTTACAGCCGATGATCCGCTGCTGCTGCCGCTGGGTCGTTATTTTATGACTCAGTTCAACAAACCTCTTCTTCTTATTTTAGACCCCGCCTCCGCAGAGAGCCGCGGCACGTCGAGGGCGAACAAACGAGCAAACACAGCGGTGAACCCGCACACATACACATGGGGGTGAAAACAAACACAAACAACATAATGGATTTAAGAAAATAAACTTTTTTAGCAAATCAAAATCTGATGCATTCATATTTGAACATTTGGGAATAAGTAAACGACTTTACTCAACTATTGGACTTAATTACAGTTTGGACAGGTAAAGAACGGGTTCTTTACCTGTCCAGGGACCCAGACCTCCAGGGGCCCCTAAAACCCACCTTTACTATGTGCCATTGGTTTTGGCTCATTAAAATGAAAATGTGTCAAGGTATACAAACCACTAAATGAGCTTCAACATCATGTAAAATGATGAGGGCCATATGGTTGTTCCTGCTTTATTACTGATATATTAACACCATACTTGTTTCACTTTTGTGCTTATTATTGTTGCTTGGTCCTGTATTACTGCAAGGTTCATCAAGTAGAAATAAGTAAAGTAAGTAAAAGCAGCAGTAACACTCCATTACAGAACATAAGTATTATCAACAACATGTATACAAAAAGAGAATACCCCAGTGAACGAACAACTGAGTTTGAGACACTGTGGTATTGTTGAAATAAACTATCTGAATACTTCTTTCACCCAGTGCTTTTGGAACTATTTTAGGTGAACAACCACATGTTCATCTGGTATATTTTCAGCTGTGCAGGGAAGTTACCTCTCACCTTCACTTCCTGTGTGAACTGAGAAAGCAGCGCTCTGACAACAAGTTCAGTTTCAGCAAACACACATGTTGGAAAAAAAAAAACAGCCGCAAAGGAGCTAAGAGCTGATGGCTACTGGACTTCTCACATTTAGCTTCTATAACCACTGTAATGTGTGTGATGAGCCTATAGCAGCTGATGCTGCCAGCTGGCCGAATGACACACGAAGTCACCATTACACATCTTTACATCACTGGAAAACCATCCTGCCACATTCCTCTGATAATCTGTCCAGGGAGTATCCATATCAGTTTCACACACATTCATAGCAAGGAAAATCCAAACATGACCGCAGGCCTCTGATGACTGGGTTGAGATATGAGACAGTGTTTGCTGTTTTACTTTCCTCTGTAAGATATTCTAAATCAGCCTGGAAACACACACACACACGGTGGTGGCTTTACTTTTCTACATCTTCCAAAAAATTTGTTGGATGAATCCATTAATGGGCAAAAATGAGGTGCATCTTCCACCTATTTGTTCTCATTTTGCTGAATACAAAAGCATTGAGGAATATGCATTATCTAAACTTCAACCTCTCTACAAGATAAGTGGACCATCATGCAGGAACACCTTTGAGGCTCATATCATTTCAGTCCATGTGCTTTAGTCATGCCAAAATATTGCAGTTAAATCAGCACAAAGCAGTTGACACACTGATAGATTATCCAGCAAGATGCACTGTTAATTATAGTGTTTGTCAAAATTGAAAAAAAGCATTGATACGTTCAGGTGAGCTGGCTGTGTGCAGACTCAGGGGGCAGCAGAGGTCAACGGTGTAAATGTACTTATGCTGTTTGTCAAGTTTAGTACACATGTACATTGTGTTTGCACTAATCTGTGTCACATGTCTTATGTTCCAAATCATTAATAGAACAAGTTACATTTGCTGTTCTTAGCTTCACAAACTACAACTTTTATTCTGACTCCACAGATTGAGAAACACGTCTGCTTCAAGGCTGTTGTATAAGCCAGCAAGTCATTACTGCGGTCTAAGGGTGATCTAAAGGTGATGGCACCAAAACCCCTTTGCAACACAAAAACAGAAACCAAATAAGCAGAAGCGCAGACACTGAAATCAGCATGGTATGGGAAAGCGGTATGGTGGCACCAGTTTGTGCAGGAAACCACATCTAAACCGAAGCCGCAAGACTGGAGTTCACATGAGAGCAGACTGAGCCGAGCCCAGCTGAACGTTGCTTCTAAAACATACTCGTTGAGCTGAGGGAGACAGTTCTATGAGAAATATGATGCCTTTAGTTTGTGTCTTTAAATCATGCTGCTGTTGTGCATAAATGTTTCAGGATGCAGTGCTGCCTCTCTGTGGTCAAAGTGTGACATGGCATGCAGACAGTGACAGTAATTACTATGCACATGATGTGAATGCCAATCCATGTTAAAGACTGAGGTTTTGTTTTGTTATATGTCAGATGATTTCATCTTTATCCCGGCCTCAGTTCCACACTTCATAATTCTCAGCAGGTTGAGCTTGTAGTGACTTCACATAATACTCCAAAAGTCTGTATGCAGATTAAAGTAAGAGGATTTTTGAGTGTACTGTTAAAATCCTCTATAGACCAACACTGCAATGGAACAGCGACACAGGAGCTACTCACACATGCAAAACAGTGAATAGTGGCGAAAGCAGCTCAACAAAGATTTTGAAAAATGAGAAAAACAAGTTTATAATTTTTGCAAAAACAAATGGTCTTTTCCGGAGCTTTCGACCGTGTCACACAGTCCTCCTCAGCAGACCAATCTCTCCGAGGGAGGGAAGAAACAGGAGAAGAGCTTTTACTTAAAACATTTATTTGATCCAATTCTTTGGAATGTAATAGTCAATGATCAGAGTCTGAGACAACAGAGACGGATGAGTCTGGGTGCTGACCAGAAAGTCAAAGTACAAACAATACTTTTAGTCACTTAAGGCCTCACTGCTTTTCCATTTTTTTTTACTTCCTTATTTCCATTCTTGTTTTTTTCTGGATCCGAGACAGCAAAAATTACAGAAGCAGTATTGAAAATAAAACATTTTTTCTTGTCATACAAAGAAAAATAAAAACAATAGCACGTACATCAGTGACAAAAAACACAAGGTGATATTATACCAAGTAAATAAAATTGTTACGCTTCAAAGAGACGCATATAAGCTTTTTCGAGAATGAAAAACATCTCTGTAAATTGTACTTCTCAGAATTATAACATTGTCATCTGAAACCGTGTTAAAAAGAAGCAACAATAACACTGTCCTCTCCTCCTGTCTTTCTCTCTTCTCATAAATCAACATCATAAACACAGATTTTTTTTTTTTTAAATATATCAGTGCAACATTTGTTTTCACATCTAGTGCTGCAGCATCCTTTCTTGTTTAAAGGGGGAAGGAGCTTTATTTGACGTCTGGCTGAAACATTAGAAACACATTCTGTCAGACTGAAATGACATTTTGATGCCTATAATCCTGCTCTGGTTCTTTTGCTGTAAACATATGTAGCTGATTTCTTTTTATTAAACCAGTGTGATTTTCCATGAAGATCTCAACAGAGCACCTTAATCTGATTGGAAACATTTTCTCGGTGAAACCACATGATTTAAATTGAGGAGGTGGATTTTCCGTTGCAACTCAATCATGTCATGTCAAAGGAAAGAACTGACGCTGTATTGACGAAGTCTTCACATTTTGAGCTCGCGTGATGCTACATTAAAAATGGGCAGATTTAACTTCCACAGTGCAGAGCAACAGGAGCCACTGTGGGATTGTTCTCCCAGCTGCCAGTGGGAATACGTCACACGATCACACCTGCTTCATGGCTTTTTAATCTGTGTAGGTAAAGTGTTTTGTAGATCAGTTTTGTCCGGCATAAAAGAACGTGTCCTCTGAACGACGGCAGAGTGAACATAAGACATCTGTCGGAGGTCGATAAGGTTGTTCGCTGACACAATGCGTTAGTGACCGGGTGAAATTTCTGGCTTTCAAGACTCAATCCTCCCACCTATACAGTGCTATGAACAAGTGACCAGTATCACAACACATTTAGCTACAAAAGCTAAAACACAACGAAGCAGTATTATTAGTACAGTATTTATAAGGCTCGTCCTTTTCCGTTTTCGGCAAATGTTTCACTGAAAAATACCCAGGATTTCGAAAAAGGAACCAAGCGTTTACACTGATTATCATCCAGGATCTTATGTCCTCACAGACGTTGTTAAGAGGTCACTGTAGATCACAGGAAATAAGATCCTCCTGCAATGTTGACGGCTAATAAAATGCTCCTGCAAACAGATGAGTAAAATTGGGATAAAATGCAAATAGAGCTGCTGCAGAGTCAAGAAACATGAAAAAAGTGTTTTTCACTGCAAATGACTTATTTTAAAACCCAATTTTCAGATTCTTTAAAATACCATAATGAGCTCTACGGCTTCAAAAGACATTTCTGTTGGCTCTGATTAGCGACTAAACTCATCTTTAATATGAAAATGTGACTTATTGTGTGTGTTATTTCCAGGCCGCTTCAGCTCAAAGGAAATGTGAGGCAAGACCCGGGCGGTGTGACCAGCTGCGATTCGTCACCTGTTGTGGTTGTTAAACATCATTTTTGCTCCATTGAAGATGCTTCAAAGTTTCCTCCTCTGATAGTCAGCACAGGAAAAACAGTGACAGAGCACAGCATTGTCATGGCAAACATTAATTTTCACTTTCAATCGGAGACATTCAAAGCCTCCAACGTCCCGTCAGCGCGATAAAAGCCGAAGAAGAGACACCTGAAGTCTTTGTGACGGGCTGCTGGACACACGTCTGGTGAAGGTTTCACAGTCGTTTCGTGTGCCAGTCAGAAACATTAACATAAAATATTTCAATCCCAATGATCCGTCCTTGACGTGCTGACGTCGTCCCAGTGGTTCTGAGGTTGTCCGTTTTACCCTGTACAAAAAAAAACATCACTTCTCATGAGGCGTTGCTGAGGAATCCTCCATAATCTCACTCCCATCGTCGTAGAAACCGTCTCGTTCCCAAAAACAAAAACTGACAAAATGGCAACCAGATCACGTTCAGAGAAGAAACACAGGCGACAGGTTTGTGTCTCTGTCTGTTCAAACTAACATTTCCTGTACATTTTCTGAATTTTGGAGTTTGGAGCGAGTTTGATTCCAACACAGAAAGGATACTGCGGCACTGGTGTCTTTTTCTATAGAAAAGGGCGCTCAAATATATTAAAACCTATGTACAATATGTTGGATGTGTCATGTGCCATGAAAACGAGGCATTCAGGGCTCCTACACGTTTTTCCCATTCTGAAAGTTTTTCCAAAGCCTTCCAAAATGTTAACTTGGATTTTAACATTCGAATCCGTGTCAGTACAACTGTCATCAAGGCAAGAAGATCTTCAGATCTGCACCGACACTTGTGATATCTGACAGCACACTACAACACGTTAGAAGACTGTAGTTGTACAGTCATGATCTGGAAAAGTACAAAATTAATTTTCCGGACTTTTCCACGTTTGTGTAGGAACCCTGGACGGAACGCCAGCCGATGAGAAAACAACCAGCAGAAAACAAGGCAACAGAAAAACTGGAGGAAACGAAAAAAGGCACTGTCGGAACTAGACACAGGTCACGATGGTACCCGCCTTCGCACGTGCGCACACACACACACACACACACACACACAAAGAAAGAAAGATGCTTGCACTTCATGTATACACATAAACACGAGTGTGACACACACACACACACACCTACAGCTTGACACATACACACCTTAAATGCAGATGTATATGAATGTGACAGGTACACACACACACACACACACACACACACACACACACAGGGACATAGAGCCAGATATCAGAATAGAGATTTTCACATCCTTGACTCTGTCTGCGAAACTATGACTATCTGAAAAAAGACAAGAAGAACAAATCAAAGAAATCAAATCTTATCTTTCTGAAAAAGTACACAAACGATACTTTCATCTGAATTGGTCTCAACACCAGCATATGATTACATGAAATCAACAAAGCACGCCAAAAAACAAATAGAATCCTTAGTTTTCTTCTTTTTTTTTTGCTGTACAAATTCTTTATACACAGTGCCCCCTGCAGGTCAGTCCCTTCCACTGCCGCTCCTGAGAAAAAAAATTACATTGGCTCACTTTCAGCCCACCCTGCCGTCCCATTGGTGGCTTCAGCCCTGTGTTCCTCCCACTTGATTGGCTGCGTCACGTGTCCGTGCGGAGCAATCGCGGCTCCGTCCCTCTTTTCGCCTCACGCCTCTGAATAGTTATTCTGTCCGTTCATCTTGTCCTTCTTTAGCTTCACGCCGTCCACCAGCTCAAAGTTATAGTTTTCCAGGGCGGATAAGTTCCTGTCTGTCATGCTGCCCTGCGAGCAGGCGCAGTACAGGACCACGCCACAGATGGCGCCCAGGAAGACGCCCAGCGCAGACATGGCGATGATGGTGATGAGGATGGGGTCCAGGGTCTTCAGCATGTTTCCGGGGCCTCCGAGCTCGCTGTTCTCCTGTAAGAAGGGGTCCATCGCTGCAAGAGAGACAGGAAACGATCAAGTAGGGTCCATTCAAATGATTAAAGGGTTAAAGG
>JBBMOC010000244.1:0-108529 GCA_037975185.1 Centropyge bicolor | reverse complement strand
CCAAGATGGCTACGCACTACGATTTGCTTCATTTTTGCTCTTCAGAAACCTATGGGTGACGTCACGGACACTACGTCCATATTTTATACAGTCTATGGTTCTGCATGATTTATTCAAATGATATTACGTGAATATCAGACTCTCTCCCTGCAGAACTCAAGTCGTCTGTCTGAAGACTGAAGAGCCGACGCTCTCGTTTCCCATCANCCTCAGAAACCTATGGGTGACGTCACGGACACTACGTCCATATTTTATACAGTCTATGTGTTGAACCAACCTTGGGCCTGGTGGTGTTGTCCTCCTTGACGATGGTCCAGTCCTCTCCGTCCAGGCTGTGGCCCACCCTGAACCTCTTCATGAAGACGTTCCTGTCGCGGTGTTTCCCTCCCTGGATCACCACGCCGCTCACCATCTTGTCCTGGCCCAGATCCACCTGCCAGGAGAACGAGACAGGAGGACACGGTTGGCTTGACCTCACAGACAAACTAACTCTACTCTTTGGGTTTATAAAAATATGTATGACGGGATTCGGTATCTTGCTGTTTGTTTTTCCCACCATGAAACTTCCAATATCCAACCCACCTGTAGCCACTCGTTCCTGAAGGGCTGCTTGGTTTGCTGCCCAGTCCAGCCCGATCTCCCCGTCAACAAGCGGGCATTTTCGGCCACCCAGCCGCGGTCAGCGTAGGACGAGGCGCTGATCTGAGCGTCCGAGATCTGACCTGACACCATCCCCAGCATCCCCGAACACGGGTAGTCTGTGCAGAGAGAGAGAGAGGAGGAGGGGGAACGGCGGCGGATAAGAAACTTTTGAGAGCACGATAAGAAAGGCTACTGCCATCCTTATCTTGTCAGTGCTTCAGTCAGCGGTTTGAGTTGATGCCCTCTGGGTGCAGCCGCCGTGTTTCAAGAGCAGAGACACCAAAGACTCATTTATCATCTGTGGGATGAGTTTGTATGATGCAGCTTCTGGTGTTTATGAGCACATAGAAGGGCTGAGTTCATATTGCTTTAATGTTGATGATGTGAGTTTAATATGACAACTAGAAAAGCACTCGGTGAGCGCAGACCTCCGCCAAGCAGCACAGTTCCCCCAGCTTATTGTGACTTACGCCCCAAAATATTAGTCCTACCTTTGATTTATCTATTTCAATGGATTCCTGGACCATAAAAACAGACCCTTAACAACTGGAATCACATTGATATCATTATTAGTTTAATAGTTATACCCGAAAATCGAATTTCCGTAATGGCGGTTTTCCGGATTAACTCCAAAATTTAATCATTTGTTTCTTGTCCCAGAAAGGACATTTCCTGAAAATTTCATCAAAATCTTTCCATAACTTTGTGAGTTATGTTGCAAACAAACAAACAAACAAACGCCGGCAAAAACATAATCTCCTTGACGGAGGTAACTAGCATTGGTGTGACTCCTCTAGAGGCCAAAATAGACACATCCAGTATGTTTATACTACATAAGGTGTCACACCCAGATTCTATATTTTTCTCCTATTGCTTCCTCTGTTACAAAGGCCGAGTTCAGACCAACAACAGCATCAAAGCATGCAGTCGTTTCAGTGGGTGTTCAGAACGGAAACAGCCGGTTGAACGAATTCTAAAGGTTGTGTCACTTCAGGTACAGCTGAGACAATGAAATCCAGCAAGTCCAGTGTGAGAACCAGATCCATCAGTTTGAAGGCTCATCAAATGCCCGAACTCTGCAAGCTGCAAGGATCTTTACAATCATTCGACAACATTCAAAAAACACTGTTAAGGTTCCGAAGTTGTGTTGTTTGACAGATTCAGCGACTTCCAGGATCAAGTCAAGTCGAGAATTAATAGGCCCAAAAACGTTACATATCTGAATCCATCTTATATTTTTAGACCCTTCAGGAAACTCATATGTTATCTTCTGTACCTGCAGTCAAGCCTTCACACAAAACCACTTATTTTTCATGCAGCGTATTTCTGCTACTGTTACAAATGAAAAGTGTAATTTGACTTCTCGCACGTCCATCTGAGACTCGCACGAGCACATGTTGTCAGAAGCCAAGAGGCATCTGGTAGCGGAGTCCTTGGCAAACGTCGGAGGTTCAAAGTCTCGCGGGCTCTTGACACCGACAGACTCGCCTGTTGAAGGGGCGGCTACACGTGGCCTCGAGGCTAGAAGACAATCTGTTGAACAACCAGGCCAGTCTGCTTCCTCTAATGTCGTTGGAGCGTTAGGAAATACACTGGGATGAATACCGGGAAACTGAGAGACGTGAGCTACGCTTTTAGTTTTCTCAGAAGAAGAAAAATGTAAAAAATGTGGACACAATGATCCGGTCACTGTGAGCCCAGTTAAATCCATTACCCATAACGAGTTAAATCTAATATCCGCCCTCAAACATTTGTGCTCTCAGTGTGATATTTGTGTTTGACGAATTCTTCCAGAGTCATATCTGGAGCTTAACAACAGCTCCTGAGGAAGTAAATTCCTCCGTAATGTGAGTCTACAGCTTCCCAGTGTTCTTTATGGAAACCCCCACGGTCCCGCCCGCCCTCCCAGGAAGAACTGGACACAAGTTAGATAGAAGGTTTTGGGTTTAGAAAGAAATAAATGTAGGTCAAAATGAGGATTCAAGCTTCACACGCACACTTTCCCCGATTTCCCACTTGTGTCATTACATCTCCTGAATCACCTGTCTCGCTCTCCACAGCCTGTTCTCCTGTGAGTAAGAGCCTAATACCGACTTTATGGAGCTCTCCTGCCGAGAGTTGCTCGCAGCGCATCAAGGACTAAGGTTTATATAATGTTAGAGGATGAGTAATGAGGCAGCGTGATTTTCATCTGCTCCTCTGTAATGAAGAACGGTGTCCTTCCGTGGGAGTTTTTTTTTTTTTGCTGCTCGCCTTGGAAGCATTATTTTACATCAACAGGGAGCAGCAGGAGATTCTCATCCGGCAGCCAAAATGATTCGGTTTGAAGACGTGCACGTAAAAAAAAGATCGTTTTCCTTTGTGATATTTTATAAAACGGTTAAGAAAGTTGATTTTGCGTTTGCCAGAGTAAGACAGAAGTTTAACAAAGGAGGGTTTTACAAACACTAGTTTAGTCATTGTCAAAGAAAACGAGGTCAAAGAAGGAAAATGCAGCAATTTGCACTTGTTTAAATTCAGATGTTACATTAATTAGCAGTGAAAACAGATAAAAAAAAACCAAAATGTCTGCACATTTCTCTTGGAAAATGGTGGAAATTGGTCTTGGTAATTGCCTTGCAACTTCTGTCCCTCTGTGGTGTTTACATGCTCAGCAATACATAAGGAAACGGAACGAGAGGAAGCAAATGAGTGTGGATCAGATTTAGATTACACTGAGCTTTAATGAGCCCTGTGGTGAGAGGAAATGCATGATGCACAAGTGTGTGGATTCCAGCACTGGTTCAAGCCGGGAGTGGAGCTTCATACCACGTACAGTATGTGTGTGTATTCACGTATACTTCACACTGACGTTACCTGACGTCCTGCAGCCGTAGATCTCGAAGCGCATGCAGATGCCTTGCTCCCAGGATGTGGGCCGGATGCGGATGTAGCGAGCGAGAGTCTGTTTGGGGAGGAAGGCGTGAACCTCATCCGTCGGGTTGTGGTTCCCCTGGAAGATCTGAACATGGGGAAAATACACAAGAAGAAAAAACACAGATTAGTGCTTCTGTTACTTTGTTCCTCCGTCTACTGATGTTGTCGGTGATGCTACCGTAAAACTGAAACTGGTACAACTACTACTAGTACTGTTACTACTACCATTGCTTTTACCAACATTGCACTACTACTACTACTACTACTTCTTTTACTACCTCTGCCACTACTACTACTACTACTACTACTGTTCCTTCTACTAGTATTACTACTGCGACTACAGCAAAACCCACCTAAAACCCTTTTACTGCTACTCCCACTGTGCCCACTACTGCTACTGGTGCCACTACTACTTCTACTACTGCGATGTCACTGCTGCGGTTACTACAGTCTTCACTGTTACTACTGCAACAACAAAAACTACACTCCCATTTTGCTGCTGCTACTGCGAGTACTCCTCTTACCTCCACAGCTAGTATTAAGAGTAGCTCCTTCTATTTTTACTGCTAATACTACAACGTTTGAAAAGCTTTTCTGTGTCGAGGCTGCACATGACTACAGTGTGTCGAAGTACTGTACTGATGCTGTTTGCAGTATGTGGTTCTAATCACCGAGCTCTCAGGGTATTTTCTGTACGACAGTAGCCTGCATTATATTCCTCTGGCCCAAATCTATAATTCAAACAGCACGAATGGCTGCATGACGTGTAACAATCAGCTGACTGTGAATGACCCACAGTAAATTCCTGCTGTCTTGTGGTTTGAGAAGAATCTGGTTGATGTAATGGAGTCAGATTTAGCAGCTGTTTGCTTGTTGGTAGCTTATGTTCTTTTATGACATCTATTAATATTTTGCTTAATGAGAAATTCAATATTAAATTAAATCATCTCTGCACACGACTTTCAGACCAGTTTTCCTGCAAAGACATTGATTTTGATTTTGATGAGAGGTGAGATGTACATAACATCGATCCAACACTTCTGTCCCCATTGATTACAAGGCACAGTCCTTCATCGCTCACCAACATCGGACGTCGGTTCTCATGGCTCATCCTTACCAAGCGGCAACCTCCGCCGCTGAAAAATGAAGCCAATGCAGAAGTGCAAAAAAGCTGCAGTTCCTCGAATAACCTCTAGAGCAGGCTGCAGAAGGGAGTCAATTACATTTGAGGCCCATGTTAAAATGTCCGATTTTACGAGAGAAAAAAAACATATTTACAGCCTGGTTCAAAACATGGCTCTAGTCTCATAAGCTGTTTTTCTACTCCATGACAATCCCGGGGGGGGGGTGTCGAATTTTTTTAAAAGGCGTTCGTTTCAAATATACAGCATACATCATTATGCACAATTCATAGCTGTCAATCTAAGTGGCGCCACTTTGATTGACAACTAGCCACTGACGGTCTAAAGGACCTTACCCCTCGTGGGGTTAGCCGGCTAGCAACGATATTTAGCATTTAACCTAGCTGGTTAGCCATAGCTAGTTTGATTATTTCGAATAAAGCGGCTTTTTTCAGCCAATAGCGTTCATTCGACCCGCCTCAGCTCCGCCCTCGCTCCACCTCTTTGTCCATATTTGGAGTAACCGGAGGTAGGCTACCAAGATGCTCTTCAGAAACCTATGGGTGACGTCACGGACACTACGTCCATATTTTATACAGTCTATGATCCTTACCTTCTGCTTGGAGCCCTCCTTCACGGTGACCCAGTCCTCTCCGGTGGAGCTCACGTCCACTTTGTACGAGCGAACGTAGTAGTGCTTCTTGGTCTCCTTGGAGATGGCCCCCTGCGTCCCGATGGCCGTGACGAACCGGAGGAATCCCAAGTCCACCTGGAAACACAGACAATAGAAACAGGGTTACTCAGAGACTGAATAACACTTTGAATAATTATCTAAAAGTAATGGATGAACAGCTGAAACTGACTCACACATGTGGTATTAGAAAACTTTACTGTCATATAATAAGTAGTGTAAACAAAAGGAACATGACGGGCGGTGTCAAAGGTCATGTGACAGGACCATGGACGTCCATCAGATGAAAGTCAGGAACCACTGGCCCAGATGTTACAGAGGTGGATTTGTGATGGGAAATCCAGATGGGGAGAGCAAATGACAGAGACCTTCCTCTCTCACAAGAAGCACTGTCACAAAACAACTTAAGTGAAGAAACAAAAGCCTGAAGATGCAAAAGGTTTGCATTTTACAGCCTCAGTCTGCTCAAGCATGAGGTCGTGTTTGTTCTACGCAGATCTGTCCACATGTGTAACGGCATTAAAAAGAAGCAGAAAGGAAACGTGTACTAGTACACCTTATACACAAAGTATTATCGTACAAATACAACACAGCTTTGTACCGTGTTTCACCCGAAGCAGACGGGACACAAGAGGCTCAGATCTCATTAATTAAACTGAGATCCGTCCGTAAGCAGACGGTGAAAAATCAGAGCAGGACGCCGGAGAGATCGTCGGCCCCGTTTGTTAAGACAACCGCCTCCGTATCACATAACGAAGGCCTTCACAGGAACATTATACAGTCGGTATACGGCACTACCGAACTGCTGACAAGTGTTGAAATCCTCTCGTTTCAGTTTCCTTAGTGGATGAGATCCTGAAGCGTGTTCTGATTTCAACAGTAAAAAGATGGAGAGATAAAACTCTGGTGGTTCCCTTTGTGCCACTTGACTTGGTTTGCCGTGTTCTCACGTCATCAACAAAAACAGTCCCAGAAAAAGACGCACATGTGATTTCGATCATGTGTTTGATTCAGGCCTGAGGAGTCAGACATCAGACTCATTTTGTGTGTGTGTGGGAACCAGCTCAGGATCAGTGATTACTAATGACTAGTGTGTGACTTGTGGTGTGTGTGTGTGTGTGTGTGTGTGTGTGTAACCTTCTATGTCGAGAGGTCGTCTCAGTCCAACAGATTTTATAAGAGAGATTGTGAGTAAATAAGGACTAAATATATAACAACTGGATTAAAAGATCACTGCGGCCTGGTTTATTCTCCCAGAGCTGGAAAGAGGCGGCTCAATTAAAGGTCAGCGTTTTATGTAATAACAATTTAATAATGAGAATTAAGCCGAGTTCTGTCACATGTTGCGTATTTCACCGTAACACATTAACTCAAGAAAGGAAGATATAGAGGTTTTCTGAGAAAGCAGTCCTGTCCTCAAAACAAGAGCTAGGTCATAAATCTCCATTAAACCCTGTGATTCTTCGACGTAATAGTGACTAACTCACTGACTTGATTAAACAGGCTCAACATGGATCTGAATCTGAACCTGTTCATCACGTCCTCATTTGACTTTGTGCAGGACAACAAACAAACAGTCAGAGGTCGGAGGTCAAAATGTCAGAGTCAAAGTCAGCAGGCGAGTTAATGTTGACACTGAACCAGCAAAGACCTGTGCCGATGATTTAGCCCATGGTTGAAACTAAAAAAGTAAGATTAATGAAAACAAAAAAACAAGTAAACCAGATTAACTAAATGTGCTCAGACTTCATGTGGCCTGACAGGACACGGCAGCCGAACAAATGGAAATGATCTAAAGCACATTTTTGTAAGTACAGGTTTAAAGATTAGATTAAAGTTCTACTTAATGAAATCTTTATTAGACTTTTGAAAGTCTCATTTTTAGCAAACAGTGCTGGACAATATCTTCAGTCCATCCGACATTTTGTTGCTGAATTCTTAAAAGTTGTCTCTTAACTAGCCGTCGCAGCTTAAAATAGCTGACAAGTCTCTGTTGTCTGAGAGAAATTTCCCAACTTGACTGAATGACTAAACATATTGTCTCGTGTCTGATTCAGTTAGAACACAATAGTAAACAAACTGACATGCTCCCTGACAATGAATCCCACCTATACAATGTCCATTTCAGGAAGTGTTTTCATTTTTAGGCAGAATCTGACGAACGGGTAATAAACAATGTGATCATTGATATTTTAAGAGTTTCACTTGCTCGAAGCCATTTTTCCTCTGAGTGAAATTACAGCCACGTTATCGCATCTCGTGGTTTTATTTCCTTTCAGTTTTCTCATGGAATTATGATCTAAGGGCGAACAAAAAGATAAAACGGCTTGTTCAGATGGACGAGGCACTTTATCTTGTGGCAGAAAAGAGGCGTCCAGAAACAAGGCAGTTCAAAGTGCTGCGAAAGAAACAGATAAAAAAAAAAGATTAATAAGAAGATAGTCATCGTCGAAGGGAACAGAGGCGATAACAGAAAGCCTTACAGTGGTCTTCTGAAATCAGAGATTCGCAGGGACGTCCACAAACACTGAAATCTAGAATGAAGACAGCTCCATGTGTAGTTAACTCGTCGAGTTCGTCCAAACTGCAGCGAAGCTTGAAGTGAATTTCACGACTGTATCAAATGAGGTGAGACTCCATTTGGTTTCAATTTCGTTCCTCTTCAACAGAACAAAATTGCTTGTTTGTTGAGTTTGGAAATTATCAGTTGCACACCAAAATACACAGCGCGTCAGTGTGTGGGACGGCAGTAATACACGCTGTGTAATTATTTTACCATCGGGAAGCTGCTGCTGTGATACTGTACATGGGAAGGGAGCGGAGGCCATTATTTAACTTCTACCGCTGATGCTTTTTCAGGCGAAGGGAAGAAAATAGCTCCTCGTGGGTCTGTGTGGGCTCCCAGACTGACAGGGGGACCCCTGGGAAACCGCCTTTCGTGGGATTGCTCGCCTGCGTTTCCCAGCTGCCTTCTGATCCCGATTCCCACGAGACGTATCCCCGAACACAACACGCACTGTATGAAACAAAGACGCCGTGTTCTGAGAAGAGACGAACACGCTGCTCGAGGATTCCTGTTGTTCATTACAGCATCGAGAGGCGGATTAAGAAATGAAACAAAGTGGTTTCCAATCATTTTATCATTGTGAACTTCTCCGTCACAGGTTCGGTCTTTCACGTGGACGTGAGTCGTGTTTCACAATAAAAAGGTCTGAAGCTATTTTGTGTAACAGTAATATTTTTCAATGGTTGAATCAAAGGCAACTGGACTTGGTTGTAGATTCTCGAAGATGTTTCACCTCTTCAGCTCAGATCTGAAGAATCTACAGCCAAGTCCAGTTTCCTCTGATTCAACTCTTCCTTGAAAGACCTGGACGACTGAGAACCTTCACAGACATGAGTAATATTTTTATTTCTTTCTTATGCTTTGAGTCATCTCATGACCCATTAGATTTACCTTGATCCTGACTGCAGTTTGTTCAACACTGGTCTGTGACAAACAGGATCTGAAGTACTTTAGTCAACATACTGTCTGTCTTCATCAACGTGAAAAATGCTCCTACAGATTTCCTGTCAGCTGAAAATAACCTTGCTTACGTCACTCTTTAGTTGTGTGAAACGTTAATTGCTTCAAGCCACTGCAGGTTTCATGGGAATCAAAGGGCAAATGCTTCTTTTTAGAGCTGGGATTTACTATCGACTGTTGCCTTGAAAGGTCGTATTGCAGCCATAAAATCTGTCACTTTTCCTTTCTCAAAAAAGTTCTCAAAAATGTGGCGAAATAAAGAAAGAACCAAAAATAAAAGAATCACATGAGACAGTAACTCTTTGAATCCACTGGAGGAGGGAATCCAAAGCTGGAGCGAATAGGCGAGTAATCGATTACTTGAGTGAGAGAAGATAAATCTGCAACTGTTTTACATCATTTTCAAAGTGAAAATGCTCAGTGAGGATTTGATGCTTTGCATTGGGTTCGTAAGTGTTGGTGAAACAAATCACCTTGAGGGAATCACCTCGGGATTTAGGCAATTATAATTCTTTTTTTTTTGTTTTGAAAAAATAGAACACTGACCTGATATCAGTATTTTTCAATTATATAATGATGAACTCCTCCTTGAGGGTTTGCTGATTTAAATTCGAGTTTAACTGAGAAAATTGCAAACCTTCAAGATGTAAAAATGACTTTTCCCCTTCACTGATAAAATTGTGCAGATTAAGTGAAATGCATAATGTTATTTGCCCGACATATTTCACAGCAATATTTAAAGGTAGAACTTTGAAATATAAACTTGTTTTTATCCTGATACAACTTTTGACAAATGTACGAATTTTCTCGTGTGCACAGTTTTATAAATGAAAAAAACCCCAGACAATTTTCCAAAGTTTGTCCAAGACTGAGTTGATGTTGTTGCCCCAGTTTAAACAGGAAAAGCCTGAGCTCGAACAGTAAACCATCATTCGACCGTCGTCACGTGTTTTCTGTAGCGGCCGGTCAAAGCTCCATTCTCCAGACATCCTCCATCAAACGACTGAGGCTAATTGCTCTTCCATCTTCTAATTACTCAACACTTGGCAGCGCCTACATTTATGCCACAGAAAACAGTCACACTTAGAGCTTTTTAATGAAGGGAACAAAATGCAGGAAAGGGGACATAATTCAGTCAAGTGTGGCCAAATGAGATTAAACAAAAAACAGTGCGACTTCCTGCCAAAGCAGGATACTGCCTTAGCGGTGATAGTAAAAGAAAGAGCCTCAATTACTCACTTCTCATCTGAGGTTTCACTGTTTGCTTAAGAAAGTGCTGCAGTGGGGAGAGAAGACGCTCTCACTCCATGCACATGTTTTTCTTTACTAATTAAATTCTCCCTGAGGAAACGACCTGACAGACATGTTGGAAAACTTCACTGTGTTTGCATGTTTGCAGCATTATGTTTGTCTAATAATCAGACTCGACTGTCGTTCATTCAACATCACATTGTGTCATGTTGCTGATTTGACATGACATTGATAAAGAAATATGTCAAGTTAATGTGAAATGTGTTATTTGTGTGTTTGTTGCTCAGTAACTTGCAACAATAACTACTCAGGAAGCTCCTCACTCTTAAGCTAACGTAGGTTCTGTTTGGTCGACGGTTTCTCCAACAGCCATGACTCAGCACAATAACAGACCTGTTTGAATCAGGGATCATGAATCTGACTTTTATACATTTCAAACCTTTAAAACTCAGTGCTGAACTTCCACTTCCAAAGTCTGATTTCTTTTTCTGAAAAACTTCCTTTTTGCAGCCTTGAGGTTTTCATCCAATGTATGCAACACTAATTAAACAGCCCTGTCTACTAATAAATACACGAATACACAACTAATGAGATACCTACAAGTTGCAAAAACATTGGAATGATCCTTTAAATTCTTATGGAAAAATCAGTTCATCATGTTTTTGTTTGGAACTTTTACATAGTTCTGTATCTGCTGAGTGACCTTTAAAACAACTAGGCTCTTAAAAACTCATTAAAAAAATTCAAAATGACTCATCGGCTTTGATGAAAAAGAAGAAATGTTGTTTTCATTTCTGAAATATTTTCTTTTTACATCCCTCAAGGTTTGGATCCAAAATGAACATCAGACTAATTAGATGGACGTTTGGTGCTTTAGGCTTCGGCGAATGACAGAACTCTCATTTCATCACTTTTTTGTTTCTCCTCTTTCATCGATTGAGAAATTAGATTCACAATTCGATTCAACCAGCGGCTCGCTCAGACACGGCCTCACACGCAGCGTCTGCATGTTAATAAGTTTGATTTGTGTCGAGCTCTCTCTCCGTATCGACACGTTTGCCGGGGTTTGGGAGTTCACCGTGGCGTTCCTCCAGAGGGCTGCTCCGGAGCCTGTGACGCTCTCTGGAGGATCTTTTGTCTTTCAGTTTCCCCCCCTGCCCCGGCTTCGACAACATACTCTGCTCACACAAGGCCCAAATGTGTTCTCCAGATGCACGCCGCTGAGCTCTTCCTGGTGGCGTCAACGAGATCCCGAAGACAAACGGCAGGGTGTCTATAAATACCTGAAGTCAGGAGGGGAAGGAAGCCTTTCCTGGGCTTACGTCATGCTGTTCAATAAACAGGTCAAATCACTGCAACTTGTAAAACTGGTCAACTTTTGGGAAGCCTGAATCCGATGTTGAAAGTAACAGATCACTTTTCTTTTAAATGTGATCAGATTTATTGATAGGCAGGAATTTTACTATATGTTCAAGGAGTCAGGTTGTTTGAAACTTTCATTCAATGTGTTGAGTAATAAAAAAACCGAACTCTCATTTTAACGACCTTCTCTCATTGCAGGTTTGAACTGATCCATAAATTTCACAATAAAAGTTTGGTAATTTTGCTGCATAAGTAAAATTTTTATGACTTCTCCTTGAGCCTCACAGTTCAAACCTCTGCTGATCACTACTTGCACAAAAATGTGGTTTACAGATACGGAGCCTTTCAGCTTCACGGCAAATATCGAGCACGCCGATGAAATGAGTCACTATAGTGCAAAATATGATTACAGATTTATCATAAAGCAAGATAATGAGCTCACTGTCTGCCGCCATCCAAATTGCCATCGGGTAACATCACCCCGACAACATTATGAATAGTAACCTGAAAATAGTATCAATAAAATATAAATGCCTTTAAATGAATAATAGAGGTGTTTGCAGCGGAGGAGGCAGGCATGCAAGAATTAACTAAGTCATAATTTTCTTCTCAAGTAAGATGAATGGAAAGCCGTGAGGCAAACCACGCTGCGCGGAGTTTGCCACGCAACACACTTAATCAAATAAAATGGAAAAAATTCTTCTTACAAAAAACAACTAGTCATAACTCAAACGCCTCACGGAGTCGGGGGGCGGGAAGCGGCGGCGGTTCTGAGGCTATAAATCCCTGTGGCAGGGGGATGGTCTGCTGTTTCTGCAGGAGGGGCTGCCCACAAAGCCTTCACTTCGACAACACACACGCAAGAGAGAAATGCGTCCAAACACACACCAAACTGGATCTTCTCGCCTCCAGCCTGAGGAGCGGCCATGTGACTGAGACGTCGCTGGTCCAAATCTCATGACTGGGGAACAAAGAGTGTCATCACCTCTGATCAGTATCAACACTCAGTCTGGGAAACACTGGAGTTCGAGCACAGTGATGTTCGGCAAACTGTGCCAGGAGAAACTGACTTTCAGTTTTTGTGGTTCCTTTAATCAAAAGTGTCAAAGATCTCAGGCTTCAAAACAGACTTTGAACACTTCGGTACTGTAACTGCACAGAAGCAGCAGCGATCATTTCACAGGCTGTGAATTTTAAAAAGGGTAATAATTGTTATAATAAGGTTTAAAAAGGGTATTAAAAAGCAACAGCATCAAGTGGACAAAGATGGAAACTGCCCCAAGACCCAAAGCTCATTTGATTGTAAATTATTTCTGGGAATATGCTCAATAAACATCTTATGACACTTATGTAAGGTCCTGCAAAATCTGGGGTGGTTTCAAAACATAGATGTGTAAAAAACTAGTTATAGGACATTTATTATGTCAGCTGATATTTTCAAGGAAATATTTAAGATTCTACATCAACAGAAAGTGTGAGGGAATAAGGGTCAAACAGGGGTCAGAGCTCATGTTTGCCCAAAGGCCTCCAATCAGGTTAATGAACAATGTGCAAAAACGGACAAATAAAAACTAATTAAAAACTAGTGTTCCCCCCCCCCCCCGACCTGAACGTGGACAGCACCTGAGTTTGTGATGATGCAAACAAACCGGACTATATGAACCTAGAGAGAAGACACAGTGCTGTCCGGTGGTGTCTTGTGTGCAGGGCTGGATTACCCCCACAGTGGGGCATAATTGAGCTGTGGGTCCCTGTTGACGCCCCCGGCTCCACCCACCGTCTGTGCATTGTGTTTCCATCCTGTTGTGTTTCAGCTGCCATCAGGTGCAGCAGACTGCAGATCACATAAAGCAGCTATTTGATATTTTGCCCAAAGGCCCCGAAAAAACAACAACTTTAAAGCAACTTTTTTACTCCTCTGCTGGAACACTGTTCATCTAATTACCACAAACTACCTCGGGAGTAGTTGGCTGCTTTGCCTGGTGGGTGATCCAGCCTCGAATGTATGATTAGATTCCTGCATCCAAACTGGTTGTCTTTACCTGAGCGTACAGATGAGCAACGAGGTGAGCAGAGCAGTCCGACTGCTCGTCTACAGCACGAAGCCAAAGTGAAAATGTTTTGATTAAAAATGTTGGATCGGATATTTCAGCTTTCCTGTAAATTGGCAGGAAAGTACTGTAAGGATCCCTCTGTACATTCACACCTGGATCTACATTTAATAATGAAGAGGAGTTTGAAGTGTCCACAGTAATAGTACATAAAATATCTCTAATGTTATTTACTGCAAAATGTCCTTAAATGCAACATCCTTTATTTGAAGAATTGCCTCCTTTTGTACCACAAAAATGACTTGTACCACCCAGTCAAAGCAAATAATGAATGATTTTAGATTAAACAACCACGCGGTAAATTTAGACTCTCTCCACGTATGAACTTCTATCCAAACACTGTCCTTCATATCATGACATCCCGAGGGCTCAGCTGTGGCCCGGTAGCTAAAAGAAGTCCCCAGACAGACAATAGAGTGCTGCTACGACTAATTCAGCGTCGAGGTTGTCTTCCTGTCGACTTCCTGTTGTAACCCCCACGGGAAGGAAGCGAGGGTCTGTCCTTACTTTGAGGGGCATTGTGAGTCTTCCTTTACGAGTTCCTGTCCCGGACAATGGGACAGTCCTGGACTCCAGCCGCTCCTTATCAGGCCGATCTCACCGAGATATTAGTTTACTTTGGTCCAAAGCACATGGGCTGTTGACAAAGCCGGATTATGAGTGAGTCAGGACTCTTAAGTAGCTAAAGTCATCCTGTCAGAGCTGATCGTTTGGCACCAAGAAGAATCCAAACAAATCAGATCAGTAGTTCGTGAAACGTGATGGACTGCACTCTTCTTCAAGGTGTGTTCAAGAGCACAAGAAAAAACAGATCAATGTGAACATCAGTCAGACTTTGACTTTGTTCTCGTGCCAAAGATTTCCAACTATCTCGTAGACCATGTTTTCTCTCAGTTTGTTGGTCACACAGAAGCATATTCTCAGTGATTGCAGGCCGCCTCGTCAGACTTCACAGCGAAGATAAGAAACGTCAACTGCGCTGGAGAGGCAGGCTTCAATAAATAATGCATGTCGGCTTATTTCTTTTCTTCCTTCTGTGTCCCCCTAATGTGCCGAGAAGTGGTACAAATGAGTGAACAATATTCAGACCAGATGTGAGCAAGATCTCGGCGGTACAGACGGGTTCAAACCGAGGAACACGACTGAGTGAATGAGCATACGTACACTTTGAGATCAGACTCTAAAATGAGGATCAGGGCGACATAATTTCAGCTTTTCTGATCCAAGTTTGACCTCAAGAATCCTCCACAGGAAATGATTTACTTCTAACATGACTTTACTGACCTGTATCCACTCCCTGACGGTGTCATCCGAAGGCGTCCAGCCGTTCTCCTGGTAGTTGAGACGCGAGCGTTCGGGGGACCAGTTGGAGTTGTACTGGGAGGAGGCCGTGATCTGCTCCGAGGAAATTTCCCCCGACTCCATGCCCAGCGGCTCCATACAGGCGAAAGCTGCCAGAGAGAGAGAAACTACATTAACAAGAGTTCAAAAACATCATCTGCAATGTGGAATAATCCAAACCTGAAAACAAGAGAGGAGGTTTTCCTCTAAGGTTTTCCTCTATCATAACAACACTTTGAGAAGAGACTGACGGCCATTTTGGATGTAATCTCTATCGTTAAAGGGGTTGAGGGGCAAAATTTTGGTATTGGAGGTTCTGCTTTGTGTTTGTAGTTCAAGTACTGACCAGTCATGTTTGAGGGATTTTGTCACATGGAGGCAAGCAGTGAGGAGATCATGGCCAAAACGCAATCCTGGAACCCATCGGCTGATTTAGCAAATAAGCTTGTTTGAAATGTATCTGCCTGCATATGTGGCTCCTGGATCTGTTCCTAAAGACTAGCCAAAATGTTGAAAAACTAATTGGACTGTAAAAAAAAAAAAAAAAAAAACTAGAAAAAACGACATTAGACCTGAATGTTTGATTTTTTGATACTGATGAACTGGTTGAAAAGAGATGGGTCAAATACAACAACTCATTTGAATCAATCAACCCTCTAAATTAAAGGGAGAAACCAACTTGGATCAATTTCCTAACCCTGACCGTCTTCATTCATTGAATCAACAATATTTTGCTAGAACTAAAATGTTCGTCTTTGTCTGCCTTGAAATACCATTGGACAAGTTTTTGCTCTTCAACACATCCCACAACTTTTAAAGTCTAAATGACCAACAGTTGAGGAGATGATTATCAAGCTACTGCTCACTGCACATGATTTAT
This sequence comes from Centropyge bicolor, assembly GCA_037975185.1. Lineage (NCBI taxonomy): Eukaryota > Metazoa > Chordata > Actinopteri > Pomacanthidae > Centropyge > Centropyge bicolor. The sequence goes on along the minus strand of JBBMOC010000244.1, from coordinate 92,688 downwards.
AGTCGGGTCACAAGAAGAAACGTTTGTTATCAAAAACATACCGACTGTCCCTTTAAAATGCATTTAAAAACTTCATTACACACATCATTAGCTGGATGAGGCGAAGTTTAGTATCCGGCTCGTTTTGCTAATGGTTGAATTTATCACTAAAGTCAAGAAGTGGGATTCTAAAAGAAAAGTCATAAATCTGTGTTTGTCTCTGACTCCGGCAGAAAAACACACCAGCTTTGTGATCGGCGTCACCCAGACGTCGTCTCTGTCTCGGCTCCCTGCTGAGCGTCAGTCGCAGCAGTAAAGAGTCGTTTTAAACAGCTCCTTTAGAAACAGTTCAGAGGCTGCTTGGTTGTTTTCTACAGGATCTGTACATTTACACACCTTATGTGCAGATATCTGTGTCTGAAGCCCACTGAAAACTACAGATTTGACACGGCATTTAATTGAAACATGCTGATTTATTTCAGGGAAGGCCATGATTGGTTATTAAAAAATGGATGTAAATACTCAAACAGCACTTTAACTTCATGGTTATTATTTAAAATCAAAAGTGCTGGAGACAAGGACAAGCAAAATAATAAAAATATGTTGACAACCAAATCACTGATAATTTAGTTTTTGACATTTGACGGACACTGAAACTCAGCAAGAACTGATGACCTTTCTTAAGCCACTGCTTCATCCTGATACTGCACATATTATCCATATTATCCTGAGCAGTTAAACCATTATTGTCAAGAATTAGCATCAAAACATAGTGAAACATGTCCGTCACAGCTCCTCAGAGCTCAGGTTGACATCTCAATATTGCCTGTGTTTTTTCCAGCCAGGAGCCCAAAAGCTACAGAAAAGTCATGTAACAATGACACTAACAAAACATTAAAAAAGTAGCACATTAGGGAAGACGGAGGATGAGAATATTGGACATTTTGATTGACAGATGACTTTAAAGGATCATCTGATCGACCGACCGTTTGATGCTTTTATTTTGAAATATACATGCACTCAAACCTAAACACATATAAAACCCAGACAGACCCATGTTACTGCTGCCGTCATGTGTACGTTCAGCTCTGATTTCACTGTGGGCTCAGTCAACTCTGCTGCGCTTCAGGCTCACAGAAGCATTTCAAAACAGCATTTGGACAGAAGTGAAGCTACATGTCTGACTGTCTGAGCCGGCGGTGTCCGCTCTGTAACAGCAGGAGACCCTGGGGAAGGAAGAGGGAGGTGGAACAAAAGGAAACCTATGTTTGTGTGTGTGTGTGTGTGTGTGTGTGTGTGTGTGGGAGGCCGTCTGGAGACACCGGGTCTGCCACACACACACACACACACTGACGTCGGTCCACAAATAAATTAGGGAGAAAGTTTGCTGAAAGGCTGCTTGTGTTTTTTTTTTTTTCCTGCTCATCATCAGTATTTGTTAACTTCACAATTTTCAGGCTCAAATCTTCCAGAGCAGAGTTTTTCCCAGAGGAGTCCTGTTGCCAGAAACTGCTGTCAAACTGCAGCGAGACGCGAGAGAGTGAGCCACCGCCGGATACCAGCCGGCTGATACAGCACTTTATCTCGGAATTCTCTCGCTTTTCCATCTGGCTTCAGCCGCAGATCCAAAAACTTCTCTATGGCTCTTTCCTCATTTCTATTCATGAGACGAGCTGCACGTCTCCCTCGCAGCGGGGACGACGGACGAACTACAACCCCGTCCCTCTACCTCCCCACGCAAGGAGGAAGGAGCATAAAACCGACGCCCCCAGTGGTCGTTCCGCTGATCAAAGGCCCGGCTGGAGGCGGCGTGGAGATAATGACGGCCGGGACGGAGCGAGAGAAAACCGTAAATCCTCCCAGGCCGTTAGCATTGGAATGGAAGTTCTCTGTGAAAAGGTTGTTTACAGCAGCGGTGCCCAACCTTTCAGTCAGATGTACAAACTCATGCAACCCTTCATACATTTTAATGGATTTTAAGATGGCTTTACATTATAAAGCAAACATCTTTCAATAAAACTGAACTAGTGTTTGTGTTGGTTTGATCAGTTTTGCATTTGTTGGCCTACAACCACTTGGACATTTATCTTATCTTATCTTATCTTACATTTCAACCATTTAAACACAAGTTTTAATTAACTATTTCAACAGTTTAATACTTTTAACAAACTACTACTATCCAACTTAAGCTGGTAAATAATCTTTTATTGATTACTTTTAACTACCAATTTCAACTGCTTAGCAATAATTTAGCTACCTGCTTCAACATATTAACCTTATTAAACTTATCAACATGACTTTGAGAGACCTGGTTTATCCATTACTTTAGGCTGTTGCAACCATTCATCCACTAACTTTAGCTCAACTGTTTAACTTCTATCATTTAACTGATAGAACAGATTATTCATCTTTTCATCAGGCATTTTCAATCTGTACAAGTGGTGTTCAGGCGACTTAAGTGGATATTTTATTCAATCAAATATACTTTTTTTTCAGATCTTCCCATGCCCCTCCAGCACTGAGGCAGGTCTGTCCTGGGGGAGGGGGGACACAAGTCTCCCTGGCTGGGGATCACTGGTCTGTCGCCATCAGAGTGGCTGCAAAATTTGGAGAAAAGACAATGTGATTTGGTTTTGGCGAGTGGCCTTAATTCAATTTGCTGAGCTCAGCGGGGGGTCTGTAGGCAAAGTAACTGTGTGTGTGTGTGAGTGTGTTATTTAAGCTAATATAATTAGAGCTTTGTCAAACACCAGAGCTGCTCTCGGCCATCCCAGTGAAGAGCGACAGATTTATCTCTCACTGACACAGTACAGACGTATCGGATGTGGAGACTGCTTCTTTTTTAAGAACTGGTCATAAACATATTCATTCACATGTGATTCAGACTCAGGATATAATAGAGAAATAACCTCAAATTTGTCAAATTAAAGATGAAACACATTAATTGTTAAAAATTGAATTTGAGAGGCAACATGGGCGAATCCTTAAAATGCTCAGGAAATGGAAACATGAAATTTTACGACAAGAAAATTAATCTGCTGATAAGGATCATTAGATATTATTGAAAGTTGCTACTGAGCATCGTCTGTATGAGTGGAGGATTTTTACAGCTACTTTGTGTTGTGTTTGACTGTAATCAGCCTGTTTGTGTTGTTACTTCTAGATATTTATTTGAATGGTTTAAAATACTTTAACATCTTCACTGACTAGTGTGTGGCCTCAATCCTTCAGACAAAGGATAATCCTGATCCAAACACAAGATCCACACACAGTCAACTGAGCTGAAGTGTTTAAACATCTCAGAGTGAAACCTTTTCAGTGTGTCCATGTTAGCCACTGTGGGACTTTAGCTAAACTCACCTCTGCTCACACTCACATTCCTAAACAGGGGTGACGGGGGTCGGGGTTACAAGAGTGCAAGAAGCACACGGGCCAACATAGCTTAAATCTCTGAAGACATTCCAGCGGGGTCCCTCTGACCGTCCACTCACGCAAACCAGCGGCTTTGTGAACAGAACACGTGAAAAACAACTGGATCTACAGCCGAGCATGAGAATCTCTTCTTCTGCTGATAATATCCTGATGTGTGAAATCGGCCTAATGCGTCGTGCAATGAGAGAAGATAAGAGTTTAAAGTAGGTCGAAGAGATGAAAATATGAGCTGTTTTTTTTTAACAGAACCACATCCAGAGTTATGAGATAAGATGAAATCTATACAGTCAAATTCAGATCCTGATTCTGATATTTGAAGTTAGACCTGAATCAAACAGGAGCTGCTGCTGCTTTTCTCCTGCAGACGGGATCACTCAGGAAAATACTGATACAAGACTGAGATTGATTAACTTTTTCTATATTCAGGTTCCACTGGCTCATGCAGCAAACAACAAGTTAAAATATAGGATTCAGGACCCCCCCAAGGGATGCTTGAGATAAATCTGAGTCGACTGAAAAGTTGGTAAAGTAGAAGAAAAAAGTTGGGCAAAAAAAATCTTTTCCTTCTTTTTTCAAATCTCTTTTTTGTGGAATTGTTTCTTCAGGAGCTCAAAAACAGTTGTGGGCTTGATTCCATGTTTTCAAATTTAGCCACAAAAAATGACTCTAAACCATTGCAATTTAATTAAAATGAATTTGAAAACAAGTTTGATAATTAATTACTCACTTTACTCACGTTTAGCAAGAAGCTTCTCAAATGTGAAGAATTGCTAGTTTTTTTTCTTGTTTGGACACAATTTGCAGATGTTAACTTTGGACAATTTGATGCTCACTTTTCCTTATTTACATGACAGTAATAAGCATAAACTGCAGCCTGGAGGCAAGAACGTCTTTACTGAGGAGTATCACGTCTTTTTGTTCTCCTTAAATCACAGACTCAGCATCCTGGATGGAAGAATTCCCTTTCTCCTTAGGTCCGACGTGAAGCTCACAGGTCAAAGGTCACAGACAGATGAGTGTTCAGCATCCTGCTAAAGGAGCTGATAGACTAACTTTCCAACACTTCATGTGTAGTGTGAGAGGTTATCAGCAGTAGATGGAGTCATTTTTAAATCTAGAAGTGTGTTGTCATACGACACAGAACAAATGAGAAACATCCAGAAACTGAAACCTGGTTCTTCCTAATGCCATGTGACACATCTGCCCCCCCCCATGTCTCCTCCCTGCTCCAGCTGCTCACCCTCATCCTCGTGGCCCGGGGGGAGGCTCCTCTCACGGATGGTGTAGTTGGCGGAGAAGCCCTCTCTGGCGATGGCGTTGTCTGTGGTGATGGTCATGGACAGGATGCCGGTGTAGGAGATCACCCGGCCCGGAGACGTCTGGCCACAGTAGCGGCCGATGTGGGGACCCACTGAGGGGGGGGGAGACGAGAGGGAGGAGGAAGAGGCCAGATAATGGGAGAAAGGGAAGCATAGAAAAGTAGCGAGGAGACAAAGGGAGTGAGGGAGGGAGCAGGGGAGGTGGAGAAAGAGGAGAACGTCAGCTTCGTCACTCATCAACTGCAGAGTGCTTTTATTATTCACCTTGTCCTTTCCTGCCCTCGCCGTCCGGGGAAACGCTTCGTGACTTCGGGCAAAAACACACAAGCTTCGAGACTCGAGTCTACAAAAGTCTCCAAAACCGAAAATGAGTTTGTTTAATGTGCTGCGGTCAAAGCCGTCAGACAAACACAAAGAGCAGCTGAGCTCGTGTCAGCTCCAATCTCTCACCTCTCACGAGTGATGTGGCACCTTTGAGGCAGGAATAAAGGTGAGACACAGGTGGCACCAACACTCATTTCCACATCCTATTGCACTGACACTTATTATATCAAGACTATATATAAACTGCATATAAAGTCATATCCAGTGCATCAAAAGAAGCTTTTTATCTGCTGCAGTCACATCCACAACTTTGAGCCCAGGTTGTTAAAGTAAGATTAACTTGTCATAGAATAACTGATCATTATTACAACAAAGGCGTAATATCATCTTCTGACAAATGGAAAGATTAGTTTTCAGATCATCAGACGCAGTGAAGTCCTGCAGATGAGGCGTGAAAATAAGTTTTCGTCAAGCCTCATCTGCAAACTCAAGAATCAAGAATGAACCGATTTCCTCTGAGAACCTTCAAACATTTGCTCCCAGGGTTTTTTTTTTTGCCTCTATCACAGCATCATTACATTCGAGCCACAGAGCTCAGCCTCCATTTTTCAGAGACATAAATCCCAGGCAGTGTCTGAAAACCCCCAAAGGTGGTTTATAAAACTTAGTGCAGTTTTCAGGTATTTCCAAAATCTGGACGAAAAAAAACAAAATGCTGCAGCGAAGTGTAACTTTTGTCCTGAAAAGACGATGTTGTTTGGTGCCAGTTATCTGGAACATCTGTATATATTTTAAAGAAAATCTCAATTTAAATCCACGTTTATATTCATTTGTTACTAATTTATCATTTGTTGAATCAACTGCCTGCCTTCAGACAAATCTCAGCTTTAATTGAACACTGGGTCTGTTTGCACTCACTTAAGCTCTTAGACTTAAGCCAATTACAAAAGCTCTATTTCACCAAAAAATGTTGATGTTGTTCTTTTAAAAAAAAATCTCAAAAGTTATTCAGAAATGATGGATCTGTAAAATAAAGTGTTAAATAATCCAATAGCTGCACAATGAAAGACATGTGAACTCATTTCCTGTTTCCTAACCCTGCATGATAATAATGAAAAATTCCATTGTCAATATTAGTAGTTTTAAACTTGGATTGACCTCATACAAATGAAGCTAAAGTCGATATTTGTTGCTAATAAAACCATGCTGTGAACAGATCATTCTTGGGCCAGGATGATCTGAGAACATGTTGAAGTGTGTGGTACGAGTCGACCACCAGCTGCTGGAGATGTATCGTCCAGGGGAAGAGATGCTGAACTCTGTAACTATAAACGCAATGATAAAACCCGAGAGGCACAAATCAGGGCCGACGTCTCCTGTAACAGCGGCGTCAGACTGTCAGTGCCTTAAGGCTGCGAGTGCTGACGCCGCTGCCTGCCCACAGTTTGCTGGTCATCCTGTTCTTATCTGAGAGAAACAATGCCAGGCTTGTGGCGCCTCCTGCTTCGTACAGATACTGTATCTGCAGCCTCTCGAGGACTCGTTCAGTCCAGGATGAAGTCATACACAAAAACGAGACTTTCTCTTCAGCTTGGTGGCAAAATAACCAGAAAAACTAACACATCGAGTCGGGATGTTGATCTCTGTTAATCTGCTGGATTATGTTTATCAGTTACAGTTTAAAGCTGCGGTCGATAATCTGTGACGGATTACAATTTGAGTCGTTTCAGGCGTGTCGCCGGCGGTGTGAAATGGTTTTCGCTGTAAGTCTGTCTGTTGATGCAATCAGCTATAAAATGGAAAAATCCCTCAGGCAAACTGCATTTACATTTCTTCAGGAAGTGGTCACGTCTGACATAGAGAACAAGCAGGAGAGGATTCAATTCCTGCATTTCAACATTATAAAGAATCAGTGTGTAGGAATTTAAGATAATGATAAAAAAAAAATCTCCATCCCTTCACAACTAAGATAACGATCTGCTCTTTAAGGCAGAAAATGTGTCTGAAAGCTTCAGAAAAAACTGAACCTCGTGAATATTTTGTCGAAAAGATGGGAGTTCAAAATGTATCCATTAAGGGGATTTATAAGTCTCATCATGTTCCAATGAATAAATCTGTAAAATAATAATTTTCTAAAGACAACAGACACAGAATTATTAGATTCTTCTCTAAATCCAAACATAATGAGCCCTCCATATTTATTTGTCTGATTAAATCCCACCAGAAAACAAAATCCCTTCCTTTTGATGAACAGCTCTCAAAAGAAAAAAAAAAGAAGAGAAGTGCATGATGGGAATGTTTGGTGTTCGTGTTAACATCGCGAGCGCGTTTGATGGGATGAAAAACTACATCCTGGTCTTCACCCTGCGGCAGAGATGCTTTGTTATCTGCGCTGACACACATGTTCAGTGAGCAAACACAGGAATACAGGCCTGTACAGCAACACACACACACACGCGCTCGTGCAAACAGACACACCTGAATGCACACACACACACACACATGCACAGACACAGATCATTCGACAGGAAAAGCCCTGGCATGTTATGTATGCTGGCGCGGCTTTAAAGTGTATGTCACTGTCTGTCTACCTGTGCCAGCCTTTGTGTCCCTCCTGTTCTCATGCCAGTCTCCTCCCTGGCAATCAGCAGGCAAAGCTTTGGGCACAGCGCAGAGTATTGTGGGCATCCTGGCAGGCTGCTCAGGCCTGTCCAAGGTATGTCGCTCTCGCCATTATCCGCGCGCTGTACAGCTAATTAGACAACAATGGAAGGCGAGGAACGGCGTCCAACGCGAGAGGACGGAGCGTGAACAGAGGGCTGAGCAGGATGCGTCTCCGTCGTTCGCGAAGCGGAGAACCGATTTTTCCAAATGTGGCTGCTGAGGGAACAATGAGCAAGCTGTGAAGGAGGCTCGCTCGTGTGCACAGGAGGGGGAGTTTCAAGTAAAGGACTGGCGTTAACACGACTGAGGAACAGCTGAGAAATGAATGATTAGCATCGACGGTTTGACATTTTGGGAAAGTGGATGCAGCTTCATATTCACTGCACAGAAAGTGGTATCGATCCTCTCTTCGAACTCTTAGTCCCAAAATGTGTAATCAGAGACTTTTTATTACAGGAATTTGTGTTTTGCTGGGAGCCTGAGGTGAAAACTGAAATTATCTGTCTTTTGGGAGACAAGGCCTGTTCGACTGTAGCAAGAAACCAATGAAGTATCTTCTGTTGTATTTTAGTTTGGATTTAAGAGCTTTTTTAGAAAATTTGCATGCACTTTATTCATGTTTCTAGTCAGGCCAGAGAACTGATCCTTTTTTTGATTTTATTTTGAAAATCTGAAATGTGAAATTCCTTTAATTTCAGAAACCTTTACAACTCTTTTTGTGTCCAATCCACATTTAAAAAAAAAAAAAGGTTTAAAAGGTTGAGGTGAATCTAATCTAACCTAAGGAAGAGCCTCTCTATCCCCTTTAAATTGACTCCTGGAGTCAGCGAAGAACTCAACAAATCAGGACTGAGGCGGACAGAGAGGATCCCTCCTATATCCAGCCAATCAGGACAGAGAGATACAGCGTGATCCCCAGGTGCCAATTTCCTGAAACAACCTGTAAATTCTTTGCTCAAGAAGAAAAAAAGCTTGAATGATGTGATAAAATTTCTTTGCTGCTGAAGGATTCATCCTGTTGTGCTGATGCGTGCACAGAAACACACAAATCCTCTCCTTCACCCTCGTCTTCCTCTTGTCTTTATCAATCTATTTTTCCGCCTCTCCTTCGCCTCCATCGCTCAATCGGAGCCGGTCCCACCTGCGGGGAAGCCATCCATCCTTTCTTCTCCTCCCTCCTCCTCCACCTTCACCTCCACACGTCTCTGTCTGCTTTCTGTCAACGTCTGCAGGGGGAAGTCGTCCCTGCCGCTTCACATCCTTTCTCTCTACCGCTTCACGTCCTTTCTCTCTGCCGCTTCACGTCCTTTCTCTCTGCCACTTCACATCCTTTCTCTCTGCCACCTCACATCCTTTCTCTCTGCCGCTTCACGTCCTTTCTCTCTGCCACTTCACATCCTTTCTCTCTGCCACTTCGCATCCTTTCTCTCTGCCACCTCACATCCTTTCTCTCTACCGCTTCACGTCCTTTCTCTCTACCGCTTCACGTCCTTTCTCTCTGCCACTTCACGTATTTTCTCTCTGCCGCTTCACGTCCTTTCTCTCTGCCGCTTCAAGTCCTTTCTCTCTGCCGCTTCACATCCTTTCTCTCTGCCACCTCACATCCTTTCTCTCTGCCGCTTCACGTCCTTTCTCTCTGCCACCTCACATCCTTTCTCTCTGCCACTTCACGTCCTTTCTCTCTGCCACCTCACATCCTTTCTCTCTGCCACCTCACATCCTTTCTCTCTGCCGCTTCACGTCCTTTCTCTCTGCCACCTCACGTCCTTTCTCTCTGCCACCTCACATCCTTTCTCTCTGCCGCTTCACGTCCTTTCTCTCTGCCGCTTCACATCCTTTCTCTCTGCCGCTTCACGTCCCTCCTCCTCTCTTACAGCTCCCTGTTCTCACCCTCCACCTGTGGAAGAGCCGTCCTGCTGTTTCTCCTTCACTTCTTTCACCTCATCTGATTTTTCTGGCTGACGTTCCCGTCTTTATCTCACTGCTCTATATTTGTCCATGTGTGTCCATCTTTATGGCTTCTTTTGGATTTATTTCTTTCAACATTTCTGAGATGAGGGCTCGAGAAAAACGACTTCAGAAACAAAAATTTAGCGGACAAAAAACATTTTTTATGCTCTTTTTTATAACATGTTCTGACCTGGTTTTGTATTGTTTACCTCAGACTTTAGAACATGTTTCTTAGCAGAGATCTTGAGCTGAAAAAAGTTAATGAAATGTTTATAAAATTAAAGTTTAGCAGCCAATAAATCTACCTTTTTGTGTTTTTTCCAGTGAAGCTATTTGAGGAAATAACAAGTAGTTAAAGTAAATTAATCCATCAAAACATGAACAATTTCAACATGTAGTATCATATTTTTTGCACGTTCCTCATGTTCCGCCCTCTCAGACTTCATCCAACACTTCCTCCCTCTTCCCCGTCTGCCTGAAGCGACCCCTCTGCTCACCTGCGGGGAAGCCGTCCCAGATCTCCAGCCAGTCGTATCGGCAGAGGGCGCCCGGCGGCGGCGTGGTGTCGGGCTCCATGTCGAAGCTGTCGAACTCCACCACGATCTCGGACATCTTGGGGGCGAAGATCATGAAGGTGCAGTCCAGGTTGTTGGGGTACTTCTCGGGGAAGCCCGGCGTCTTGATGATGCCTCTGGGAGCCGTAAAGTTCCTGGAACATTCTGGGCCTGCGAGGAGAGAAGATAGCGGTGAGCTTTTAAAGTGTCAACACATGTTTGGACAGAGTGACTCGTTTTCACTCGGACAGATGTGTGAACTCTCAGAGGTCAGGGGTCATGACATGTTCACACATTACATCCACTTTGAATATCACTTCACATATTTTTTGGACTATAAAATGAACCATTTGTGGTAGTTTGAAACAGAAAAAAAGTATTTGATCCAAGATGGCTGACTCTGCCTGACTATATTGTTTGTGCCTCTTTTCAGTTCCTATATAGTCTGTTTCTTTTGACCTTTGTTTCCAGTTGACAAAAATAAGGATACAGACGTTTTGGAACTGCACAGAAACTAAAACACCTTCAGTTTTTGACCTTTCAAAGTGTCTAAAACTTTGCAGCCTGAAACACTTTCACGGCTTCACTGGAATAAAGATTAACTTTAACTGAGTCTTTGTGTGTCTTAAAATGAGATTTTCCTCCTAAACAAAGGGGGGAATTGATGGAAGAATCTCTGAGTGAGGCAGGAAATGTCCCTGGTTGCGAAAGACTCAGAGAATCATATGACGGCATCATAAAATAAGAAAAACCACTTCAGAGCTTCCAAACGAAGATTCAGGAATTTATACGAAAACAAAATTACTCCAATTCAATCTTTAAGACCCAATGAACTTTATTTCCCCCCCAAACATGACCTTTTGTTTTATTGACAAAACTCATGTCATCCCCATCCAATCAGACGGAGCGGTCCCCTCCCTGTCGGAGGGGCCGGTGTCTGCGTCTGTGTTGTGACCGGGTGGCGAGTTATTGACCGTCCCGGGCGCTGTTTACAGAGTCTGATTGTGGTCGACAAACAACAACAACACACACAGACACACTCGTAAACAGACAGATACAACCCCATTAGCTCATTAGACACAATGCAATGCACACACACGCTAACCTACATAACCACCCAACCACAGCCTCGTAATTTGTATTCAGAGTCAAACGTCGGCCGTTTTCTACCTCGTGGTTCTTACACACACGCTCTGTTTCATGCTTTTCTCTCAGATCTGATTTGTTCCTTGATGTATGTTGACTGTACATAAAGGGCGATAAAACTTTTACTTGCTCACACACACAGAAAAAAATCCCCCACAAACATGGTCTGCTGTTACTCGACACCCTCTGGAGACGACGTTTAATCCCTCACACTTCCATTCATGCGTTTGCACGTAACACCTTGGAGTGATAAAATCGTCAGCTGTGCGGTGTTTACATATCTCCCCCTTTTTTATATTCATCTCGCCATTATTATGCAGCAGCGCGATGTGCTAGATGATGATTGTGAATTCCTCTTGTGTTGAATAAGTAAAGGCCTTAATAATGAAGGGTATATAATGGCTCATATGCAGCTTCTTTAAACACTTATTTTTCCTGACATTTTCTTTGCGGTTTGCTTTATACACATTTGCATTATTGCTCTATGTGACATTAAGATAAGTCAGTGTGTTTATCTTCATGTCTTAAAGCAACTTTTAGATTCATTTCCAAGCATGAATCTGCAGCACAGACGGGCAGTTTGTGGACGGATGTGAGTCTCAAGGTTGCTGAGACCACGTTGGCACCATAGACTGTATAAAATATGGACGTCGTGTCCGTGACGTCACCCATAGGTTTCTGAAGAGCAAAAATGAAGCAAATCGTAGTGCGTAGCCATCTTGGTAGCCTACCTCCGGTTACTCCAAATATGGACAAAGAGGTGGAGCGAGGGCGGAGCTGAGGCGGGTCGAATGAACGCTATTGGCTGAAAAAAGCCGCTTTATTCGAAATAATCAAACAAGCTACGGCTAACCAGCTAGGTTAAATGCTAAATATTGTTGCTAGCCGGCTAACCCCACGACGATCTCTTTCCCAAACTCAGTGACTAGAATTAGCCGGGGTGATGCCCTTTAGACCGTCAGTGGCTAGTTGTCAATCAAAGTGGTGCCACTTAGATTGACAGCTATGAATTGTGCATAATGATGTATTTTGTATATTTTAAACGAACGCTTTATAAAAAAAAATTCCGCCCCAGAGTTGTCATGGAGTAGAAAAACAGCTTATGAGACTAGAGCCCATGTTTTGAACCAGGCTGTAAATATGGTTTTTGTCGTAAAATCTGACATTTTAACATGGGGCTCAAATGTAATTGACTCCCTTCTGCGACCTGCTCTAGTGGTTATTGGAGGAACTGCAGCTTTTTTGCACTTCCGCATTGGCTTCATTTTTCAGCGCCGGAGGTTGCTGCTTGGTTGGCACTTAGGGGCTAATGATGTTACGCAGACACAGAGGCATTATACAAGAGAGACCCTTCAGCTGCAGATGATGTGGAGTGAGAGCCTTCTCTTCTCCACCACACAGAGCAGAACTACACCCACCACATCAGTCCTCATCACAGGCTCAAAATTCAATCAGCAGCAACAACAGGTGACATAAACGTCTCCTGATGAAAGTGCAAACAGAGAACCCGTCATGTGACTGTCGTTTTTCTGGACACGACTCCACGGTCACATCCACATGCCGCTTGTTAAAAAACCTCAACGTCGGCTGGCACCAGTCGACTGGCAGCTCACACCTCTCTCTGTCATAAAGTGACGTGAGGGTACAAGACGGTGACTGATCTCCGTGTGGGAGGAAGACGACACGAGGCGTGGACGAGGGTCAAGCATCCCTCGGAGGCACGGGCGGCGTGTGTGTGTGTGTGTCGGGGGATTCTTTTGTTGCCAGGCCAGATGCGACCTGCATGTTATCTGAGCACGCCTGTAAACATGAATCCACACGCAGGGAAACACACACACACACACACATGCTGGAGTGGACCCCTCGCTGTTGACACAGGTGGTGTCATTAAAAGGGCGACATGATGAATGATGTGGGAGCGACGAGGCAGACTTCGATCCTGCTCAGCTGGCACACTTTCCACCGTGTGTGTCGACTGTGCAGATGGGTAGAATACATCTATGCTTTATTACAAATCTGTTGTGTGTTTGTCAAGGTCAGAGAGGAACGTGATCTCAGGGCAAACGTGTCCTTGAAAGCGCATCTAATGCTTGGAATCAAAATCAAAAAATGCTAACTTTTTTTTTCGCTATCATGCATTGATGTGAGCCATAGACTGTATAAAATATGGATGTAGTGTCCATGACGTCACCCATAGGTTTTTGAAGAGCAAAAATGAAGCAAATCGTAGTGCGCAGCCATCTTGGTAGCCTACCTCCGGTTACTCCAAATATGGACAAAGAGGTGGAGCGAGGGCGGAGCTGAGGCGGGTCGAATGAACGCTATTTGCTGAAAAAAGCCGCTGAAAAAAGCGAAATAATCAAACTAGCTATGGCTAGGTTAAATGCTAAATATCGTTGCCAGTCGGCTAACCCCACGACGATCTCTTTCCCAAAACTCAGTGACTAGAATTAGCCGGGGTGACGCCCTTTAGACCGTCAGTGGCTAGTTGTCAATCAAAGTGGCGCCACTTAGATTGACAGCTATGAATTGTGCATAATGATGTATGCTGTATATTTTTAAAAAATTCGCCCCCCCCCCAGAGTTGTCATGGAGTAGAAAAACAGCTTATGAGACTGGAGCCATGTTTTGAACCAGGCTGTAAATATGTTTTTTTCTGTCGTAAAATCGGACATTTTAACATGGGGCTCAAATGTAATTGACTCCCTTCTGCAGCCTGCTCTAGTGGTTATTCGAGGAACTGCAGCTTTTTTGCACTTCCGCATTGGCTTCATTTTTCGGCGGAGGTTGCCGCTTGATGTGAGCTCATCACCAGCTGATTCTTTTTAGAGCCTTGTGACAAGAGCAACAGAGCATTACTTGTTCCCAAGACGAGCAAGTAAACATGTCAGAGGTGGAATAAATGACGGACTTCCTCCAAACCGCTGCATCAACAAAAGATAAAACATTGTTGTAAACTACAGAGCGGCCATGGTCCTTCATGCGGGATTTGCTTCAGTCAAATAAAAGAATCAACTGAGGGAAAAAAAAAGAAACAAAAAAAGGTCAAAAAAATGTTATGAAATCCTGAATCCACAACAAGAACCAATCACTTCTTCCATGTCTGGTGGCTGAGCTGTATTTAATTTTATCTGTACAACAGTTGCAAATGAAGCTGAAAATGTCACTTTGTTGGTGAAAGAGAAAACATTCGCTCAATCTCAAAAAGATGGGATTTTTCTTCAAAAGCAGCAACAAGCAAAAAAAAACAAAACCCACCCTTGTGCCATATGTGACGGCGAGTGTTCGTTCAGAGAGGTTTCAAACATTCTCTCCGTCTCTGTCTCTCCATCCATCCATTTTCTGTCTCTCATCTTTTTTATCAACGGCCCTTCAATCAACCCCCCCCCCCTCCTCTGGACTAAACCGCTGAGACATGTGTTACTGCTTTAAAAACCTGCAATAAAACCAGTGAATTGGTGCAAATATAGTTGCAGGAGGCTGCGGAGCCGTCATGTATAAATGATATGTGCTCTGTGGTCGGAGGGTGGAGTTACGGCCACGAGAGGCGGCCGTCAGACAGAGCGCCATCTTTAAGGCCGACGGAGCTCGTCATCTGAGCGACGGTTATGGCTTCTCGTGGCCGTGCTGTGAGGTTTTCTGATGACCTCTTCAACTCTTCAGCTTTATTGTCTGCAAACTTCGTCTCCCTACTTGTGTCTGAAGACTTAATCCCTTTATTTGATTTCAGAAAAGCCAGACCGTCTACAGACTCTGGGACAAACAGAGGACAGTCACTACTTGACAACAAGACTTTACAACGTGAACAGCGCATTTTTAGCTTTTGAACAAACATCTGATCCTGTTGTGTTTCTGGTGGAAACTTAAACCCTATAAGAAAAATTTAACCTGACACTTGAGATAAAGTGACCTAATGTCATTCCAAGTAGCATCTGGTAATGAATGAATGAATGTTGAAATAACCACAACACACATGGAAGAACAAAGCATGCTGGGATGCTTCTTGAACGTCTCACGGTTGGACTCAACTCACTCAATTCACTCAACATGGAAACGAGACAAATTTTCAAATTAAATGTATTTATATTGATCACACTTTCAAAACTTCTGAAACTCTTCAGCAGCAAAAACAGACTTAATAACACTTTATGTGCAATAGCATCCAATTTCTTTCCTTTTGTATCCATCATTTTACTTTTATCATATATTAAGTATTTTAATGTTTTATTATTTACAAAAATATCTGATCTCTAAAATCACTGCAAATCTGATGTTTCAAGCTTTACTATTAGATGCACAGAAATGTTGTGCGATCAAAGCGCATCAACAGACAGACAGATCTGGGAGACAAAGGGGGGGGGGGGGGTCTTCAATCGAGTGTGCAGCCTGTTTGAAACCAGAGCAGCAGCTCCATTTAGTTTCAATATGCTGCTCTGACTGTAATGGATTTTAAATGTGGCGAGGCAGCGACATGGCAGGGGGATTACCTGAGCGAGTACAAGTGCTGTTTTTAACTTGTTAGAGGGTAGAGGACCCATATTGAGGCCAACGCACACACACACACACATGCACTCCCCCCACACACATGCTGTCCTAGTTTCCAGGCCCGTCTTCTATGCCACAGCATCTATCTCATCTGCAGGTCACCCCTGTTGCCTCCAAGGACAAACAGCCCATTAGCTAAATGAGCCTGGGGTCCCGTGCACCTGTCTGCTGCACACACACACACACACACACACACACACACACACACAGGAAACCAGATATACACACTGAATTGCAAAGACACATAATAACACAAGACAAACAAAAAAGATAAAAACGATAAAAAATATAGATGGAGCCACACACACAGAAAATTCCCAGCTCGCCCTGAAGTGTCCGCCCTGCAGCTGAACAGTAGCCGGCAGCGAGGAGACGGCAGCCAGGCGTGCTCAACAACAACAACAACAGGAAAACAGTCACTCTGTTTCTCTGGCAAACACAAGACACACGGGCGTGACATCCACGCCTCGCTCGTACCCTGCAGGTTCACACCAGCAGAGAAACCAGCGCCTTTCAGTCATCCACTCGCCGCATTAATACAAAGAAGTCAGAGCAGTGATCAAGTCTCAGCAGATTTGAATTTTCTAAATGAAATATCTTTGGATGGCGAGGTCGGTGCAGTAGCTGTTGTGTGTGGATCGTATCACATGATCCTCATCAACAGATGGAGTCAAAGTTAATTCTTCAGCAAGTCCTTAAAAACAAAACAACAACAAAAATCTATAACTTTATGGAAACAGGACGAACTAATGAGGAAGAACAGGTTTTCTCAGCTGATGTTTCAAAGTCAAAATGGACTTTGGCCCTTAATCGTACAGGATCTTAAGACTTTCAAAAGCAGCTAGTTGTTTAAAGTCTCTTCTCTCAAATTCCAAACATGACATTTTCCAACTTTGCTGTGGCTTTGCAGATAATTATGGTTTTATATATCCAGGTTTTTAGATATAATTTTGGCTAATTATCACCTCGCCTCACCTATTAGACCCTAACAGGAACATCAGAGGTGTCTATTACATAAAAAATGATAGAAATTTGGATCTTTTCTGGAAGTAAATGGAACGATGACCCACGACTAGTTTGATCATTATATTGAAGCTCAAATATGAGTCGTCACACATCTATGTCGAAGCCAGATCTTTACACAATCGCACCAGTGAAATGTTCAGAACCAACGTTCCCTCGGAGCCGATCCTCGAGCTGACCTGCTTTTAAAGATTTATTACGCCGACTTTCTAATAACATCCTGTCATTCATCAGTCACGGCTCCGTTCGCACCCTGAAATTAACGGCGGCACGAGCAGATCTGAGAGGCGCATCAGAAGTGGGGCCCTGCTTTGTAGTTGAGAGGGAGCTCCGGTGTGAATTGGGGCCCCCTAACCCTTCTCATATTTCTGCCTTACTCCTCATTTAAGTAGGAAAAAAAAGAGCACTTGCCGATCCATTTTTCATATTACAATGCAGTGCTTTTCAACACGAGTCCACCGGGGGCCGGTTATTCCTGGAGCCTGTGATTCTGTGAATGGTTATTGCTCCCAGAGGTGCAAACAAAAAAAAAGAAGAAGAGGAATCTCACGTAAACGCATGTTCCCTTTTTATCTGATTTATCCCCCCCCCGCTGGTAGAAAGTGAAGTGGCCGCAGGAGACTCGCCGTTTGGCAGCTACTCAAGTGGACCCGAGAGGGAAGAGCAAATAGGAATGTAGGACACGGGAGCGAGGTTCCTTCCTCGACGAGCTGTGTTTACGTAGGACTATCCTGCTCGCATCCTGGCCCAGCCGGGACCCGCCGTTCCTCCAGTGGAATTCTGGGTCTTTGAGTTTATGTAACGCGCAGCTTAGAGGTCAGTGTACCAGAGGTTCAGCCCGGCTGTTTGGATAACCTTGGACAAGAGTGTGGAAACATTTTGAACTACACTCTCTGAGGTTATTTTGGGATGTCGGTCACTGGTCTGAGAAACTGAAGAAAAAAAAAAAAGATGTAAAGTAAAGTATTCCAACAGTTTTTCAATTAATTTCTCTTGCTCATGTTCATATCTGGAAACAAGACAAAATCACTGTAATGAATAAAGCAGTCAGGTGATCAAACAGGTCGTAAATTAGCCGACCACCTAAACCACTAAATCATTTCTTATTTTTACTGTCAGTCTCCGGAGGGCGGGTTTTACTGTGATAATATGACGCCAGAGGAGCGTGAAAGTAAGAGTAGAGATGTGGATGAATCTTTTTATTATGGACAATGAAGAATCACTTTCACCCCTGAAGTATTTTAGTTTCATGAAGCCAACATTGAGCTGTTGAGGGAGCGTCCTTTACGTGAGTGGCGTCCAAAGACTCTTGATGTTGTAGCTGCTATAGTCATGACTTAAAACAAATGATTGTGCCGTATGTATGGAAGCTGAACTAGGAAGTCAATCTATGAACTATAATGGATGTTAATGATCATTTATCGACTCACTTCACATCATCAAAAACTATGAGACACCCTAAAGCACCATGATGGAGACTTTATAAAATGTTCTTTGGTGGAGGTTGTTCTCACTGTGTCGCTGACAACATTCTCACTGCTATGAGAATAATTTAACAGTTTTTGCTTCCTAATAACTTTGACTAACCTGGAAGTTTGTTGACAACCCGTGTGATCATCTGACCACTCTGTGTCTTTCCTTGTCAGACATATTTTCTGCCGTTTGCTCTCAGATCTCATCAGTTAACTTGGTGAGTACAGAGGGAAAATTCAGCAAATAAAAACCAGATAAATGATTTGATTTCCCTGTAAGTCACAGAGGAGAGGAACTATCAAAACTTCAGTCTGTTTGATTTATTGTCCTCTCTCGCTGGAATCCAAAAATTTTCAAAATGTAAAAAAAAAAAGTATTGGTAGCTGATTATTTATCATCATGTGTAGCAAGATGATGTTTGACACTGATGCAAAACCCACCGGCCAAACCTGTGGAAACCTGGCTCAACTACACTTGAATCTGAATTGGTTGTTTTCCATGAGGCGCTTCATCCCATCCAGCCGAGCGTGTGGAAAACAGAAGAACAACTGCAGCTTCTGTTCCAGTTGAAGCTTTTGGCCGCTGCCGCCCGTCCAACACGAGCTCCAACATCGACATATCATCGGTTATAGAGTGAAACCAGCGAGCGGCACGCACCTGTCTTGAAGACCTCGTAGCGGACGGAGAAGCCGGCCCCGTGCGTCTCGTAGTCGGAGACGAACTTGATGAGGAGCTGGCTGCCACTGGAGATGATCGGGGACGGGGCGATCTTCCCGCAGAACTTTCCCAACATGGGCGAGAGCTCGTCTCCACCGTTGTAAACCTCCACGTAGTCGTACCTGCAGGAGGAGAGAGGAGGCACAGGTTTACACTGCTGCTGAAAACAGACGGCTGAGCTCATCACGGATTTTTACGTGAACCTGGAGTTTGTTTCATGGGCCCTTGCACGAATGCACCCAGCTGCTGAGCATATGAGGCTTTGCTGCGTGAGCCTAATTTATCTGTCCAGAAACTCTTCCATCACAAAGTTAATTAGTTATTCCGTGATTAGTGGTAAATGCATTTTAAAGAGGCATTCCGCTGATTTTACACGAGAAAGTCAATTTACTGCAGATGTTCAACAAAAAGCTGGTGTTTCAAAAAAACTGGAGGCAGGGAGAGGAGACCAAGCGGCAGCCTCCGCCGCTGAAAAATGAAGCCAATGCGGAAGTGCAAAAAAGCTGCAGTTCCTCGAATAACCGCTAGAGCAGGCCGCAAATTACATCTGAGCCCCATGTTAAAATGTCCGATTTTACGACAGAAAAAAACATATTTACAGCCTGGTTCAAAACATGGCTCTAGTCTCATAAGCTGTTTTTCTACTCCATGACAACTCTGGGGGGGGGGGGCAAATTTTTTTATAAGGCGTTCGTTTAAAATATACAGCATACATCATTATTCACAATTAATAGCTGTCCATCTAAGTGGCGCCACTTTGATTGACAACTAGCCACTGACGTTTTAAAGGGCGTCACCCCGGCTAATTCTAGTCACTGAGTCAAAGAGATCGTCGTGGGGTTAGCCGGCTAGCAACGATATTTAGCATTTGACCTAGCTGGTTAGCCGTAGCTAGTTTGATCATTTCAAAAAAAGCGACTTTTTTCAGCCAATAGCGTTCATTCAGCCGGCCCATAGGAACCGCCTCAGCTCCGCCCTCGCGCCACCTCTTTGTCCATATTTGGAGTAACCGGAGGTAGGCTACCAAGATGGCTACGCACTACGATTTGCTTCATTTTTGCTCTTCAGAAACCTATGGGTGACGTCACGGACACTACGTCCATATTTTATACAGTCTATGGAGGAGACAATATCACGTTGCATTATGGGAAGTGTAGGAGCAAACATGTTGGAGCTGTTTGTCTTGTCTTGAACGTGATGCTCATATATGTTCTGACAAACTGCTAAAGTGAAGCAGCCACACTGAAACCACAAAAAAAGGATGTCATCTGTTTTTCTCGAACGCGCCTCGCTCAGACTGAGTGCTTCCTGATTTTGTCTCAGCTGAGGCGTTTCCCTAAATACCAGTCTGGTCAGCTGCTTTGTTTGTCATGTTTTGTCCGCTTGTCATTAAAGCCGATGCTGCTGTGGGACCCTAAATCACGGCAGCTGTCTCGGGCGAATGATGGAAGATTCCCACATCGCAGCGGCAAATTTTCAGTTTGTTCACAGTGATAAAAATGTTCCGATTGCAGCGAGCAGCTGAGTAATGAATTATTTAATGTATGTTGGGAGAAGCGGCAACATCTGCTCATCGGCCTTTCTTTGCATGGCGAATAGATCAACGTTGTATTATCTACAGACTACAGTGTGTCTCAGAGAGTTTGTGAGGCACCAGGATGTAAAGCACATTTAATCTCAAAGAACAAGATATGTAGGAACATGTGAGCAGAACAAAATCATATTATTTTCTCCCCACAGGGAAGATATCTGACCACATGTTTATTTCCATATATCCAAGTAGGAGATGACCTTGTGTGCGTGTTTTCCTGCTGTTCATGCTGATAAGACAACAGCAGCTCCAGTAAGAAGGAAAAACACAGCAGCTTTAGAAAGTGCGTGCGATCGGACGGACTCTCTCCCGGAGTGAGGACGGGGACGGGCAGGGGTAGAGAAATGAAGCACCGGGAGGATGCGGATCCCAGCGAGCGCTCTGAGAGACTCCATCGCTCTCCGCTGTCGGCGCGGACCTCCCACCGCCGCCGCGGCACCTCATCCTTTACCGGCCGACACCCCTCTGTCCACCCACTGTCTGCTTCACAACATCTCAAGTGTGTGCACTGTTTGTATGTGACCTCTGTATGGAGGCTCTGCACATTAATCTAAGTGCATTTTTAAGTGCAACTAACAGCAAAGTGTGCGTTTGTGTCTATATGTAAACGCCTCCTCCTCCCTCTGAGCTGTGGCTGATTGAATCACGTATAGAAAGCATGCTGAGATACAAGGTGAGTTCCCGACTGATGAGCTGATTATTCAGGGTCCAGGCTGCAGCTGAGAACACGACCGGGCTTCAACAAACAGGAGGATAAAATCTGATAAGGTTGCAAAGGTCTGTTCTGCAGTGTTTCACAAACATAAAGATTTGTTAAGTTTCAAACTTCAAAACAGCAGCTCCACAACAATGACCACATGAACCTCGAGGTGACAATGTGAAGTGACCCGAGACCAAAATGCAACAAGTCATTCTGGGAAATGTAGGAAATTCTCCTCAAGTATCAGCTGTCATGTTTCTATCAAGCGGCAACCTCCGGCGCTGAAAAATGAAGGCCACTAGAGCAGGCCGCAGAAGGGAGTCAATTACATTTGAGCCCCATGTTAAAATGTCTGATTTTACGACAGAAAAAAACATATTTACAGCCTGGTTCAAAACATGGCTCTAGTCTCATAAGCTGTTTCTCTACTCCATGACAACTCTGGGGGGGCGCGAGGCATTCGTTTAAAATATACAGCATACATCATTATGCACAATTCATAGCTGTCAATCTAAGTGGCGCCACTTTGATTGACAACTAGCCACTGACGGTCTAAAGGGCGTCACCCCGGCTAATTCTAGTCACTGAGTTTGGGAAAGAGATCGTCGTGGGGTTAGCCGGCTAGCAACGATATTTAGCATTTAACCTAGCTGGTTAGCCGTAGCTAGTTTGATTATTTCGAATAAAGCGGCTTTTTTCAGCCAATAGCGTTCATTCAGCCGGCCCATAGGACCCGCCTCAGCTCCGCCCTCGCTCCACCTCTTTGTCCATATTTGGAGTAACCGGAGGTAGGCTACCAAGATGGCTACGCACTACGATTTGCCTCATTTTTGCTCTTCAGAAATCAATGGGTGACGTCACGGACACTACGTCCATATTTTATACAGTCTATGGTTTCTATACACACACCTGGAGAATAAAGATTCATGTTTTATCCACAGGAAAAAAAAAGTGGGTGCAAAAGTGAGTGTCCAGCTTTTTATGCAGACTCAGCCACACATGAAACCACCGATGGCTTTTTTCCTGCTAAATGTGCAAACGTTGCCAACTTCCACTGGTAGAGACACAGAGCGGCTGCAGATGGACGTTGGCAGGGTTGTGTTGAAGCGTGTTGTGTTTAGTAATAGGAGCCTAGCTCGTGTTCGAGTGTGCGAGGGAGGGATTAAAACCCAAATATTCACCGGTGCTTTACGACAGTCTAACGATTGGCTGCAGCCGCCGACATCTCTGCTCGCTCTGCAGACACACGTGTCCAAATTTCAGATTGGTCATGCAACATGCAACAGCACCCGGTTTGTAAAGCAGTGAGATGGCTCGCTCCGGGGGCCAAACATCAGTCAGTAACACTGGGACAGTTCATTCAAAGTTTACACTTTCACCATGTTTTCATAGTGAAGCTGAGAGAAAAGGAAGAAAAGAATGACTGGATAAACACTGGATAAGTCCACTGGCTGCTCTTGGTTAAGTTGAGAAAGATCCTCATCTGTTTTAATAGAGAAAAAAGCAGCTGTGACTTGAGACATAAGATTTTATGTCTTTTAAGTGCTTTTGTTGCCTAAACCTACACGTGGACCCGAGTCTGTATGTGAACTCTGGATTCTGGTTTCTTCTGTTTCATCCACTGAAAGAAACGTCTCTGAGCATGATCCAGACGAGGCTTACGTTCACCACAGCCTAATTATGAAAACCATTTAGTAATATACAAACATGACTTCCAGGATTCACAGGGTTCATACATCTCTGTCTGCCTCTCGCCATCACATGAATAGTAGAGGTGGGCGGATCAATCCAAATATCAATAGTATCGATACCAAGTTGGTATCGCTATCGGATTGATACTAGCGTGATGAGATCGATACTTTAATGTCAGTTTGGCTCTTGTATGTGCTTGTGCGGTCTCGTCAAAGAGGCGACAGCCAGGTCGCTGGACTTGCCGCTTCTTCTGTCTCACTCTCAGTGCGGTGCAGGCGCACTTTGCTCCTCCTCCCCTTCTTGTGCGCTGATGTTGTACCATCATGTAACTCAGCGGCGGGAGGCCACTCAGCTCTCGCTCTCTCCCTCTCTCACACACACACATTTTTTTTATAACATTTCTTGTGGTGTGATAGTTTCGTACACTTTTTTAATTGAGAAAAATCCAGAAAAGAAGTGCACTGAAGGGGGAAATTTAATTTTATATTTGTATTGTAGTTTCTCAATACTCTACCTCTAAAAAGATTTTGTTTTAATTTGCTCTCATATAATATTTTTTTTCGCTTTGTTTTTTTTAAGAAAAAAAATTACTTACTGCTCTATTGCTTCTGTCCTGGGTTATAACAAAAAAACCCAAGGAAAAACCACAAAAACACCTAAGGGTCAGCAGTGTGATGGTACATCACCCTTAAATATTAAAAGTATCAGTATTGGTATCGGTATTGGTGATACTGGCCCTGTATTTACTTGGTATCGGATCGATACCAAATCTTGCAGTATCGCACACCTATAATGAATATTTCTCCAGCTCCACCCCTGATCATCTGCGCTGACCATCAGACTCAAATTTCCCCTCTGACTGTCAGGATGGGAAAACACAGTGGAATCAGTTAGATGTCGTCTGTGGTACCTCAGACATTAAGACTCTGGAAGATCTTTCATCAACATTGTTTCTAAAACCTTTCACAGTGGCTGGTTTTGAGTGTTCCTTTGCCTTTCTTTTACCTTCACGTCCGACATTCTTCTGGTTGAGACATTTGTCTTTTATTAACGTCTGAAAGCACCGTGCGCCTGTTTTCATAAGCTCTATATAAACAAAGTGTATGATACAGAACTTGTTACATGATATAACAAGCGTCTTCCTCCTGCAGCCAGCTGTGGAAACAACTGCTGAGATTCTGAAGTTGAAGAGGGTGAAGTCTTACAACAGAGAGCCAGGGCCTGAGTGCCCATATCAGCTGTGGTGTCCTTGAACAAGACAGCTAATCCATACCAGCTTTGGGGTCTCTGCGTCGAAGCCGAGCCTGACCCCTGACCCCCCCTCTGACAAGAGTTTTTCTAAGGCAGCTGGGCAGAGAATCAAAATATTCCTTCAGCGCTGCGGCTTGCTGGTCAGCAGCTCGCAGGTAAGAATGTGAGTCTAATGAGACGCTGCAGTACAGAAACACAGATTCGACGGCGGCCTCCCGACCCCGCTGGAAAAATAACCACGCTGGATTTACACTGCGGCTGAACCAGGAAAAGACAAACAACACCTATGCTGTTCCCACGCTTCATCAGCAGGTTGGGACCGAAGCTCAAACGCTCGGCTCGTCTCAGACCGAAGGATTTTCCTCAGCGCTAACAGCATTAGCGTGCAGACTGGGAGCTGGTCAGGTGCTGCTCTTCAAAGAGTCTCTTCATGACTTTGACGTGGGAAATTTGTGTTTGTCCCTCACTCGTCTCTTCCAGACATCTTGATCTCGGTCTCTATGTCAACGTTGGACACATGAAGACAAACAGTGTACTGCTGAACACAAATATGTATCTGAGTGTTTATTTTATTGTTTGGACTCTTGAACTCGAAGGTTTCTCAGGTCGGGAGCAGATGTCTTTTTCCAAAAGTAAATGGAAAAGTTTAACCCACAGAGGCCTCATTTCTAAATGTGCAAATAGTTTCGTTAAAGATTCTTTCTTTCTTTTGCATTTAAGACAGGAAACAAATGAGGGACACTGCTCGTCTTGGACAACTAAAGACCACAAATTCATCCTTAAAT
The DNA here is from genome assembly GCA_037975185.1 of Centropyge bicolor. NCBI lineage: Eukaryota > Metazoa > Chordata > Actinopteri > Pomacanthidae > Centropyge > Centropyge bicolor. The sequence goes on along the minus strand of JBBMOC010000244.1, from coordinate 67,543 downwards.
AAGCAACATGTGAAGCATTTGAAGACGTTTGTTTCTGTCTAACTTTCACCAGAAACCAGCAAAAAGATGTTTCCCTTTGAGAGAAACCTGATCGATCCAGTTGAATCACAAAACATAGAGGAGAAGGTAGCACAACACACAACAGTTAAAATTGCATAAACGATCGATACAAATTCGAAATTCAACACCAGCAGCAGCAGCAGGAGAAAACCTATAAAGATGTTGAAACAAGCTTTGACATTCTGGATCCTGCAAGTCATTTCCTAACTAACATCAACCTACACATCGCCGCTGCCGCTGCATCCTGAATACATGAATATCAAGTTAATAAACAACAGCGACAATTACTAAAAAAAAAGCGCTTGTTAAATTTGCACACAGTCGAACTTACAGTGATTCTGAGTCTGTTTACATGTATCAGCAGCTCTGACAGCTGAGGGCATAAACAATGTTCTCCATGTTTGAAGCGAACTCTTTGAGCCGGAGGTGAACAAAATCTGTTCTCTCTCTCTCTCTCTCTCTCCGGCTTCACGCTTCTCTCAGTCTTAGCCTCCGTGTGTTGGCGCACAGCTTTACATGCCCGCTGAGGAATGGACGTAAGTGCTCACTTGTAAAGTCTTAGTGCCGACGGTGAAGTCGAGGTGGTGGCGTTTTTATTCATAGCATCAAACCTCCGCCTCGCCGCCCCCCCCCACCTCCTCTCCTCTCCATGTCTTACACAGGCTCATAAAATAAGAGCCATAGGGAGAGAGATGGAGAGAAAAGTGTATGAGTGTGTGTCCGTCTGCATGCAGATGGCTGCACTCTCTCTCTCTCTCTCGCCCGCTCGCTCGCTCCAGCCAGTCCTGCAGGCGGTCGGTGTTTACCGAGACAGGCCGTTTAATGAAGTGGCTCTGTCTCTTCACACTCTAGTTAAGCCGACTCTCTCTCAGTCTTCGGCCCCGCAGCCTCCTCTCCCTCCACCGCTCATCGCTCATTAACCACACCGGCTACTCCCACCCTCCAAACGCAGCTGCCTGTAGCAAATGCCTTGCTCAAGGGCGAAACCATCGCTCCATCTGCGGGCCCGGCAGCAGATGTTTAAATTCACACTGTATGCCATGAACTGGCTCGTAGCCACGGCGATGCACAGAACGGTAAGTGGACGAAACGTGGAGATTAATGAGCAGGAGGAGCGAGGTGGAGGTCAGGAGGTGTCGACTGCTGAGGTGTCGCTGAAACTACTAAGTCTGGAGGAATTAATGGTTAATGAAATGTGGCTTGTGTGACTCTTCACCTGTAACTGATTAAGAAACCCAACAAATCGATTAATTTATTCCACGGAAGCTTTTAAATCTGACGTTTTTATGGAGAAAAATCCTCTGGAATATTTAGCCCTGGGTTTTGCCTCTCAGGCTTTGTGATCTTTGCAAACACGACTCAGATTACAACTTCATTCATTCAAGTGGACAAACTGTAACATTAATAATAAATAAAATAATGTAATATTCCTAATGTGATGCAACAGTTGAACATCAGTCACAGATAAGGCTTAAAAAGACAATACTCTGAACACATGACCTGATTCTCCTGTCACTTTATTGTCTTATGCCACTTATTGTTTCTTGTTTTTTATTGCTGCCTTATTTCTTAATTAGCCACTTACTGGTATTCATTTTTGAGTTACTGTTTACTGTCTGTTACTGCTGCTGTGACAAGTAAATTTCCCCTAAGGGGGATCAATAAAAGTTATCTTATCTTATTCTTTTGCTAAGAATCTGAATGGACCTAAAACAGAAACCTACACTTTTGTTGGACTGTTTTTCATAGAAAGCACATTAACTAATTCATCATGAACTCTCATTTGCTTATTTAATATAAATGCCAAAAATAGCTTTTAACACATATGAGAAGAAAGTGCTCACAGTAACTTCAGTTCAAAAGCTCCAGAGTAAGTAAGTGAACCTTGAGTTGATATTGGTTTTTTGGTAGCGTTTACATTATAAAATTTCCACAATGATCAAAAAAGTAACTCACATGAAAATGAATCAAAATAATTAGAGAGAAAACCCCAATAATTCCGAGCGCCGTCGCTGCTGCCAAATTTAAAGCAAATGAGTATGTGGCAGATAACCTTTTTACAGAAATGACATGCAGATGGAGAAGGGGAATTTTCACACAGCGCTGCATTCCTTCCCAAGCTACTGCCGCTACGAGCAGACGCCCTCGCCCTCGCTCCGCTCGCACACTGCAGCTCATTAACATGCTCGCCGTGTTGTTGTGTTGCCCCCCCCCCACCCCCCGCCCGCGGCTCACTTCTTCACACACATCTGGAAGGTATCACGGGAGCGTTTACGGGCCGAAGTTTTGTTACAGTCGCCTCCCGCAAAGCGAAGCTGAAGCTGGGAGTGACTCAGTGTTTCTGCAGCGTCACACCTCCGTTTATTCCGTCCAGCTCTCCTTCCCTTCGTCTGGATCTGTCTGTACAAACTCCGTCTGCTCTCCGGCTTCCTCCCCAGACGTGAAGAGATTCTTCCAAAAAAGCCTCTCTGTAAACCAAAGGGAACATTCCGCCCGAACCCCAACGTTCAGGAGTTAAAGTCTGAGCGTTGTAATAAACTTTTCTGGCTTGCTCACTTTTCCCAACAGGCCTCATCTACTTCTACTTCATGTAGTAATTTCCTTCATTACCCAGAATGGCTTTTCAACAACCTCAGGGAAAGTGTGTGAAACTGCTGCTGACAGAGAGAGTGGAGCCGTGCCCCTTCCTCGAAATGCAACAAGTAGCTCAGGCCAGCGCGACGGCCTGGAAGCCGACTCACAGTTTTATCAATGTGAGACAGACAGACAGACAGACAGACAGACAGACAGACAGAGTACTTTATTAATCCCTTTGGGAGGTTCCCTCCGGGAAATTGACATCTCCATCGTTTCTCCTATATTGCACTGTTTAGAATACAAAATATAAAGTAGAATATAAAGTAGAAAAAAATAAAAAATCTAAGAGTAGACACAATAAATTAGGCAGTAGAGATAACAGAAGTTTGAATGTGTATACCTGAGTGTGTACAAGGTACAATAGCAGCAGTGGTAATACTAATACTATAGTGCATTATGGTAAATATAATCTAGTAATATGGTACTACAGTACTATAATAATAATACAATATAGCATATAGTAGTAGTATGATATAATATAGCATATACATTGTATGTCATACATGTACATGTATAATATAATGATATAGTAATGTAGTGTTATATATACTACACTCAACTACATATAATTATAATAGTAGTAATAATATACTACTACTAATAATAATATTAATATTAATATGTGGTATAATAATAATATATAATACTGTCCTGTACTATATAGCATCAATATCAACAACAGCAGTGACAGAAATACTAGTAGTACTACAGTAATAGTAGCAATAATGATAATAATAACAAAATAGTAATATATAATATAGCGTGGAAGAAGGAAAGAAGAAACAACAGCAGGTTTAAGGCGACTTCATCTACTGTTTCCTGTTTCCTGTTTCCGGTGCTACCTGACAGAGTTGCACACCAATCATGACACACACTTTGCACATGAATCATTTCCTAAGTTCATATTTTCACTTCCTCACAGCCCACGAAGCTGCTTCATCATTCGTGAACGGTCGCCATAAATCAAAGAAGTTTTATAACCTGGCCTCCACGTTATTACTTGTGACTCTTTTGTGCATGTATTTTTTGCACATTCACTCACAGCGGGACTTTTAAAAAGGAGTGTACAGGGACTAAAGGGCAGAATATATTGGGGTCAGAACTGAATTGAGTTGATCTTCGGGCTTAACGCCACCCAGGATGTGGAAGTTGAAAAGCTATTGAGAGCTTAGCCACATTGTGCATTCGACACAATGGCCTCGCTCGCTGAAACGCTGTGCTTAGATTTATCCTCTCTGGAACAAGCAAAGCCTGACACACACACACACACACACACACACAGAGGAAAGCTGCAGGCTACAGTGTTCAGATTTTGTAATACATGAGTGGTTTCTGTGTTTCAGTGCTGATAAACTCGCTCTGACCAGTCGTTCTGAGCTCTGCTGGGAGGCTACAGATGGCACATGTGTGTGTGTGTGTTGTGTCCAAGTGTGTGAGCAGAAAACACACTATCATGCCACCTGCCATCACACGCACACACACACACACACGTTTCTCACCTCCCCCATTTTCACCACAAAATCTAAATCATCTCCCTCTCACTGTCTTACTCATTCACACACACACTCTCACACACACACACACTTGAGGACTCACTACAGCTCATGTCGTCTTCCCACAAAAATACTCTTAGTCAGTTTCCTGCTCTCTCTCACACACACACATTCACTTGTATTCATAGCACACCCACATGTTCACCAGTTGGCCCGACTGTACTTTTGAGGAACTGGATTCTTAACAGAGTTGAGTCCGGCTGAGCCCCTGTTCATTCTCTGTGTGATGTAACTGCTTCTCAAGGCATTATGGGATAGCTTAATGCAACTCTATGCTAATTTACCTGGATGCTCTGTACAGATTTGAAACGTTCCTTCTCGGTGTGATGTCTCCATGATAACAAGCACAAACCAATAGGAAGCGCTGTTTGGCACAAAGTCATGAAAATGTTTGGAGAAACTGGCCTGTTGATTATTTACTTGTCCAACAGTGTCTCCTTGAAATGACATCTATTTATTTCCCCAATATATGTTGTGATTATGTTGTAAGAGCCGCCTGGATTATGTTCACGTACGACTTTATCTAAAGTGACATTAAGTATATTTTTGCACTTTGACATGAGGTCGTGGTTTTCTAACACATAAAGCTGAATAATTTCCTTTTTCTTTTCTGTCTCAGTTAATGTCGATCTGACATAAGTGGCCGATGACACTCAACGACAACACTCATAAACATTCATAAATATGATATGCTTTAGTTAGTAAAAACCAATTTTGTATACTGTAGAAATATGTTGTCAATAATCATTTTATTGATACACTCAGTATTAACATTTTATCTCTTCCCACTGAAGCTAATTAACATTTTCTATAATGTTGATTAAGAAGAAAAATAGCCTGTCTGGCATCAATGTCATCAATTTAAACAAGGCGACAAGTCAGACGTCAGAATTCGTGTCCTGTTCTTCATCATAACCCAGTTCTTACTCTTGACCTAAATCTAATCTAAACCTAAGTCTAATCCTAAATTATCCCTTTGAATAGATGAAGGAAAACTCTCACCATCAAAATATTTCTCCTCAGACAGAAAACACACTGGTTAATGTTTGCAGAGCGGCTCATTAGAGCTCCGACTCTCACGAGATGCCATTTTCTCTCAAACACACACACAAAAGTACACACACTCTCAACACACTCACACTGAGAAGTACTTCCTCGTGCCACCCGTCCACCCACACACATTTCATTTTAGGACCACGACTGTAATAAAAGCAACAAACACACATTTCAAAACAAGCAAAACACTGATGAGATGATATTCGGTAAAACCCGGCGTCTCCGGTGCGATGACGAACGCTCCCAAAGATGGAGAAAACGCATTCAAGAAAATCCTATTAAAACCAGTGAGATCACACACACACACACACACTAACACACACACACACTACCCAAAAAAATAAATTGGGCCATGCAGCCAAAGTATGAATATCCTCATCCTTCACCTCGGCCGTGCACATACAAAGCCACGGCAGCACAATCCTGCTGGGAAATTAAAACGGAGACGAGGAGGAGGTGGAATTTGTTCTCATTTAGGAAGCCTTAATCTGACAGAGGAGGGAAGGAGAACACCCCCCCCCCTCCCCCCCCCCCCTCCTCTTCTCTCTTAGACAGACTGTTTAGGGACCCTGAAGGATGAAATGAGATTTGGTGCAAACTCAGTGGGGTTTAATGTGAAGAAGTTGAAAAAGACTGAAAGTCAAAGTCGACATTTTGGTGGAGGGAGTAACGTTCCCTGTGTGTGTGTGTGTGTGTGTGTGTGTGTGTTTTATGGAAAACAAAGTGAGTTAGTTACAACATCCGGAGTCTGTCTGGGTAACTTTAGACTTGAACAAACACAGAAGGGCGTTTTCTTGGTTCAGGACTGAGCGAAACGTCTGCGTCTGTACCTGAGAGATTTGGGAGGAAAAGGGCCTTTTGTCGAGCGACACTCGATCCACACCTCTGTGAAGTGAGTTAGGGCCAAAGCAATAAACACTGTGTCACTTCCACTGCACTTTGACATGCCTTCGCCCTCCGCAAGTTCATCTGCATTCACAGAGAGGCCCGGCCCGCTATACGTCCGCCTCCCTCGTCCCCCCCCCCCAAAAAAAACATGTGACATTAATTAGCCGGCTCTATTCAGAATATAGAAAGCCAGCAGGGAGCGATTCGCTTTGGCAACGAGAGAGTGGAGTTGACAGACAGACGGGGAACGAGAACGATAAAAAGCAAACAGTGGGACGTTGTGAAACAGCCTTCATTTCGAGAGAATGACTTTATTAAGCCGAAGTGCCTGCTGGTGTTGTCGCATAACGAGCCGCGTTTGAGAAATAAAGCGAGTTAAAAACGTATAAGCGCGTTTGCCAAATGAGCTTTTCAGGCACGCCAGCGCCGAGATGACTCTGCGTTCTTCGTGGATCAGTGGTTTTTTCGGCGCTCCGGGCTCCACACTTCAGCATCGTGAGTGACAGAAGGAAGCCGAGATCATCAACTAGATGTTACAGCGGCGGCGCAAACGTTTTTCAGTGTCACGTTAAAATTAAATATAGTTCAAGATTCAAATTTCCCTTTTGGCAAACTAACCTGTTCTGAAGCTCAAAGAGCTTGTAGGTCGAGTTGACTCTGTGCTGATATGCTAAGCTAACGTAATACTAGATTTGTGAATTATTATATTCATTTAAATTTGTTTTAATTGTTTATTATTTTGGTATTAATTTATGTTGGACCTTACATATTATTTCATTAATTATTTCACCAGATATTTTTATTTTGTATTACTGCCCTGCTCAATGTTGGTTCCTACTTTATGTTCTGGTACAGCAGTTTTAGGGAACGGACGAAGAGAGAGCGCTTGGCGCGTGTGTATGCCGGTTGTCAATAAAGCTGCTGAAACCCGCCAGACCCACAGCCCCTGAGACGAGTGAGTCCACAAATTATAAGGGTTACACTAATATTGCACTTGAATATAAACACAGGCAATACGATGAAAACATCACAACATGAACTTTGAACTCTTTAAATGTAGTTATAAAATCCGTTTGGAGCAACTTGACACTTGACACTTTTTACTTCTGTGCTCATCTGGCAGCTGTGACGATGATGAAGATGAAGTTTGATGAAGGTAAAATTCACTGAAATTAGAGTCAGAAAATGTGATAAATTTAAAGTTATGATGCGTTTTCACCATCGATCATAATGGACCGCAGTTGGGAAACACTGTCAGAGATCGTTTGCAATAACATAAATCATTTAACACTATAAAAAGATCGTTTTTTCTTTCAAAGCTAACGCTTTTCATACAGGACTGGTTTGTAATGGAGCAGTGGAACATGGTGCTGCTGCTGCTGAGGTAAAGGATCTGAACTCCACCACCGCTGCTGCTGCTGCTTGTTAAAGGATCACTCATCTTCCTCTGCAATATATTAAAGTGTTGGCGTATAATATCAGAACAAATCATGTTCTGGTGACACGGCCATCGTTTCGCTCTCAACGCTCGACTAACACGCCCGTTTCCTTCAGAGCTGCCGTGTTTCCTTCAGTCAGCAGTCTGATTCGAAATAACTCAGAGCTCATGACACAGATGAAGACTGAGTCACTCCGGTGTTCACTGGACTCTGTGAAGAACCTGAAGTTAATATAGCAAAGCTTCAGATATAGACTCGCATATTTTTAGAGTTTCAAAATAAAAGCCTCGGGTTTTGTTTAGCAGAGCGTCGAGCTGACCTGGGTTCACGTCTGTTACATCCATGTATGTATATCCATATGTGTGTGTGTGTGTGTGTGTGCCTCCCACTCACTTTAATCTGTGTATCGTCTGCCCATGAGATGTGTGTGTATCCTCTACCTACATGTCTCAATGGGAGGTCACCCCGGGGCGTTTCTACCCAGACAGATACGACACATTCCTCGACAGGCTGAGAGAGAAAAAGGCTTTATTGTCCACGCTGCTGGTGAACAGCCATTTGGGCTCGGGGCGGGGGGCCGGTTTAGTGTCGCGCATATTTAAAAGGACAAAGCCTCCCAGGGCGCTCGTCCTCCTCAGAGAAGGTCATAACACAGTTTGACCCTCTGGCCGACCTCTGACCCCCGCATGGCGACGCTGACCTGTCCCGAGCGTGACATTGAGTTTTCACGGCACGTTGAAGTTCACACGGAGTCATTTATTGTTGGTGGATTTTATTTTATTTTTTTATAGTGTCTTGTGACTTTTGTGCCATTTGGAAAACATGTAGGTCAGTTAGATTTTTTCCGAATTTCACAGAAGAAGAAGTAGGTCACGGCTCATCTGTAGCTCTATTCATCCAACTGTCCGTCGACGTGAAGTTGTAATGAACGCGCGCTGCAGTTAATTTTGAGATATTTTACTCACTTCAGAGTTCATGTAAGGCCTTTTTCACGTTTTTCAGCCAACTGGACAGGTTTTTCCTGGACCTGAGGCTGTTTTTCCTGAGAGCTTCGCTGAGGTGTGAAAGCTGCTGGAGCTGGTTGGCAGTCCAGAAAAACAGGCTAAAGAAGAATCCCATGGAGTCGACAGTGACTAGTGCACAGCAAAATATTAAAACTAAAATTATCCTGAAAACACGCTCCACATCTGGCGAATGTGTTGTGAATGTATTGTTATGAATGTCTCTTTGAAGGTGCTGCGGCGTGATGGCCTGGCCTGCACCGAGGCGTGACTCGCTTCCTCGCTTTCATGTGGTATCGCCACCGAAGTCACAGCAAAATAAAGAGAAGATTACGCATTTCTCCGGGATGTGAAACAGTGGTGTGATCCATGTCTCTGGAGGAAAAGACTGAGCATGAAAACTCCCCAAGATTTCAAAGTAGCCACGTCCAACCATCCTCACATTAAATCTGTCTTTATCCACTTTGGATAAATCCGATCTCACTCAATCCACCGATCCCTCTGTTTACGGACATCTCTGTCCCTTTCATGCTCACTGCACATCCAGTGTTCACAGTAGAGGTGGGCGGATCGATCCAAATATCGATAGTATCGATACCAAGTTGGTATCGCTATCGGATCGATACTAGCGTGATGAGATCGATACTTTAATGTCAGTTTGGCTCTTGTATGTGCTTGTGTGGTCTCGTCAAAGAGGCGACAGCCAGGTCGCTGGACTTGCCGCTTCTTCTGTCTCACTCTCAGCGCGGAGCAGGCTCTCTCTCACACACACATTTTTTTTATAACATTTCTTGTGGTGTGATAGTTTTGTACACTTTTTTAATTGAGAAAAATCCAGAAAAGAAGTGCACTGAAGGGGGAATTTAATTTTATATTTGTATTGTTGTTTCTCAATACTCAATACTTAATTTGCTCTCATATAATATTTTTTTTCGCTTTGTTTTTTTAAGAAAAAAAATTACTTACTGCTCTATTGCTATTGATAATAAAGTATTTTGCAATCGCCTTTAAACTTTGCCCAAATTCTGTCCTGGGTTATAACAAAAAAACCCAAGGAAAAACCACAAAAACACCTAAGGGTCAGCAGTGTGATGGTACATCAACCTTAAATATTAAAAGTATCGGTATTGGTATCGGTATCGGTATCGGTATCGGCGATACTGGCCCTGTATTTACTTGGTATCGGATCGATACCAAATCTTGCAGTATCGCACACCTCTAGTTCACAGTAGATTTAAATATGTTGAGCTTTAATAGGCGACAGCAGCCAATATCATCGCTGTGAAATCCATCAGTTCTCTCTGATAGAAGCTCCATCGTGCACATGTGTATTTTACTTCTGGAACATCTGGAGTGTATCAGCATCCTGTAAATCCCAGGATTGCAGCTGTGCATGTGTGACGTCGCTAAGTGGGTCCCCCCCCCCCCAACACAACCCCCGCTGAACTCTCTCCTCGTTAATCTGCTCGTTAAGGATCTAATCTGACATGTGTTTTCATTTGTGTGTTGAAGTGTGAGCGCGTGCGTGTTTATGTGCGACTCGCTGATGAGCAGGGAATCGACAAAAGCTCTGATTACATTTGCAGCGATTTGTTAGTTTTATTGTGTGTGTGTGCGTGTTTTCTTCACTTCTTTACTTGTGTATACACGGATTCATATGAGTCGCAGAGTTTGTGTCCGTAATTGTTTAGAAGAGCGAATCCAAACAATGTACAATTGCATAAGAGAAACAATGGCAGGATTCAAAGTTCACGCTTCCTTCCATCGGACAAATATTTGCTGCACAGAGACGAGAGTCAGCTGCTGAAAGTCAGCCAGTGTTTGACCCCTGTCCTCACTCTCATCTATAAATGGCTGCAACCAGGAATCATGTGTGTTGATAGATCAATTCTCAACTTTTTAACACAGACAAGGATATTAAAACTTAAATGTGTAGTCTGCTAGTAGCTTCTCTTTTTTCAAGCCGATCCTGACACAAAACACAAAAATGTCAGTGTACAAACCAGTGAAACAGCAGCTGTAGGTACAGTTTGCTCACTCATCATTTAGTGTGTAGGTTTAATGAAACACATCCAGGTGTTCAGGTTGGACACAGTGAGAAGTTCACCATCAGGAGACAGAGAGTATGTGGAGGGAGAAATGGGCTGAAAACAGGACGAGTGCACGTGGAGTTCAGAGAGAGAGAGAGAGTGAGAGAGAGAGAGAGAGACTGACAGAGAGACTGACAGAGAGAGAGTGAGAGAGAGAGAGACGGACAGACTGAGAGAGACTGACAGAGAGAGTGAGAGAGAGAGAGAGAGAGAGAGAGAGACTGACAGAGAGAGAGACTGACAGAGAGAGAGACGGACAGAGAGAGAGAGAGAGAGAGAGAGAGACGGACAGACTGAGAGAGACTGACAGAGAGAGAGAGAGAGAGAGTGAGAGAGAGAGAGAGAGCAAGAGATGCAGGATGTGATGGGATGAAAAAAGTGGCAGAACAGCCTGAGGGTGGTGGAGGAGGAGGAGGAGGAGGAGGAGAGACAGCGAGGGGTCTGTCACCGAGGTCAGGATCAGACTGACCAGACCAACCAGCCTGGAGCCCTCTGTCTCTCTGAGTCTGTCTGCAGCTGTCTTCATCCTCATCTTCATCGTCCTCCCTTTGTTTACTCTTCATCTCAGATCACGGTCTCTCTCTCTCTCTCTCTCTCTCTCTCATACAGCAGATTCCCTCCATGTGTTCCACCTCTGTTTCTGCTCTTCCTCTATTATTTCAGGTTGTATGGAGATCGCACCAAATCACCAGGAGCCATTCAATGATTAAACTAATGTCCTCTGTTTGAGTAAGAACTCCTGACTGAGACTGAGATCCCATTGCAACGTGGGTAAGTCATTTTGGAAAGCTGGTGTGACGAGGCGCATTGATCTTTTCTTCTATCCTGTTAAAACCCTGTGAGTTTTTAGTTATTCCACTTTTTCTAACATTAGTAATACGTCAATGTTTTTAATCACTGAGGAACTAAATCAAACCAAACTAAACAAAGCTGAAAAGGAAAAATCAAACTTTTTAGTTCCAGTTAAAACCTGAATTTTCCGAGGTTTTTTGTAAATATTTTCTGTTTTAACAATCGCACGTGAAACAAAATGAAACGTTTGTCGGTGCAACACAGAAAACAGAATCATATTACATAAGACGGGAGAATTTCTCCGACAACAAACTGGAAACAAACACAACAAATCTCTCGCTGACCTCATTCTCTCGGCTCTTTTGTTCCTCAAAACAAGAAATAAAAGAAACACGTTTGCTTCAAAACACAGAACAACCAAGCGAGTGATTTTTGGAGGCTCACGCCTCAAATTTCCTTGGAGGTGAGCCACAGACCAACCATCCTGTGACAGCAGCACATTTAGCCTTCCTGTTTCGTGTGGCCGCTGCGGAGCTGGAAAATACAACCATCTGGAGGGGACACTTTTATTTTCTTCAAAACTGGCAGCGTCAGACTGAACGAACGCTGAGCGCCGGTGGAACAGCGCCTCAGTGTGAGGCTGCATGAAGAAAAACTGAGAGTCAACAACTTTATTTTTGCTGCAGCACAAACACGAGACTAAACAACTGCTGTGCACTTTCACAAGTCATCACGGCTGTGCCGGGGACTAAAGATCATCCAGCTGTGTATCCATCCATTCAGCAATCCGTCCAGCCATTCTCCCATCATTCACTTTTTCCATCCATTCAACCATCAATCTGTCTCTGAGTCAGCCATTCATTCAGCCACCCAACAATCCATCCATCATCCATCCTGCACTCCTTCAACCATCTGCTGTTTCATTTACACTATCTGTCAGCTCCATCTATCATCCATCAATCCCTCCATCCATCAGCCATTTTGGGATTCATCCATCCATCATCTTTCCATTAATCATCCAGAAAGTCATTCATCCATTGTTGAGCATTTAATCCACCAATCGATCTGTCATTCCCTCCCAAATCCTTCCATCTATAGTTCAGCAATCAATTTCATCCATCCATCCCTCATCCATCCATCCATCCCTCATCCACCCATCCATTATCCACACATCCATCCATCCATCCATCCCTTATCCACCCATCCATCCATCCACCCATCCATCCATACATCCATCCCTCATCCATCCATCCATCCATCCATCCATCCATCCATCATCCCTCATCCATCCATCCATCCCTCATCCATCCACCCTTTGATTTCTTCAACTGTTCTGCCGTTCTTCCATCCGTCACCCAACAATACATCGGTCCTTCAATACATCGACCCATGCTTTGATCCATCCATTGATTCATTCATCGATCCTGACATTCCTCCATCTTTCACCCATCCATCAGATTCACCCATCCATTCCTCCCCTTTATCCAGATAAATCCATCCACCATTTATCCATCAGTGCAGCCTGCCATCTGTCCGTCCGTTCAATCAGCTGTCAATCGATCAATATCATCCAACAGTCTGTCCATCTTTCATCCGTCCGTCTGTCCATCTTCTCACTGTACTTCAGTTGAAATACTTTACATTTCAAATACTTCCATCTTGCTTTATTTGTTCTTTGAAGTCATCACGATCAGTCAAGCAAGATCAGTGACTGAAAAACAACATCTGTGACCTTTGTGAACAACACAGCCTCCACACACACACACACACACACACACACAGTACATAGACAGACACACACACACAACCTCACAATGTGTGTTTCCATTCATGTGACGACTCCAGGCTGTCGGTCCTGTGACTGTGTCGCCGCTTCAGGAACCTTTTTTTCTGACCAATCACAGAGCACGTTGCCTCAGGACATAAGGAACAACTGGTCCTTCCATCGCACTGAAGAGGAATTTATAGCATCTCCCTGTATTTTTTCCTGTCTCTCACTCTCTCGCTCTCTCTCTCTCTCTCTCACCCCATGAGCTCTTATGCATCATCATGGGACGTCAAGACTCCTCTGCTCTTCCAGCTTTTCCTCGACGTACAAACGTGAAAGTACAAAGACGACACATCAAATGTTGGAACTGAAAAATCAGATTGTTCCTCCAGGTGTTTTCCCCCCCCTTTTTAAAGCATTACACAAATTTTCATTACACAAAAGTCTGTCCAAAACTTTTTTGGAACATGTTGCTTGCATCGGTTGACATTTTGTATTTGCACTATTTTCAAATAAATATAGGGTTTAAATGATTTGCAAACCCTCAAAATCTGATTATAGCAACATTGGCGTCTCAACTATTTTGGTGACATCATAATGTTTGTATATAATGTAATATTTTGTCCAACCATCAACAACACAATTCAACATTGCCACAAACTACAGTCGACCTAAAGTTGAATCAGCATCTTTCACAAACAATTTCAACTGATTTAATGATGGATTTCATCTCAAATACAGATACTACACATATAGTACAAATAAGTACAATTTTACCTCTGAGTTGATATTTTGTTGACACATTTTTCAGCTATAAAACTTCACTTTGTCGACTGTGTATACAAACATATCCGTCACAAAATAAAAGAAAAACCTCAGTTGTCTGACTAATGCTTCAGTGCTGCTCAACATAGATTCTACAAGTTTCAGGAACTGGAGGGACGAACGCATTCTTCCCAAACACACTGGCTCATTTGATGTTTTGATGGTTGTGGTTCGGAGCACATCTCACACATGGTGCTCGGTTAGGGCTGAGATCTGGTGACTGTGAAGGCCACAACCAAGCGGCAACCTCCGCTGCTGAAAAATGAAGCCAATGCGGAAGTGCAAAAAAGCTGCAGTTCCTCGAATAACCACTAGAGCAGGCCGCAGAAGGGAGTCAATTACATTTGAGCCCCATGTTAAAATGTCCGATTTTACCACAGAAAAAAACATATTTACAGCCTGGTTCAAAACATGGCTCTAGTCTCATAAGCTGTTTTTCTACTCCATGACAACTCTGGGGGGGCAAATTTTTTTATAAGGCGTTCGTTTAAAATATACAGCATACATCATTATGCACAATTCATAGCTGTCAATCTAAGTGGCGCCACTTTGATTGACAACTAGCCACTGACGTTCTAAAGGGCGTCACCCCGGCTAAATCTAGTCACTGAGTTTGGGAAAGAGATCGTCGTGGGGTTAGCCGGCTAGCATCGATATTTAGCATTTAACCTAGCTGGTTAGCCGTAGCTAGTTTGATTATTTCGAATAAAGCGGCTTTTTTCAGCCAATAGCGTTCATTCGACCCGCCTCAGCTCCGCCCTCACTCCACCTCTTTCTCCATATTAGGAGTAACCGGAGGTAGGCTACCAAGATGGCTACGCACTACGATTTGCTTCATTTTTGCTCTTCAGAAACCTATGGGTGACGTCACAGACACTACATCCATATTTTATACAGTCTATGGCCACAACATGTCATTCACATGCTTTTCATACTCACAGACACATTCAGTGAGCAGTAGTGCCCAGTGTGAATCCAGGATAAACATGGACAGTGAGTGGATTTGCCCTTTAGAGACTCCCTGTGTGAGTGTGTGTTGGAGAATCTGCAGCTGAGCGCACACGACTGGAAGTGACAGAAAGTTTGCTCGGCCGTGTGCGAGCCTGTGTGTGTGTGTGTGTGTGTGTGTGTGTGTGTGTGTGAGGTGCAGACTGCGCCAGCTCGGCCTCACGTAGGAGGAAGCAGTTCAGCCAACTCCTAAAAAGATGTCCCAAATTTATCCCGCCACCGACGCATGTTCCTTCGCCGTCCTCTGCTCAGCTTCGCCACGCTCCGCGGGGAGTCGCTTCGTCGGCTATTTCAGACGTGGACGTGAGACAAGGCTCGTTCTGGTGCCGCTCCAGATTGGCTACGGAGGCAGAGCCGACGGATCTCGGCGCGTCTTGAACAAAAAGTGTTACTGGTTCTCGTGGACGCCAACGTCTGTTCGCCGAGCGCAGACTGTGCCGCTTGGGAGTTTGTGGAAGTAAAAGGTTGTTGTTGGAATTATCACCCACACTGACTGTTTCACAGAAGCTCACCGAGGCCTCGTGAACCACGCTTTCACCCTCTGAACCTCGGAGTTCGTCTGGAAAGATGCTGCAGTGTTTTTTTTGTTTTTTTTTTAAGTTTATGATCCTGAACATTTGTGAGTAAATGTGTTATTTTTCTGGCAGCATGAATGAAGGATTTTTGCGAGAAGCTTTCATTGTTTCCAAACTGGTGCGTCGTCTAATTTTAGAAGAAAACTCCCCCAAAGTTTCAGTTTCCTCCTCCGCGAGTGGCACCGGCTGAAAACATTTCCCGGCTGACAAATACGTGTTTTTTAAAAAACGCTGTAATTAGAGATGATAATTATAAACTCTGGGTCACGAGGGCGAACAGGGGAATATGTGCTGTGACACAGATGTTGGAAATTTATCCGGCGTTAGCTGGAGGACGCCGGAGCTGAAGCCTCTTTGTTCGGCCGCTTCACTGCAGATGTGTTTCACAGAACTGGAACGTGTTTGTTCCATTTTGGTCCAGTAATTGAATTATGGGAGAAATGGGCAAGCAGTGACAGGCTGAGGGGGGAGGGGGGAGGGGGTGGCATTCCAACAATACACACAATAAACATTGAGAGTATACATGAATTCAAACTGTGATTGTAATGTGTTATTGAAACTGTCCTGTGAGCTAAACACCGCAGGTTTGATTTCACTCAAGT
This sequence comes from Centropyge bicolor, assembly GCA_037975185.1. Taxonomy (NCBI): domain Eukaryota; kingdom Metazoa; phylum Chordata; class Actinopteri; family Pomacanthidae; genus Centropyge; species Centropyge bicolor. The sequence continues at coordinate 51,249 of JBBMOC010000244.1, read as the reverse complement.
CCATTTGGAAAAGTCACCGAACCTCAACCAGCTCCGTCACTGTGAGGGTTACAGGATGAGAGCAAAGCTAAATACACACTGTTCAGTGTTTTATCTAAAGCTGAAACAATTAGTTGATTAATTTATTGGCAAGTATTGAACAAGAATTTGATTATTGATTAGCATATTGATCAACATTCACCGGTTTCTGCTTCTCATATCCAAGGATAGAAAAACATAGAACACAGAAACATAGAAATTTACTCTTCTACTTTTCACCATTCTATGTTGGGATGGCCGAGCGTGGGTTCTAATCCCACCTCTGACATCAACCTTTCGCAAATTTCCCAACTGAGGGACAAATAAATGTTTATCTTAACGACCAAGAAAATGTAAAATTGAAATTGTTGCAGCTCTAGTTTTATTACTAATCATAAAGTTTCAACACTTTACAAACTAACCAAAAGTTTTGTGTTGATTAGCTTGTGAGCTTCACTTAAACTTAATGAAGGACTTAAACAATTAATTGATTACTAAATGATCCCAGGTGAATTTTCTTTTGACTAACTGATTAATCAACTATTTGTTTCAGCTCCGATACATGTACATTTGATTCCTGGGGGAAAAAACTCACAGTGTGATCGCTTGTCTCTGCGGAGACGTCAGAGGTCAAAGGTCAGATCTGGATCTGATAGAGATTCGGCATCTTGCTCTCGGACACTCGCTGATGGACAGATGCTTGCTCTCCCACGTGTCTCCGGATTTAAAGCCGCTCTATCAGCAGAGATTCATGCACAACCTTTAAGACCTCACACTCACGGTACAACATTACATCCTGTTGCTGTTTCCAATCACGGCCTCGCCGTCTGGAGGATCATATTTTGGAGCTGACGTTGAGCTCGGTAGCATCAAACAGCGAAATAAAACTCTTAAATATCATCTCAGGAAATTTTTAAGTGGGAGTGCGGTCTCGCCAAAGGCTTAAAGCCCGGCTCAACGGGCATATTTCGAACATTTGACTGGCTCCCAAAAACAATACGGCTCCTGCCAAGTCGCAGAGCTATGAGCTACACCCCATCATCATCCAACATAAACTCACACAACAAATAATGAAACCAATGGAGCAAAACGGAGGCCCCTAACAAAACAGCCAAATGACATGTTAAGGTGGCTGCAGGGTGGCCGGGCAGCCCGGCGCTCACAGGTTTGACTCCTGTGGCGGTGAAAGTGTGTCAGTCTTAATGTGGAAACGTCCTGTGTGCAGCCACAGTCCACAGTCCACTCACAGAGACACTGACACAGAACAGTCTCTCTTTGGAACTAAAACTATTCCTGCACTTTGTCACCTTCTGGATATGATATCTAGATCTAGATATAATAGATAATAAGATCTTTTTGGCAGCTGAACACCCTCCTCTGGATCCTCTCTGCTCTCTCATTGGATCAGAACATATCACCAACATGTTCAGCACAAATCAAACCCTGATGAAACTGTGATATTTCACTTTACAGCTGCCTCATTACAGCACATTAACCTATGGAAAAAAGTAATTTAAGCAGACAATAATACTCTGTCGGTGGTGCCAGCCAGTGTCTAAAATTTTACCACCAAGATTTACAGCATTTCATTAAGTAGTTAAACGGCATCATTACATACTCACACTGCTCCCTGGGTTATCACACAAAAGAAGGTCACAGCAGAATCAGCCTTCACAGATAAAAGCCTTCCTGAATGTTGGCTGACGACGCCGAGGAAGGTGTGCGATCCACCCAAAGACACACAATATCCACTATCTGTCCAGAACACTAATGGTTTATTGGTCCCCTGGTGCTGAAACATGATCCAATAGTATTGGAGGAGCCCATCTGTGAGACAGCGCCCGGACAGCCAGCCGTGATTTACACAGGAGCCGTTTATGGAGCTTTTAAAAAAGACAGAGGAGCCGACATAAAAACAGGCTTATTTATGGGAGAGAGAGCAACACATGGGCTGTTGTGTGGACGCGCACAGGCCAGTGTGTGTCTGTGGGTCAAGGAGAGCTGGGTATAGGGGTTTCTGTGTGTGTCGACATGAGTGCTTGTTCGCAGGTTTTGTGGGATAATGCTCAGGAAGAGGCCACCATACATGTGCAGGAATGACTGCTGATGCATGTTTGAACATCTACGTGGAAAATTAATGTTGTGTAAGAAGCAAAACTCGTCGTTAAAGCCAGTGATGGTGACAGAAATTAGGCTGCGTTATCATTCACCTTCATTATCGATTGATCTGACTACTTTTCTCTCAGTCAATCAAGGTAATTGTTTGTCTGTAAAATGCCAGAAAACAGAGAAAAATGCCCCAGTTGATGTCATCAAATCACTTATATTGTTTGACCAACAGTCCTGAAACCCAAGAAAGTGAGTTTGCAATCACTGAAGAAAAGAAAATCAAATCATCACATTTCATAATCTGGAGCCTGGGATTTTTTAATCGCCAAAAACATGATATTAACGATATGTTGCCAGTTAATTTTCTGGTGATTGACTAATAAATGAATCAGCTCATTGTTGCAGCTTCCTCTGGAAACATAAAGGTGGATGAACAAAACCATCAGCTTGTGTTTGTGTCTTTTCCAACATCCTCCAACTGAGAAAAACCCTGACAGCAGCACTTCCAACAAATTTGTAAAATTAGATGCTCGAGGTTCTATTTCTGCAAACACAAAGAGCCGGACGAACTCGACTCCTCGTCCTCCAAACACAAACAGGTAAACTCTGCCTCCAAATGAAAAGCAAACACTATTTCTAGACTCCTGCAATGAGCAAACTGAACTCCATCAGTGAGAAGCCGGTGCACATCAGCTCCTCTCAATTCCTGCCAAAAAAAAAAAAAAAACCCGAGCGGAGACACTAGACACCCTCCCTCCTTATCAAGTATGAATTACAAAACCCATCAAACCCCATTTCCTCTGAAGCAACAGCCAGCAGCCTCTGTGCCACATCTCATCCACGGACCTCCAGTTCTGTGGGAGCAGATATGGAACTCCTTGACCAATAGGTGGCAGAGTTTCACACTGTATCCAGGCAGGGTTGAGGAGAGAGCACAGGAAGGGTGGGAGGAGAAGGAGCAGAGAGAGAGAGAGAGAGAGAGAGAGAGAGAGAGAGAGGACTGAACTCTTACTTGCAATCTCTGTCCTCCAGATCAAAATGCGGATTGAAGTTGATGAGGATCTTCTGTCCGGGCTCGGGGGCTGTTATCACCCACACACACTGCTGGGAGGGGGGGTAGGCCCCAGGGTAGCCAGGAGAGGTCAGGTAGTCTGCAGTGTGGATCTCTATGTTCCCCCCGCATTTATCTGCACCACAAGAGGGGAGAGAAAGTTGGAGAGTGAGTGGAGAGGAACGAGGAGAGACTGAACTGCGCTCAGATCGTGAATTAAAGCAGCAGGGATGAGAGTGAGGACACCCAAAAATCTCCAGCTGGACATCATCAGAAACCCAAATATCCATCAGAAGAGTACAAATCATGCTGACAGATAAACCTCCATTAGCATATTACAACTATAAATCCACACCCTGGGAAATTCTAGCAGCCTCCAAACAGGTGATAAATCTCCCTGTTGCGGGAGAGGTGTGGTGGTGGCTCCTGTGCATCCCTGCCATAAGGTGTGATTACGCCCATGGAGGTGAGGAGGGCCGGCTGCTGCTCCTCCTGCAAACAGGCAGGAGGATTAAATCTCCTTTTCTCAATGAATGATTTATTAATTCTCTTTGCAGTCCGCATTTTGGAGCTTTTTACGCACCGCGCGTAAAAAGGCTCCAAAATGCGCCTTTGGATGAGCGACGCGCAAAGAGAGAGCTCCATGAAAAATGAGTCATATTCATATCATAATGAGGAAATTTTAACATGGAGACTTGTTGTGTGTCTGTGAGAATGAATTGTCAGTTTACAGTGATTGAAAGCTACTTTGGTGTTGCTGAATATTTCCGCAATAATCCGGGCTTTTCATCGATCTGGATGATTATAATAAAACAGAATTTGCATGTTTTAATTTGAAGTCCTGCAGATGCGCATTGTAATAAGAGATAAGAGGCAACAATGGTGCAAAATGATGCAAAAAAGGATCAATGTTCCGCTGCCTGTTGTCGAGCCACATGGATTCATGCAACACCTACCAGTCTGAGTCAACGAAGCCACCGACAAGACTTGGGCGCAAAGGAACAATAGCAATCCACAAGGCATCCTCACACTGTCCAACAGAGACATGCTGTCAGAGACGATGGAGACAAACCGCGCGGAGAAAAACGTCCAGCAGATGGTTTTTAGGTCCAAAATAAGCGAGAATAGAGTCAAAGTGAGAGATGAGGCTGTCGGAGATTCTCCAGCATCCTGCGAGCTTCAGCAGCAGATCCGGGCTGTCAGGCAGCAGCTCGCCATCTCCGCAACTAATAATCCAAAGAGATCAGATGAGGAAAGAATCAAAAGGTGGGGAAAATCCAAAAGCCTTCACTTGTGGCCCCGAACTGGAGCCTCTGTCGTACTTCCAAAGGAGGAAAATGTAGAGAATCAGTGAGCAGCGGCAGCGGAGCGCGTCTCTCCAGATCTGAACTCCCCTCTCTCTCTCTCTTTCTCTCTCTCCTTCTCTTTCTCCGCCTCCCTCCGATCCAACACACGGACTGACCGTCACGGCACAGATGTGAGAAATACGAGGCGAGTCGTGAGCGGAACAGGCTGTATTTCCACTCCCCAGATTCCTGCGGCCAGACGCCGCTGCGCGCAACCAAGCAGCGACCGAGCGCGGTGAGGGTCTGGAGCCGAGTGGCACCGGTGCGCCCTCTGTGCGCGCCCGACGCACCCGCAGGAGTGCGCACGCAAACTCCGGCTGGCAGGAGAGAGAGAGGGAGTGAGAGAGAGAAAGGGAGAGAGAGGGGTGGGCCGTGTCCAGCACAGTCCACATCTGATCCCTGTTAAACCGAGGAGACAACCAACATGGATCTGAGCCTCCTTTGACTGACCTACATCTGAGACCTGCTCCAGCTTCAGTCTGCTCACATGTTGGATTTAGTTGTTTTGGATGATGCACATGTAGACAGTGATTCAGGTGTGCAGGTGCATGATGGATCCTTTTTATGCATTAATAACAATTTCTCAATAATAAACCTCAAACAAAACTTTAAATATTAGCTCTTACTGACTGGACCTTGTGTGTTGATTTGTTCCAACATGAAGAGTCCTGACACATCATTTATCATGTTCAATCATCCATCATAGATTTTGTCCTTTATTCATTCTGAGTTAAGCAAAGGATCAATGAGCCTTTCTTCCATATTGATAAAATATAATAGGAGAGCACTAGGTTATACTTGACATCATAGGATGACAAGGACAACATGGACAAAGAAAAAAGATCATCTATTGTGTGACGAGAGGTCTCACTGTGTCGCCTTTATTCACTATATTCATTGAAGGTCCATATTTATTATTATATTATAAATTGTAAAATTAACATTGTCAGACAGTAACAGAACATCAGATTTTCATGTTTAGTGCATTCCTGAATTTAAAAGGTAGTAGCACTGGTTCCCTACTTTTCCCAGAATGCCTTGCAGCAACCCCCCAAAAAACATGCCCGAACTTGTTACTTGGTGTTTTACATGTGAAGAAAACCACATTGATAGAAATAAAAGAGCAATAATGACCCAAAATGGCACCTGTTTGTTCACTGTGTTGCATTCTGGTCAACTGAGTCATTCAGGTCGAAGAAAATGAAGGATTATTGGATCCTCTCATTGACTTTGTTGCAAAATGGCAGTTTTTTGTTTTCGACCATTGAATGATTTCCTGTTAACAAACTCCAAAGAAGCCACAGGATTATTAATAGTAATTCATATGAAATCATAAAACATGAAATCATAAAACACCAGCAGCCACAAGATTTTGTATTAAAAGCTGCTGGTTAAAAACTTTGGAGACGATCTGGTTCAGGACGGTAAAAGACTTCTAACCAGGTGTCGTCGAGGTTTACATTCTAATTTTAATTGCACACCAATAATATGTCAAAGTTCTGAAGGGTGAATTGAAACAGCATTTAGATCATCATGTAGATCAAATTTACAAAAAACACAAATGAAAGTTTCTCGATTGGTGAACATAAGAAGACAGCGTCTCCCAGATGTGATTAATCGGATCTCGCTCGTTCAGCACAGCTGTCCGGGCCACATACAGATAAAAATGTGATTATCAGACAGGTAGAAGAGCTAATGGCTCCTACACACTGTAATAATCCTCCATAGCTGCGAGCGTTCAGGAAACTCTTGTTGTCTTCTGCTCTCTGTTTAGTTTCCATCCTCACTGATCTGCTGTTTAATCACTTCAGCAGTTGTTCAGATTAAAGGCGTCGTCTCAGGAGAAGATTTAAACAAAGAATTAACAACGGTGGTTAACTGTATTTTAAATTAGGCCAAATACAGGTCGAGTCGACTGAAACATCTCACATCACCTTTCCTGCATCTCTCGTCCAATTAAAACCAAGTATCTTCAAATTTGGTGATATTGAATTTTTGAGATTAACTGAGGGTTTAAGTGTTATTTCATGGGTTTATAGATTAAATGCATCGTCCCAAAGCTGAAAACAGAGCAGTTTGTATTAACTCATGAAGAGCTGATGTTTTGTTGATCTATAGTTTTATAGCACTCCTCACTTACCCAGGACTTCATATACACACTGAGGGTGTCAAAGCGGAGGGTTCAGGACTCAAGCGCATCACACTATGCTGCTTCGAAAAAAGTCTTGAATGAAAATAAATAAAAACTCAACAAAACTCACAGCAAGACTTGGCAAGACATGGGCATCGACGTGAACGTGAACATGAACATGACGTGAAGTGACGATCCGGCAAAACAAAGAGAAAACAACTGGCTTAAGTATTGTGTGGTGGTAATTAACTACAACAGAAAACACAGGTGACCTGATGAGGTGGGTGTGGCTGGTAAGAGACATGAATCAGAGACAAGACACTGGACACAGAAATATGACAGACAGAACAGAAACCAAAACACAGAACTAGAACAGACAGAACTAAACATTACATATGACAAGGCTGGGTAAGGGCAGGACAGGACAACATGACAGGACTACACAGAAAGAACTATAACAAAACACAGGCAGAAAACTAAGACAAAACTAAGACAGAACATAGCAAGACAAATACAAGACATGAACAGGACTGTGGCAAAAACGAGTGTAACAACAAAACTAAGGTAGAACAAAAACAAAGTCTAAACCAAAACCTGGGTGCAAAACTGTAACAGAGGGGACAAAGCTCACATGAACAGAGACTAGTTTCCATTTATACCAACAAAGCTAATTTCCACATTCTTCTTTCAAGTGTCCGTGTCGTGTCTGTTCAATGTCAGCACTGATGTTCTTCACATGCAAAACGCCATCTAAGAAGCAAAGGGCATAAGATACTCAATCTCTTTGGATGCGATATGACTGGTGTTGGTTTGTCAAGTTGAAAAGTTGGAAAACACCTAAAAAATGTCCCGGATATTGTGTCTGCATACTGCGACAATCATCACTGTCATGGCGACCATCTCAGTGATGATATAACTACACATTCAACAGGAGTGCTTACTAGTTGTTTCAGTCTGAACATGTAATATAAAAAAGGTCACATTAGAAAGCTCAAGTCTCAAAAAGGAGCTTCAGAAAGTCTGAACAGGATTTTTATTCGAGTATATAAACCGGCTTAAAGTCTATATGCAGTAGAGAAGTTCAGTGAAATCATAAAAGGTCACGTTGCAAAATACAGCAACACTGGATTGACATTTTAACTGGAGCACAATGTTTCCAAAAGCAATGAAGAAATACAAAATGAAAGGACGACAGACAGCTGCTGGTCCATAAAACTAATATCACACAGACGTCATCAGGAACCTAATGAAGCTCCTACAACACATGGACTCACTATCTGACTCCTTCATAAGAATCTTTAGTGTCAGATGTTGTAACATCCTGGAAAAGCTTTGAAATGACTCCTGCAGTTAGTTACATTCGAACCACATTTTATCTGCTTGAACATGATCGCACACGGAGATGACGAATGCGACGCGTGCGAGAGTGCGACTGTAAACAGAGAGGATGATGGAGGGAGCGAGCCATCAAGAGAAACAGAGTAAGAGATCAGCAGAGGAGCGAGCGAGCGAGCGGCTCTGGCAGTCGCTCGGCTCACTTCTCAGAAACAGTTTGCATTACAGTCCAAAGATCACAGCTAATGTTTCCAGTCGGAGTTCAAACGCCATTCATCGTCGAGATCGTAGGTTTCCGTCGTCAGAGATGTTTACTGCGTTTGTGTCGGCGCGAGGACAAAAAAATAGAAACACTCCTTGGCAGTGCGACACACTCCCAGCGCTGCCAAGCATGACTGAAATAGCATCAGTGGCAAAGTACATGTTAGTGACGCAGACTCTGAAGTGAGAACAGAACTTGTGCGTGTGTGTGTTATGATAATAGATTTTCATGATGACAACAGTTTTCTTTGTATTAGCTGAAGGCTCGGGCCAAAATTCAACATCTTGATTTTTTTTTTCCATTTTTATGCAAAATGCCTCCAAGTGTTCGGAGCCATTAATCTGGATTTAATAAAAGGCCAGAAACAGCTCAATAAATCACTTTAATGCTGCTTGGTGTTCATTAATTACAGGGAGTGTGTTTGCGTTGAGGCAAACTTTAGCTCGTGATGGAGTGTGAGGGGACGGGCAGTGAGATATGGAGAGAGTGGTATGTGTTGAGTGGGCTCTGCAAACCGCAGCCATATGTTTGTGCGGCGGCGGGAACAAACGTTAAACCGAGGCTATTTTTGTACGTTCGACATTTCCAAACCTGTCAGCTGTTTTTGTGTAGCAATTTTCCTAACTGCATCTGTTTTCCTTTATTTTCCTCTATTTTTTTTACTGTGATCTTTGTCATATTTTCAGTGAAGTGGAAGGAGTTATTTCGCACGTCGAGGCCTCCAGTAGAGTGAAAGTCCTGCTCATTTTCCCAAAGACAATATTTGGTGACCGTCAGTTGGAGGAGATCCAGAGCTTCGCTGAATCATCAGTACAAAAGGTGAAGAACTGTGTTAGAAAATATCTTTGAAAAACACTCGGAGGTAAAAAAAAAAAAAAAAAAAAAAAAAAAGACTGTGTGCGAGGAGAGGAGTCGACCGTCATGACAAATGAGCGTTTGAGTAAGAGACATCGAATCAATTAATTTAATAATCCTGAAATCTAATTAGTGTTTGCAGCTAACGTTGAGTAAAAGCTAAAGATTTCAATTTGTGGAAACCTAATAAATCACTCAGCCGTTTACATCAGTTCACTCTCCAGTTCTGGGTCAACTTTGACTGAATTCAACAACTAGGCTGCTGCAGTGTTTTATTATCTCCTGACTGACGGTCGTGGGTTTCACTGTTACATCCATCTGCTTCACTAGCTAGTGCATAAACCTTCAGAAATGTTGGTGAACCTGGTTCCATAGTGTGAATATTAACAAAGTAAAATGAATTTACAATGGAGGAAAAACAGTGAAAGAACCAGCAGCGACATTTTAAATCCACTAGTCTCTCACAGTGTTTTCTGTTGTCAACATTCATCAACAATAACCTCAGACATTATTGGCACACTGTTGCAAAAAGCTAATGCTAAAGCTAATTTACTTTCTAAAATCAAGAAGTGTTCAGGTTGTGTGGTCCAGTTACAGAGTAATGACTAGTTTACAGCAGCTTTCAGGGAGCACGTAACATCTCAAAAACATTTTCAGTAGTTTGCTAAGTTTTTCAAATTAATGTGCGGAAATACTACATCACTATATTTTATTTTCTCTGCACATAAAGGATTTTGCTGCGTCCGACAGTCTGTTGCTCCATCGCAGCTTCTGATTCAAGCAGCCTGAATAACACACCTGGCAGGTGAACTGGTCACTGGTTTGGTGCCAGTTCCTCCACCTTCACTGTGTCAAGCTACTTTTTCCTGATGAACTCTTAGTGTAGCTTGATGCTTTTAACGAACATGATGTGATGATGTAACTGCTTCCAATGAACAGCAGCTTGTAGCTTCACCAAATACAGCTTCCAGTGCAACTATACACACAACATCTTCTAACATGGACAGAAAACTCTGTGGATGTTTTGGAAGGACTGATAGAAGCTGTTGACTTAGAGAAGCTGCAGTGGAACAGACTGTAGCTGATGAGCCTCTGCACCAACGTGCTTCGTCAGCCGAGTTCAGCTCCAAACACCTGAATGTATTAACAGTGATTGCTGCCCTTACATTGTGCTGCCTGGGACAAACCAAGCGGCAACCTCCGGCGCTGAAAAATGAAGCCAATGCGGAAGTGCAAAAAAGCTGCAGTTCCTCGAATAACCGCTAGAGCAGGCCGCAGAAGGGAGTCAATTACATCTGAGCCCCATGTTAAAATGTCCGATTTTACGACAGAAAAAAACATATTTACAGCCTGGTTCAAAACATGGCTCTAGTCTCATAAGCTGTTTTTCTACTCCATGACAACTCTGGGGGGGCGTCACTCCGGCTAATTCTAGTCACTGAGTTTGGGAAAGAGATCGTCATGGGGTTAGCCGGCTAGCAACGATATTTAGCATTTAACCTAGCTGGTTAGCCGTAGCTAGTTTGATTATTTCGAATAAAGCGGCTCTTTTCAGCGGCTTTTTTCAGCCAATAGCGTTCATTCAGCCGGCCCATAGGACCCGCCTCAGCTCCGCCCTCGCTCCACCTCTTTGACCATATTTGGAGTAACCGGAGGTAGGCTACCAAGATGGCTGCTCACTACGATTTGCTTCATTTTTGCTCTTCAGAAACCTATGGGTGACGTCACGGACACTACGTCCATATTTTATACAGTCTATGGGACAAACAGGTGCACATACAGTTCACATGTACGTCCATGCTCGAGCAGAAGCCCCCACACACATGCACACACGCATGCACACACACATGCGCACACATTCACACACACATGCGCACAGCAGCCATGGAATGATGGAGGAGGGGCGGGAGGCCATTTGTATAATGACACAGTCATACCTCAGTAATTACAGGAGACACTGACAGTGATCCATTAGCCTGCTGTGGTGGGCAGCTACATGCTGGCTATCGCTGGGATTCTAGCACACTTACAGCTCCAGAGTACTGTGTTTATATGTGTGCATCCTATTATTATGCACTTAAACGTGCACATACAGAAAACATGCAGAGCTTTCTTTAAGGGGGTGTTTCAGGGTCCACAGACATAACGCGGTGTTGGTGGCGACATGACTCCTCTCTCAGTCAGACCATGTGTCTTCTTACGTTTGAGCAACACTAACACGTGACTGATCATAATCGCACAGTTGTTAGTGCATGTGTGTGTGCAGGCGTGCGATACTGCGTGTCAATATTTCTCGAGATAGTAATCAATCAAGCGAAACTAATGCCTGTAAAAACAGCACTTCAGAGAATGAAAACCTATAGGTCAAGTTAGATCGACTGAACCAGATCACAGCCTCCGGACCGACCCAGGTGAAGTATGGGACATGGATGCATGGGAACAAGGATCAGAGGCTTGAAACAACAATTTCACTAGTTAGTAATTAAGAACATTCTTGTGTTATTTGCTTGTGTCAGTGTCAGTGAAAGCGCTGCGAGTGATGGGTTACGGCCGAGTTGACAACATCCTGCTGTCTTCTTCCACCCACCTTTAAACCATGTGACATCTCATTTTGATTTGGCATTTTGTGGCGCTCACTCAGTCACTGGCATGTGTGTGTGTGTGTGTGTGTGTGTGTGTGTGCAACCATCAGTTTACATGAAATCATAAGACATCAATGTTAAGTCAATGTTATTGATATATTCATGTTGAACATGTGAAAGTTTATTCAAATTATATGTATGAAAATATGCCATGAATAACTTATTGACCTACTGAACTTATTTATTTTGGTGCATATGGATCTTTAATAAAAAAGTTGTTGAGCTCCTGTCTTATTATTTATGATCTAATAACCGACACCCTGCACTTTGATTCGAGCTTAGCACCGTCATCTCTGATTGTATCTCCTCTTCTGCATGTATTTATCTCAGGAAACACAAGCCTGTAAGAGTGCAGAAACCGACTGATATGAATGCAGAGAGATCCACACATGCAATGATGTGTAGGTGTATATATGCATATGTGAAAGCAGACAAGATCACATCATCACAAAGCCATGCATTAATGCACATGAATGCACATCACAGCCTCAGCTCGACTCCACTCCGCTCCCTCCATGAAACAGTCCACCAACACTGGAACACTCTCATAGCTCTGAACCACATTTGTCAACCCCCTGTTACTTCACACACACTCACACACACACATACATAGATGCCTGCACAGATACACACGGACAAAATACACACATTCTGAAAAGATATTTCAACACAACACGAGGTCATGGCACCGCCGATAAGATCTCACCGCCTGGCACTGTTCCAGACGGCCTTCTCTGGTTCACACTCCGGGACCCAGACCAGGCTTTTGTGCTCTCACACACACACACACTTAAACACACAGTCACAGAGCCCGGCTCTGCAGTGGCTTTGCCAGTTACACCTCCCAGAGGACCTAATGACGAGGCTCTGGGTTGGGGGAGTGAAATGGACGACGCTGGCCAAAAAACGCCTTGTTTGAGGACTCAGATTGTGATAATTACTGTCATTACCACGGAGGCCATTTGAAAGAGGACAATGCAGCCGCCGTCCAGCTGTAGTGGTAAATAAAAGAGTGCTAGCTCATCTCGGCCACTGCATCGCCGGCTCGGCCAATCGCTTTTCAGTTTGCTGGAAATAACAATAAACTGAATCATGAGTATTCCTGCGAAAACCACAAGCTGGCAGATACTCCGGGGATCTGTGTTAAACACTCACAAGCTAAGTCGTCGAAAATAGAAGTTTTCATGGACAGATGGCTCCTTCACATACATCCTGAAACCAAGTCCACGTCTTTGAACTGGGAGCTCTTCAGCTCTGCAGGAACAGTAGTGGATTAAATGGTTTTGGTTTGCGCTCTTATTGCTGTTAAATGTCAGGATGAAAAACATCATCTGAAAAAAAAAACAATGCTCAGAAAAAGATCATTTACTTATAAATTACAAAAAGAAGGGACCTCGACCTCATAAAGAACACCGTCAGGCTCAGTACTCAAACTGTTGTCAGGGTTACAGACAAGTTCAGGACTTAACGTTTCCCATCACAAAACAAATCAGAGCGTTTCAAGGCCGTTTTCTGAGAATCTGATTTCCGTCAGCTCCTTCCTGATCTAAAGAGCCGTGACATTAGACGCTGAGTCACATCTGATTCGCCGACAGCTGGGAGTCGTACCTCTCCTGCCTGTCAGCGGGATTTGAGCTGCGTTACTCAGTCGGACCACATGAACGAGGTTTCCATCCAACAACAGCAGCACAGCAGCGAGTCAGCATCAGACGAAGACTGTGAGTGTGAATTAGAAGGAGCTGAACCCACAACTCATCCACCGTATTTACATCATGTTAAAGTGATAATATAAGGCAGTTTTTCAACAACCTGCAGATTTGAACTTACACCTGAAATTCATCATTTTAAATACAAACTCAGATTACATTAAATTTTCAATACTGGTTAATAATGTGTGAATAATTAATGGATATTAGTGAGAGTCACAAAATACATTTGAAATACATGAAAGATAAGTGTAAACATACTGAGTTCACTGAACATTGATTTGATTTATACGCTTTAAGGTCCTTACACACCGGGAGCGTTTTTTTTTTGTGCGATTAATTTTTTTTTTTTTGAACTTGTATCCTGTCAATACAAACATTCACATCACCAACGTTTTCTCGTCCGGCGATATTGCGGCATTTCTTTTTTCGCATCAAGGTTGAATTTTCCGAATTTTCGCATCCTGTGTGTCCACTTCTGACCAATCAGATTGCGTGACCGGCTGATTATTTACGTGTCGGAGAACAGACAGCTTTTATAAAATCTCGCATATGACGATGGTGTGTGTGCTTAAACAGTTTGTTAAATGTCTGTTTTCACTTTCATCTATGCTAAGTAACCTTAGCCCGTAAGCTAACCTGTTCAGATAAAATATGCTATTTGTATTTTCACTGTCTCAAACTCAATTCGCCATCACTTGAGCTTGAAGTAGACTCCATTTTTGTCCTCTCGATTCCTCCGGGATGCGTTTTTTCCCCCTCCAAAAAGTTGCATATATATATATATATATATATTCACGTCATATATTCGCGTTGTTCCCAGTGTGTAAGGACTTTTAAGGTGCTGGTTTCATTTTAAGATAATTTCCAGGAGTTAGACAGTACCTCTGTTCATACAACCATTTTAACAGTGAAATTCTTTAGATGATATTTTTGGTCATATTTTGAAAAAGGTGTTGAAGATTATACTTTTACTTTTTTCTTCATATGATTTACAGTATATTTTATTTGTGAACTTTTTCAGCCCTGGATGTAAAGTCGTCCTTTAAGCAGTTCTTGGTTGACATTTTCATCCTCTTACTGGATGCAGATCAGGTTTTCCAGTGAGAATAAGACCATGTGTTCCCCTCACACGTTTCTGCACAGACTGATGTTTCGCCTTCGTTATTTTTAGGGACAGCTGTTTGAAACGTCCTCTGTCGTTCTCGCTCTCTCTTGGCACAGTCGTCATCGATTTAGCCTAAGCTCTCGCTCGGCGCTGAGCGGCTGCGAGCGAAGGCTTAAGTGCAAGCGCCAAAACCTGACACTCTGAAACGCTGATACTTCATGGAGTGATGGGAAGAACGACCGTCCACGTCTGTCAGAGTGTGTGTGCATGTGTGTTTGTGACCGAGAGGATGGAAGGAGTGTTTTAAAAAAAAGTTTTAACAGGAAACTGAAAAAAAAAGTCGTGAACATGAGATAACTTTCAAAACTGTGAATCACCAAGGAAACTACGTTCAGATTTTTATATCACTGATGTGTGAATGTTTTCCAGGAGATTTTCTTTCTTTTTCTTTTTTGATACATAATTTCTTAATGAGTCTTAAAGATTCTCTGAACTTTGCGTAGAAAAGGAGAACTCAGAGTTCTAGAGTTTTAGAGTTTTAGTTCATTTGATGAGGTCAGCTAGAAAAACGATGATGTCATGGACCAACATGCACCAATCAGAATTCGGTAATGTTCAATTCAAATATGTTGACTCACGTGGGTTCGTTTGCTAATTTGCCAAATCTGTCAAATCTGATCAAAACACACCCACACAGTCCTGATGAAGCAGATTTAATTAGTTCTTGAATGTTATGTTTGAATATAAAATTTAACTAAGGATGATTTTTTTCTCCCGAAACTTTAACTTTAATTGTTGCTTATTCATTGTTCAACGTTGCTGAGAGGTTTTTCAGGAGCTTTAAGTTCAGGTCAAAGAACAAAAACAATCAAAAACTAATGAACGAAATTATTTGTATTATTTTTGTGACGTCTCCTAATTTGTCATTTTCCGTTGATTCTCAGCTTCAGATTCTCTCTTCTGAGCTGCCGTTGTTCACTTTTGCCTGTAAGATTCACTTTTTAACATTTTCTGTCCTGATGTGCCAAAAATTCAAACTAGAGCAAGAAATAATTTAACGTGATTTCAAAAAGAAATTTCACAACATGACTGGATAGTAACTCAGACTGGTTTTGCACTGTATCTACCTGGTTTCTTATATCTGACGGCCGACAGAGATTCAAATCGTCGATCAGGGTCGAAAACACAGAAAAAGGGAATCGAAGGAGAAATTCAACGAATCAAAATGGATCCAAGGCAACAAATGAAAGCAAAGGGGAAGTGAAAGCATCACAGATTAAAGGTCACAGAGAGTGTGATCAGTGACCCGCGGCTGCAGTCAGTGTGTGTGTGTGTGTGTGTGTGCGATGTTTGGAGAAAGGTCTGCTTGTGTGCGTCAGACAGATAAGACATTATCACTGTCCTCTTCAAACATGCTCCAACCAGCCCGAGACGACAATTACAGCATAGCAGCTATCAGGGGTCAAAGGTCGTCTCGGGGCGGCGAGGTCCTCGTGGTCGACTCCTAACGACCCCAGCGGTTAATAAGTGTGGGAGAGCGAGCCGCGGCCACCGGCTGTTGCTTTATTAGACATTCCCACAGAACATTTAACTTTCCTTTAATGTTTGACATTTATGTGCGAGAAAACTACGACCACACACACACACACACACACACACACACACAGTGCGAGGTGCTTGTGCTTTTTCCTGTTAAAGTAACTATTTTCTGAAATAGAGTTTCAAAGTAGTTTCTATAATAAAGGCAGGTTAAAAATTACACAGCAAAGATTTGATTTTGTTTGTTCACTTAGTTACTTTGTCTTTACTGTTGTTTACACTGTAAACAACAGTGTGCGCTTCAATTATCCTCCATTTAAAATGAGTGTGCACACAACTTTTACAGTTGTTATTAAACACTTGTAATGAATCAAATAATCAATTAATACTTGTCTTGCAGAAGTTGCACAGTCTTGGAATGACAAGATTTGTTGTACATGAGGATAATAAAGTTCAATTTTTATCAAGATTTTCAGCCTGGCAATATTTGTAAAGAAGAAATAGACTCTGAGAGAAAAAAATAGAATTAAACCAAAGAGAAGAAAAATCATTGATTTATGACACTTAATGAAATGAGCCACTTAGACTAATCCATTAAATTCATTGGAATTGATCTTTAGGATCTTTATAAAAGAGTTGGAAAGATTTAGACAAGTTAATTCTGAAGGGGGAGGGGTTAGGATTGGATTCCATTTATTCCCAGAAAACAGGACTTTTATGAGAACAGAACGAACTTTATTTGAATCAATTTGAACGTACTATGTTAGTTTGAAAATGCGGTTGACAACCTTTATGTTTTGTATTCATCTTGTTTCATGTAGCTCTTCTAAAATGTCATCTATTAGGTTCAAAATGTTCTGAAAGAGTTGATGCTGAGCCTGATGACGTTGGGTGAATGAATGATTGTATCCTGCTGTTTGCGACAGGCTGTGATTTTGATGGACTTTCTCGTCTGCAGCTCAAGTCTCAAAGTTTGAAAATGGGATTAAACCATCTTGAAAAGTCTGGATAGTAAGTGAAATCTCTTTGAAAGCTTGTTGTTTCAGGCAGTACATTTCCTATCATCATCATCATCATCATCAGGGCTGATACTGAATGTGGTCTTTGTGTGGTAAAAATCTAATTTTGAAGCGTCAGAGAGATTTGAAAAAAAAACAAAACTCGTTCACATCTGTAACGAACACACAGGCTGTGTGTGAACACGCAGACCTTCTGTGTGCGATTTATCTGTTTAACAGGCTTTTGAACGACGGTTTGTTTTCTCCCGTTAAACCAAGGCAACGACACGAAACACAGAGATAAAAGATCGCGTGTAAGCCGCTCGCGTTTCCAGCCGTCGTATTAAGATAATCTGCTCATATTTGTTTTCATTTGTGAGTGGAAAGAACAGAACAGATGAGAAAGATGAGTGAGTGGAAATCAAGATTAATATGCTTTCATTAAGGTGAAAACCAAGACATTATCTGTGTATCTGCTTTATATATATGCTTCTATAAATCACTTATGATCTATATGAGTCGCAGGTTTAATTCCCACTGATTCCATCTATGCTACAAATGTGTGTTCTCCAGAGACCGACTTGGCTGAACTCATAAAACACAAGTGGAAGTCTTGACCCGCACTTTCTGCTTGTATATATGGTAATATTTCAAAATGCTACGCTGCCATAATCCTCCCAATCTATATATGGAAAAGCCACTGACCGCCATTTTAAAAAATGCCACCCATTACCAATAACCTCAGCAAACATTCCCCTTCCTCACATGACCAACCCTGCTATCACTGTATTTACATTACCCAGAATGAATGACCCTAATCGAGTGCGGCCTACAGTTCCTAAATCACTGAAAACAGCCATCGCCGCCTGACAACATGTTCAATTTTCCAGCCGCCTCACCTCATTTTTATTCTACGTGTGATGCCCAGTGTCATGGAGCAGCGGTTTCAGGCCCGAGCATGAGGAATGGAAAGGGGGGGAGGGGGTGGGGGGGGGCAGAGGCCTGCGATGGTTTAAAGCACCATGCATCTTTTCTATCTGAAGGACTCTGCTGGTTACCGAGTCGATGGGTTCACTGGGCCATGAAGGAGCCGATTTGTTCTCCTCCCCGAGCCTGGCTTGGGATCCAGCTCGCCACCACACTGCGGGAAAAAAAAATCCATCTCAACAAGTCGTTTAATCTGGTATCGCTTAGATTTGTCTTTTTTTAAAAATTCCCCCCACCAGTGTGAGGAAATGCAGATTCCTCCTGCAGATTGACTTTAAACAGATCGCTCCACGAGGCCATTCGAACATTTCCACTTGATTAAAGTACATTCTACAATGAGTCGAATCATAAACAAATAAACTGTCAGACAACATGGATTTCTCCACCGCCGGAGCTCCGTTCGACATTTGTCTCAATCAAGCGGGGTTCGTCTAAATTTTCTAATCAAACCCGGATTCGGGGACTCGACAGTAAACGGCCTGTTGACATGTCTCGCAGTGTTGAGAGGTGCCACATGTGGATCTATGGGAAACGGAGGTGAGGGTGGACGGGAGGACGATCAATCATCACACAACTTGGCCTGAAAGGAATCTGAGGGCAGCGGTGGGGGGGTGGGGGGGGGGTTCTTAGAAAGTGAAAATAAGTCTGAGAAACTATCCAGATCACGTTGAAAATGACTTAAATCTAACAGAAAATAACAGAAGAAGCTCTCAGTTCTTCAAAAGATGATCTATGAGAAGGTAATTTTATGCTTTTATTCTGAAAGGACAGCTGGCTATGACTTCAGATGAGAGATTTAGTGTTGTTTACATGAGCAGAAATTAAAAATCAGCTTGTTACACCAACTTCAATTTCACTTCCACTGTTTCCAAGAACTGTTTCAACAAATTAAATTACAAAAAAAAAAAAAATCTTTGTTTGAGTTCAGTTAGGTTTATGCACAAAATAATGACTTTGTTAGTTGTGAGAAATCATCGTGGTTTGGATTGAAATGAGTCAAACAGTCGTCTCCAGCATTGTGTTGACCTTCTGTGGAGTCTGTGGCTCTAAGATAACGTCACTTACTCTTCAGCTGCCGATGGACAGGAGCTGTACTTCCTGTGGTTCTCTCACCTGAACATTAAACATATACTGGTTTGGGGGAATTTGCACAAACAACTCACGCTGTTGATTCTCATTGAGGACAGTCAACTTTTCCAATAAACAAAACTGTTTTTTTCACATCTTAAATCACAAAATCATCAAATGTGTGCAGTTTTTTAAGGCATGGTTTTAGGATCTAATCTTTTCCACACGGCCTGAATTGACGGACACAGCAGTCGTATCCGTCCACCGGGACAAACCCTGGGGAAACAAGGGGTTAAATGATGTGTTGTCTTTGGGTTCTGAGGCCTAAACAAGGCGAGAATGACTCATTGAGAAAGTAGCTCGTCTGTCAGCAGAGACACTGTCGCTCCATCTCATTGATTATTTGGTCAGACCAGACGATTGTTTACAGGCCAATCAATAGTTGGTGCAAACTGTAATCACAACTTACACACACACACACACACACACACACACACATATATGAATGAAAGCAGCCATTCATGTTGCTCAGTCTGGCAGTCGAGGAAACATGGCCGCATGTAGACACATATAAATCTATACATGAATGCATCATACATCCGAAGCAGGTCAGCTTGTGTGTGGGCGCACACATAAATAAAAACATGTACAACACTAACAAACGGCGTTACCGAGCCGGGGCTGTGCTGTCTGAGCATGTGTTACTACAGCGTGTCAGATCACCAGCGCGGCCTCCCTCTGCGTTTACACACCAATCCACACTTTCACCATTTGCATCCGACGCCAATTTTTCCGTGCCGACGCAGGAATTCGAGAGCTGTTTAAGAAAGAAGCGAGGAGGCATCTTCCTGTATGAGCTGTGTCTGTGCACAAGCTGAAATATCCGGATTAACAATGATGGATGTACATGCAAAAGTCTCTTTTTTTTTTTTTTTTTTTTTTTTAAAGATAACTCATTCTTACAACTGTTTTTTCCTTCTTTTTTTCAAAATTGAAAGAAACAGAAAAATATTAAGAAACAAACAAACAAACAAAACAAACAAAAAAAAGGCAACAGAACATGGGGGGCAGTTCTTACTCCTTGTTTTGCCGTGGTTAACGAAAAGGTCCACATAGTCTGTTTATTCAGGTTCGAGCTCCTTAAACGCTGTCCGTTTCCTCCATTTTTGGTGAAAGGTAGACATATCCAATCTCCAGTGTTGGGAAAGTTCACTTTCTATATGAACTAGTTCAAAGTTCAGTTCAAACCTTTTAAAATGAACTAGTTCAGTTCATCGTTCATAATTCAAAATTGTGAACTAAAGTTCATGCTTCCCCAAAATGAACTATTTCGTTCTTTTTTAGTTCTTTTTTTTTTTTTTTTTACATTGCCACGAGCTACGAGCTAATTCCCGACTGTATGGGAATTAGTTTCTCAGTAAACGCATCCTCCTTCCTCGCACAGAATTGTGACGAGACTGACGACCACTGATGACGAAGTTGGTAGAGCGACAGGCAGAACTTGCGGTTGCCAGATCGGGTGGTTATCCGCGACATTTTAATGGTCGTTTACCATGTGTTTTTACTGTTTTAGCTTGGTTTTTCGCCGAGGGCTCTTGAAATCTGGCACGAACGTAATCTGAACGAAATCAGAGTGCCGTTCAAGAAACAGCAGAATGAGTGCGTTCACAATTTAACGTTCATCAAGCAAAAATGAACGAGACGTTCACGTTCACCCAAAATATGAGTTAGTTCATGAACAAACGTTCTTTGAACGTGTTCGGGTACAACACTGCCAATCTCAGATGATAAGTTAAACTTTCCATAGTATAGATTTCATCCATAATGTCAATCCACTGTCCATGTAGCGGGCCGTCAGTTTCCATCCAATTCCTTGTTATGACCTTTTTATATGCAATAATTAAGATGCAAAAGTCGTCTTAATTCTCCAACGCCAAAGTTTACAAACTACCTCTCTTATTTAAATCTCGCACTGATGGAACATGAGCCGATAATTACTGAACGGATGCTTCCTATTTAATGTAATAATCTGGGCAGGACTGGATTCATGCATCTTTTAAATGGAACAAACTGTAAGCAGCTCTCACGCTACATTCTTTTATTCCCCGTGAGGATATTAAATCTTTATTACCAGATGTCTTTTACGACTCTTGCAGTCGCTGTTATTAATTCTTGTTGCTTCTGCTGTCGGTTTGTCTGACTGTCTATTTGTTTAACTTCTGTCCTTGTTCATCGTGCGCTGGTTGCCGGGCAGGATTGATTACGAAGAGAATTTATTGTAGGTAACCTTTGTGTGTTTCCTGGTGCATGTATGTCTGTGCAGTGGTTATATATGAAAAACTGCATATGTGAGCTTTAAACTACAAGAGCAGAAGGTTGACAGTGGATGATTCTGTGAAATCCTGATGACACTCAAACATGACATTGACGATCATTTACAGCCAACATTTTCAAATCAACATAAATTTATAAACAATATTTATTGTATTTATATTAATATTTATTATTATAAATAATAAACATAAAGAGAGACAAACAATAAGTCATCCACTCATTAAACCTGGTCCCCTTTAGCTAGTGTCAATTCTCATTAGTTTACGGTTCTAACTTTGATAGATTCAAAGTTAGAACCGTTAGAACCGAAGCAGAAATACACATCCATTCAATCCATTATTACAAATCTACTCTGGTGTTTTATTTTGAAAAGGTGATTTTGAGAAGGATTATCAGACACACCTGCTGAGCCTTGTTATGGCTGCTGAGCTCTGATTGGCCGATCGCTGTTTTGGGGGTGGGGTTTAGTGAACTGTCACTTAAGCCCTTCAAAAAAATGAAAACTTTCTTCAAGACACTTTTCTCTAATTTCACGCAAAAGTTCGTGAAACGGCCGATGTTACTGTGGAAAGTTACACCACTACAAAATTCTCTGCCAACCCAGAGATGTAAGTGCATAAAAACAGCACAGAGGTTGTGATTCTGGAGACGGAGTGAAATCTACAAACACACACACGCACATATTTTCTCTTGCAGAGCGTCACCCTCGGCCACTGTTTCTCTTTGAAGCACATTTGCAAGTGAATTTCATAAGTGTGGCTGAATTGGAAACAGAAGCCTGCAGATCAATATTTGAATACAAGTACTTTGGTTTACTCCCATGTGAGTGCGTTCATTGCATATGTGTGTGTGTGTGTGTGTGTGTGTGTGTGTCAGCCAGCCTTGGGCGGTGCTGGTGGGACCGATGCCAGACAGTTTACTGTCTGGAATTTGATGGGGTCTGGTAATGTTTTATATGCACTCGCCTCCATGATACATTATGAATGAAGCACACCTTCCATCAAAGAGGCAAAATAACAGAGAGCGAGACGTTGGATGGACGGACACGAAGTCATGTGTGCACGCATGCATGTAAAAAAAAAAAAAAAAAAAAAAATTCTTTAATCATCCCATTTTTCTTTCTCTCTATTGCACACACACACACCAACACACACACACACACACACAAACAAACACAGACAGTGCAGTAAAATTTTGAACTCATCTCTCAGTTTGACAGTTTTGGCTCACATCGTAACAGAGAGTCACACACACACACACACACACACACACACAGCAGTAAAATTTTTATCTCATCTCTTATTGAGGCAGTTTATGGCTCACCATGACACACACACACACACACACACACACACATACACACATACACACACACACACACACAGTGACCCAGTGGGGGGAGAGAGAGCGGGACAGACTTCATTTGATGGTCGGCCTCTCTCTCCTCTCTCGACCCTGAGGTCTCCTATTTCCTCACTTTCCCACAGACGTCTCCTTCAATGATACACTATTGATTTATTGTCGGCCACATGACAGAGAGAAAGACGCTCGGCGAGGGACGGAGGGATATTGAGCCGACGAGAACGAAGGGGAAGACAGAGAGAAAGTGAGAGATATTATTAACGCTGCTGCTTGTTTGCTGCTGTTGTTGTTGTCGCGCCGCCGTCGTCGGCAGAACTCGCCTGTTTGTCCAACGACGGGGCCAAGCAGCCTTTTCCAGTTTGGAAAGTCGAGCGAGGAGTCTGCTGCAGCGCTCTGAGTTTCCAAGGTCGTTTGTTAATGAGTGTAAAGCAAATGAATTATTGAGTGTACGGGATGAGACACTGACTGTCTCCGAGGCAACATATTGACTCCTCTGAAAATGAGCTTAGTCTTTTTTACTTCTCTGGACAAAAATGTGATGAAGGTTATTCTGTTTTTTTTTTTTCACACACCAATATTTTAGAGTGTATTTGGGATGTAGCAGTTTGTGATGTGTCTCCAGCCTCTCTGTCATTTCTGCGCTGACAGAAGGTGAAGATGAACCTGGCCTGGTTTCCTGCTGGATTTGGCTTCCCCCCCGATCTGATCGCTATTAACGAAAGACAAGAGCAACACTGTGATTTATGCAAATTCACTGAGCTGGTGCAAATTTAGGCAAAAGCATGTCTGTCACTGCACGAGAAATTCACACCTCTCCTCCCTGTCGGAACACACCTTTAGAGTAATTCAGCTCGGAGATGATGTCGTGGTAGTAAAAGACATCATTCATCATATTTTTTTTTTGTTTGACTGATTGTGTTTGACTGATGTACGACATCATATCTCTTGTGGAGGATGCACCTGTGCACACGGCAGACAGGTAACCAGAAACCTGGAGAAGGTGTTTACATGTATATTCTGTTTTCTGAGGATCAGAAATGATCCAGGTTTCTGTGCAAACACACAACCAGCCTGCCAGAAAAAAATCATCTCTGTAATTTTCTTGTGCACAAAAACACTCATTGATTCATTTCTAAACCCCGTGTAGCTCAAAAACAGGAGAAGTTGAAAAATGAATCTGTGATGTTACTCAATCATGATGTTATATACGTTGACATTTTCTCATTTTTGGCACATCCCAGCTTCCATACATGACTTCAGCTGATAGCAGGAGTTTAGCTCTCACCAATCTATGAATGGACACCAGTTGTTTTGTCTCGAACCCTCCAGCCCATTTACAATTTCAGTTTTATGAATCTGCACGTCGAGGAGTCGGGGTTAATTAATTTCTAATTCATTCAAATGTAAACAGGATTTTGCTCAGAATCCAAAAACGTTGGGTATCAAAGCTACAAATTAATTAAACAGAGAATGAAGTTTTTTTTTTAAAAAAAGCAGCAGATTGCAGGGAGTAACTGACTATCAGTGCAACTGGCAAACTTCCAGCCCGCTGACCTCTGACCTCCTCGTGGAAGACTGCACACAAACAGAGAGCTGATATGGCATAAAACAACCTCAGTACTTCATATATATTTATACATTTAGCAGCAGGATGAGTTAGAACCAGCGCAGACTGCAAAGTAGTCTCCATACCTCTCACTGTATATTTCCCTTTTCTAACACACACACACACACACATGAACAGCCCTCCTCAACACGCCGAACAGCTCATCTGTCTCAGGGAGTCCAACACAAAATTAGGGCCACTCTCTGCTCCTAGTTGCCAAGGCAACCGCTCAGAAATACAGAGGCTTTTCCTGCACAGAGGCGAGCAGCATGGTCGTATGATTTACCACAGACTGAGGCTGTAATCCCTGTCACCTACCCGCTGTGTCGCCTGCTATACCTCTGGAAAAGAACATCCAACCCCCACAAGCAACAGCAGCACGCACACACACACACACACACACACACACACACACACACACACACACACACACACACAATGCATTGTGGGTCGCCGGGAACAGCGGGGTGACAGTTACCATGGCAATATCGATAGTTATCTTTTTCGCCCCCGTGCACGTCGACAGGTGAGCTCTGTAATGTAAATTTGTCACGCTGTCACACACAGATGAGGAAGTCCGCAGGGGAGCACACGTGTGCGCAAACACACACACACACAAACACATACACAAAGCCCTCAAGGCACATTTTTATAATGAACTAAATAGATGCATGAACTGTATATTATGTATACATGTACAGCCCTGCTTCCAGGAAAGGTGGGACGCTGTGTGAAACATGAATAAAACATAATGTGATTATTTGTTTATCTGTTTTGACACAAACTAAAACAGCACAAAGACAATATGTTTAATGTTTGATCTCATCAGCTTCATTGATTCTTGTAAATATCTGCTTATTCTGAATCGGATGGCATGTTTCAAAGAGGTCGGGACAGGAGCAACAACAGACTGTGAAAGTTGTGGACTGATCCAGAAACACCTGTTTGGATCCTTCCACAGGTAAACAGGTTCATTGGTAACAGGTGAGAGGATCATGACTGGGTATGAAAGGTTCATCCTGGAAAGACTCAGTCGTTGTCAGCAATTCATTGTGAACACATGACTGTATAAAGGAGACACTGATTGAGCCACAGTGTCACTTTTGTTTTGCATCAGTGAAGTTAATATAAACACAAATTCAGTCATCTAGAAGCAGAAAATGCAGCAACAATACATGAATAAACATAAATGTGCTGTTCATGTATGCAGAGATGAACACGAGCATGCTAACTACAGTATGTATGCATTTATGTACACACACAGATACACAACCCCCACAAACAAAACACACACGTCACGCCGACAGTGTTGTTTTTACGAATACACCAGCCCCCCCCCCCCCGTTCACCCCATCAGTCAAATCCATAATTGGCCGTCCATTATGCCAGAGTTCATTTGCATGGTTCCAGCTGAAGTGTTTACCAGATGTCTGTGGGTATCGCTAACATGATTAGGCTGCTCGTCCATCACCGGCTGAGTTCAGGAAACACTGTGAAACTGACGGTTTTCGCTCGATGTTTGTTACTGGATGGTTTAATGTCTCGTGGATTTACGGTCGTGTCGTCCTCGCAGAATAAGAAAGAACCTTTCTGCAACAACGTGACTTTGACAAATTCCAGTATTTATCATGGTTAGAGATCAAAGCGAGACGGACTCAGGATTGTGCGGCAGGTCTGATCTACTCTGACTCTTCAGAACAGGACGGGAAGGTAAAGGTCGAGAAGAGAGTGGGCGACTTTTCAAATGTCCATCTATGGTGTTAACAGCCTGAACTGAACCTGGTGATTGACACAAGCTACAAGGATGAACTGGCAAAGAGAGACGTGAACACGAGGGCAGGAAGTTAAGTAAACGAGAACACCTGAGGAAAGGCTCCTTCAAAATAAAAGAGGGAATAACTTATTTAAAACATGCTGACCACAGTTGTAATTAACTGTGTTAAAAATTAACAATTATTTTATTGTTAAACAAAGAACAGGAAGTGTTTTCATAACATTTCACCAAAACTATGATCTTTTCAAATCTGAACCAAAGAGCTTTTATTGCCTAAACCTAAACACAGACAGGACTCAGGATGCATCAGTTCTTGGCATTTCAAAATGTAAGTTGGAAGACAAACAAATAATAATATGTAAATGTAATATCGAGGCGACGGGATTGGCTGTTCCACCAATAAACAACTGCACAAGATTCATATTGAGTAAACATGAGAGGCGGTTTGCTGTCTGTCATCCAGAGGAGAGATGCTTACATTTGAGAGACGAGTGACACAGAATCAGCTCGAACATGTTTCCACTGATCTGATATGACACACGTATGTACGGATACAGATAACGACATGTAAGAGCAGGCAAACATCTGCAGAAACAACTTGCACAGATGCTAATCTAATCTGGATCACACCAAAATACACACAGGCGTGATCTGCTCTCACACACGCCGCCTCTCGTTTTCAGCCGACTCCCCGCTGTCACAACATTACATGTAATGGACGTGTCAGTCTGCCAGGCAGCTTCGCCGAGGGTCTCCCAAACTCCGGCTCGAAAAAAGACGAGGAGGAAAAATTTTCCACAGTAACCTCCAGTGGAAGTGAAATCGCAGCCCGCTATCCAAATGACATCTAAATAACATGCTAGGTGTCACGCCTATCTGAAATAGCAATCACTGCGCGTAAATGTCAGCGGGAATTCAAGTCGAGGGCGTTTTAAGAGGGAAATTCTGATCCGGAGATTTAAATGAAATATAAATGGCTAATCTGATTCCTGGACGCACTGCACGGCGACGGTGTGGAGCTGGATCCAAATGCCAAGGAAATGTCACAGGTATTACAAAAACACACTCATTTCTTATGAGAAATGACAGTCAAGTATCATGTGTTGCTGTATTTTTTGCTCCAGACTGTGGACGAGAGCATACATCCAAACATGTGGATTCTGTAGTGAAAGCATCCAACACATCTGGGAATCGTGAGCATTCGTACGTTTGCTCATGTGGTTTGAAGAAAAAAAATGTTTGGTTTTGACAGGAATTTTCTTCATGCTGCCACACGGACTTTATTTTGTGCAAACAGGCTTCATGAATAGATGCATTGTTTACCGTGAGCTCCTCCCTAAACGCCGTTTCACACTTGTAAGGACGTGGAAACGTAGTGTGAAAAATATGCATTCAGCATTTCTGCTTGCAAACTTCTCACACGAGGCAAAACGGTTTCCACAGATTTGTGTTTGTGTTTTTGCCTGTATATTTATATTCATTCCAGATTCCATTTGCTGTGCAATATTTCATTTTGTTATAAGTGCAATATTATACTATATTTATACTAATTGATTTTATTGGTCATATTTCTCATACCCATATTCTCATGTATATCTCATGTACATCAACGTATAATTCCATGTAGATTTGTTAAATTTGTAAATACTTTTTAGCTTGTTTATAGTTTTCATTTTCCCACTACTAACTGTCCTAGTGTCTTTGCTGCTGTGCTTTGCAAATTTTCCCGCTGAGGGACGAATAAAGGTTTATCTTATGATGCAGTAAGTGATAAAGGAGATGGAGCTGAATCTGACCACAATTTTCAGCCATAGATTCATATCAGTATTTTGCACTTTAGCTTAGATGGTTATGCTTTTTTTTTTTTTTTTAAATAGACTAAAATCCAGTGGTACATTTACTTGACGAGCTACTTCTGTTGTTCTACAAGTATTTTCATTTTCTGCTCTGCTACATTTCAGAGGCAACACATGACTTTGTTTTACTCCTCTGGATTTTCCTAACAGCAATACTCAAATTCTTAGTTTTTACAAGTAAAATATTTTGAAGTGACTCAGCTTTGACTCATTTCTCTGTGGGTAAACTGGTCAGCAATGCTTAAAATAGCTATGACAGCTCCTCCTCAATCAGAAGCAACATTCGAAAGCTGCTTACACAGTAATAATAATAAGGACTTTTACATATGAATATTATGTGTAATGGAATATTTTGACACTGTTGTATTGCTACGTTTACATGTCAGTATGCGCCATATAAAGTAGTTCATATGTCTCATGGTTACTTATGAAGACAAAAGGGTTTTATAGCTATTGTGCTGATGTTTGGAAAAAGCCTGGTGTTAAGGATGAAATGCAACTGTCCTTCAAATGGAGACACTTGCTGCAAAGGCATTAATGGGGATGTACTGAGCTGCTAGTAGCTGCGCCAAAACTAAAGGGATCCGAAACTGTCAGATGCAACCTGCAAATTTCAGGTTTCAGATCCAGTTCAATCATCCGACAAACCTTAAATAATTTGTGTTTGATTCTAGTTCCTACACCCGACGTGAGTCTGAGGGACTTCATTGACTGAGCTCCTCCTCAGAAAACCTGCAACAGCTACTCTGATCCAGAACTTTCCTCTGTAGCATCGATGTTCTGCGACTCCAAGCTCACATTACTGACCAGGAAATCAGTTTCCCGGTGTTGTCGTCGTCGTGTGAGGGTTTGAGATGACCATGTAAATCCTTGGTTGGAGTTCAGTCAGGGACGTTTGCTGCATCTCTCTACCCATTTCCTGTCACCTCTCTGTTGTATCCAATCCAATAAAGGCAATGAAAATCGATCTTGGTAAAGTCGCAGCGTGTGTGAATAATCAGCACGGATATTACTGATGACACAGTGAATGCACCTGGAATAAAACCTGCCTGTCCTGCTTCAGTCGTACTTAGAGGATGCGGAGCTTTCGAGTGGATGAGACCAATCGTGTTTAAACATATTGTTATAAAGACTGGGGTGATGGACTCAATTGCACACACAAAAGGCCAAGGTTAAATCAAGTCTTTAATGAAAACAAAAGAAAACCCAACAAACAAAACTCACTTCAGGGTCAGGTCCAGGAAAAGCAAAAAATCCAAAAACAGACAAGATGACGAAGAGCATGAAGACGACAGACTGGCACAAGTACAACAATGAACAAACAACGATCCGGCAAGGGCAAACTGAAATGAACTGGCTTTTATAAAGTCCTAATGGGTGATGGACTGCAGCTGGGAACACAGGTGATGAGATGAGATGGGAGGGTCTGGTAGGAGGGGTGAGGCAGAGGCGGGGTGAGTGGACAAAATACAGAGACCAGAGATGAAACACTATGGCAGGTGAATAGTTATAGAACTTAAACATGACAAGACTACAACATGACAAAACAAGACTACAACATGACAAGACTACAACATGACAAGACTACAACATGACAAAACATGACTACAACATGACAAGACTGGAAGAATAAGGTAATGAACAGTACCAAAGAGATCTAACTATAACAGAGACTGAAACTAAGACAGAACTAAGACATAGAACCAAGACATAAAACTAAGACAAAAAACAGCAAGACAAATACAAGACATGAACTAGACAAGGCAAAACAGGGGACTAAGACAGGACAGACTGAAACTGAGACAGATGTGCAGGAAAAAAAAATAGAACTGGACAAAAAACTGAAACTAAACAACGGCCAAACTGGCCTAACTATAACACATATAACAGTAGCAGTGGTAGTAATTACAACATTCAAAGTAGGAGAACTTATTCGAGCGAGACCAACTCACACAGGCCAGTTATCATTGCTATTCTCAGCCAGTGGACGCGGAGACGTTGCAACCTCAAGGTCGGAACCTCTGAGTCTGGTTCCAGACTTCGGCCTTGATCCTGGTCTTTATTCATGGTAGCAGGCAGGGATGCTCGCGGCCTCGGTCCTGCACTCCGAGTGGTCGATTAGTAAGCCGAGCAGCACGGCGGTCGGATTAGAATTCACTTCCACCTGCGACGAGTGAGGGGAGTCCATTCAACATTTCATTCAGCTCGCCCCAGTCATCGGCCATGCCCCGCATCAAGTCTCGGAATTAATAAACCGTGACTTGGCTACAGCAACCCATAAATTACGCCTGTTGTTGGAGGATCATCGGCCGCTTTCAAACACACTCCTCTGAAGGTTGGTTTTGTGGTTAGAGGGCCGCCCTGTGACCCGGGAGCTCAAACTCTGAAACCACAAATGTGTCCATCAACGGCCGCGCTCACATATTCGCTGCACACTTTCCTGAGCTTGAACTAAGGACTTGTGCAAATGATACACACACACACACACACACACACACACACACACACACACACACACGCCGGATGATATTTGATGAGGGATTCCTAATGTAGAAACACATGCTCCAAATGAAGCCGGTTAATGTATTAAAATGCCTTGCATCGGTGCTATTGATATGCTGATCTATGACTGAAATGTGAATGGAAGTTTTCATTAGTTTTCATTAGCCGGTGGAATTAAAATCCCATCTCATAAATTAAACAAAAAGCCTTTGAGATTTAATTGATTTCCCTGGTGGGGTTGAAGATCCATTCAACACATAATTATAGGTTTCGTGAGTATTATCAACATAATAATAAAAAAGCGTGAATGTCAAAACCGGGGGAAAGAAAAGCTTCTGCACAAGAGATAACAATGACATAACATTTAGTTTTTACATCTTTGCTATGATGGTTTGGCTGCAGACTGTGATGATTGATAAGGCGGGAAACTGCACAATAACACGAACAAATGTGACCGTTTGTATCTCACAGTAATTTCCAGAACAAACCATTTGTGTTGAGAGTATTCCAGCTGCCACGTGAGCCACTTGTTTTTAATATTTCACAAGATGCACGATGCATTTTCACTTCCTGCAAAAAAGCAATTAGATATGAAAAATTTCATTATCGTTTCTTTGCGGCTTCTTTAAATTTTCTTTCTGTTGTTTTGTCAAACGCACATGTTTACAGCATCGCCAGTAAAAAAAAAAAAAAAAATCTACTTATATTTTCTGATCTCTTTCCAAACTCCTTGGTTGTAATCTGAGACAATGTGTGATCATTTAATTCATCTTTTTGAACTCTTTCTTTTGAGAGAAACAAAGCATGAAGAATATTTTTATTTTTCTCATATTGCAGATACATTTCAATTTTTTTTGTCATGAACCATTTTGTTTGGTAAGATTATTTTTTTTACTCAATGGAAAATCTATAGCTGAAGATACAATTTCACAAATTACAAACGATCAAAATCAATTTAATGTATATTTCCTGTTTTTGTTTGTAACCAAATAACTTTGGCACCACTTCACTTTGGAGAGACGCTGCTGAAATAATGGAGAGTGAGGAAGATTGTTAATGGACATCAGTATGTTTTTAGTCATCAAAGTCAAAACCAACGTGATTCTAAAGCTTCATCAGAGACGACACTTCTGGCTGTACAACTATGTGTTTCTCTATTTTTCCAGGTATTTCCTAAGTTCCCCATGTTCCCTGCTTTGGGATCAACATGTCGTGATGGAGGGATTTGACTTTACCCTTCAGTGATGTGCAACATAAATTTTAAGACAGTTTATGCTTGCAACATTATTCCAAGAACGAGTTGACTAAAATATTCAGGCTCTCTCTTATATCAGAGACAGTTAATGTTAGAATAAACTAAATTAAAGAAAGAAAGTAGAAGATGCAAACGTTCTTCTTTATCGGGAAAAAAACATGAAGTCAAGCAAGAGAAAAATAACCAGGAAAGAAAATCTGCTGAGGAAACAGAGTTTGTAGTTGAAAGTATTGATGGAGCTCAGGACTCATCCTGCTGTTCTGCTGATCAGGGCAAGAATTTCCTGGAAAATCAGGAAAGCAAGGAACAAGTTTTCAAGAACCGGCGCTGCACTGATGTGGTCTTAAACTCCCTCCTCAAAGGTTGTCAGTGCAGATTTGACTTAACAGCAGCGACAGTCTCTCAACACTCGCCGTAATCCGAGCAGGCTACTGTGGCTTTTTTTTTTTTTTTTTTACACCGACAGCGAGCATTTCACTTGTAATCCTGTTACACGCCGCATAATCCCACCCACCCTCGGCGTGATGGTATGTCACTCAGCGACTCCGACTTGGACATCTGTTAGCTATCTGCGGAGACAGACAGAGCGCGACAGTGACAGACACTTGATAGAAGAGTCCTTGAGTTGACAGGAGGCGAGTTCGGAGACAGACAGCCCAGTGTTCGGGGTGAAGAGCCGAGGGCCTGCCAGGAAACCTGCCCTCCCACCCACAGACCCTCCGACCCCCCCGGGGGGCGCGAGCTGGTGTGTGCCCGTGCCAGCGGATGATAGCAGCCGGTGAGCAGACGGCGTGTGTGTGCGTTTGTGTGTAGGAGTGTGCGGTTAAGACGAGGCCGGCAGACTACATGAGACGACTGGGCGCCATGAGGACGAGCGCGATGACCAAGCACGTTACACCTTTAGTTCGCTTAGGTGTTTTTGTAGATGGAGACAAATGTCATCAGTAATTTAACAAACAGGATTTATCCTCCCTTAATGACGTCTGTTGAGTGCCTGCAAGAATCTGAGGACACAAACAGGCCTATTTGCAAACTTGTCAGTCGACCAGTCAGTTACTTGAACCTGAGGAAATTCCACTGGTTCACTCATCAAGATGAACTTCTCCATCTAGTAAACAGTAACCTGACATGAAGCCAGAAAACATCAATTTCAGATTGCTAGTTAGATAACTTTATTGGGCCCCAGGAGCTGATGGATGGATGTTTCTTGGAAAACTCCATAATACCATATCACCAAATACACCATTCATTGGTTAAATGTAGTTTCCATTTGTCATTATGGGCAAAAACAGCAAACAAAAAGCTGTATTAACTTGTATTTTTCAATTTAGTAGACAACTATTTTTTATTTATTTATCAGGAAACGGAGGCACCACTGGAATCCATTGGAGCTATAAATGTAAAATAATGCTTTCAGTGCTCAAAACAAAGGTTTTTATAGAGTCGGCCATTAAAATATGTTTCTGTTATATCGTGATTTTAACATAATTTTTTCTGATTTATTTTAAAAACTAGAAATAGTTATTGTTATTCATGGACTAAATGGCTTCTATTAAAATTACATCCCGGTATGTCAACATGTGTTCAGGTCAGCATCTTGACAGGATTACAACATTGTACTGGAGTTCAAGTATCTCTCAGTAGAAACTCTCACTTTGCCTTTGCTCTGTCTACATACTGTATTCCATTTACGTGTCGAACCTCGTCTCTCCCCGAAAACCTCAACACAAATTCAATATTCACTTCATCCTCAACCCGAGTCCTAATCCTCGCCCATTACTCATTCGCACACTTCCTTAAATCATGTTGACGACGCGGGTAAACACGTCGCCGCCACACATATGCGCAGCCTCAGGTGTGTTGATAATGTGTACGGATGCACACACCCACACATAAATCACGCACTCGGGAGAGATTGACAGGCTCGGCGCGGGCTGCAAGAGAAAACAAGATGAAGGAAATATCAAGTATCATAATTGCATGTGGGTGAAGCATTTGATATCATCACGAACCGCTGATTACAGCTGACAAGTGGAAATGTTTCCTCTTTTCTGTTTTTTCTCCTGAGTGATATACGAGGCATTTGTACTTGATGGCATATGATTTTTTTTTTCTTCCTCAAACTGTTTTTAATCACTGTGAAGCAGGCCTACCTTAAATGTCAAACACGGTGTGAGACGTGCTACACGGACTGAATATTTCATCGATGTTCTCTAAAGTGCAGAAGTTTCATCTATTTGATATTTTTAATTTGGTTAATTAAGATTTAAAATTTAGAAGTTTATGGGTCAAAGCCTTACATCCTGTTTAAAATGGATAATAAAGCCGCTGCGCTGAAAATCTCTGAAATATGCAACGTACATAATGATATGCTGTTTGATGAATGTTGGATCCAAAGCACATATTTAGCATTAGTGTAACGAGTCCCAGACCCAGCATGTTATTTTCATGCTTTACCAACTGAATTACAACAAACTATGAACAGGAAGTGCACAGCGGCTCGTTCCTGTGAGACACCCTGCGCTGCGTAATTATCAGGCAAACGGCTTTTAATATCACACAGTTTTAATGGAATAACATAAACACTATATTGGGATCATTGTATATTCTGCTGCTTGTGTCCTTTCGCACGAGTCAGTCTCTTCAAAGTAGAGTCAAAATGGCAGTAATGTGATAAATAAGAGATCCCTTATGGGAAACTGATGACTAGGGATGAGCGAGTACACCACTATCTGTATCTGTACTCGGAGTGGGCGGGGTCTGGACCGGAAGTGGAAGCGGAAATGGGTGGGGCTTAAAACGGTACATTATTTTAAGTCTGAAATTGATATGGATTGATCAGCAGTTGCTAATCTACTGTATTCAAAGCCTATATACAGTATATAAAGCTTAATTTGTAATATTTATAACATTATAATTATTTTTATGAACTGTAGTGAGAGAGTGTCAGACACTGTAAGCAGCCATATAAAAATATTAATACAGGCTACTTTGTGTGTTCAGTTATATGTGTGTATGTGTATAAGTGGTCTGTGAGACTGTTTATTTTTCAATGATCTGTGTGAACTTCATGATTCATGCAAACATCCAGTGATGGCAAACAGGGAAATAATATGTCAGCCTTGTTCACTGTGTCTCAAAAGCACCGCGTTCAGTACGAGCAAAGTTTTCCGACTGATTTTTATCACCGTCCAAACTAAGAGCAAGCAGACGGTAAAAAAAAAAACCCGACCGGACTGGAGGCACTGACCGACGCAACACGAGCCGTTTTCAGCTCTGTCTTGTCAAATGCACCGCGTACGTTATGAGAGACGTGTCTGTGTAGGGAGGGGCGGGCGCTGTGTGTGACTGGCCAATCACAGAGCGCGAAGACAGTCAGTTACACGATGAGGATTTTCCTTCAGCACGAGCATGGATATTGACAGGTTTTATTCGTATCATACTATTCGTCAAAAATGCTTTATCCGTACCAGATACTCGTCTGAAACGAGTATCCGGCTCATCCCTACTGCTGACCTCCTCGTCGTCTTAATCCAGAACACAGCTACGACAAACTTCCCTCTTTTCCTCCAACCTGTTCGTCCTCTTGACACTTGATGCCCAAACAGAGCAACATCTATTTTGACGTTTTATATTTTCATGCATTTATTGCCTTTAATGAGTTTAATGTGTGAAAATACAAATGAAAACACGAGACTTGCAACTGAGCCAAAATGACTTGGGCGACTGACAGGTCACGCTTCTTATTCATCATATGCTCGGCTATTTATTTTTTTAATTCTCAAAAAAAAAAAAGCAACATCAAGGCAAATTTATATTTAAACTCAAATGTGCATTTGATATTATCTGCACATTTTTCTATCTGCTGTCATTTAGACTCCTACAAAATAAAGGTTAATTAAATTCTCTTTTCCCACCATGACCTTTCTTTTTTTTTTTAAAGGTACCGACGTGCACCTGTTTTTGGCAGATAACTTCTTTTTCAACCAAATTGACAACCACAAGCAAACGTCGCTTTTCGCAGCTCCTCCCATCGTTTGCTGAACCCCGCTCCAGATGAATATGCATGAAGGAGAGAGGAGCGCTGATTACAGGCGAGGGGAGCTTCAGGTGACGGGCGGGCTGTGCTTCCAGTCTGGTGGACCTGTTTGATGAATAGCATGTGTGTCTCTAACAGGAGAGAGCGTCTGAAACAAGGCGCAAACAGAGCGGGGGTGGATACTTGCCAACGTGGGGACGTTCACCCTGGTTCTCTGGGTGAAGGACGTTCTCTCAAATCACATCATCCTGCTTCGACAATTGCAAAAATTAATATTAATTTCCAATGTAATAAGTGCCCTGAACAGATAAGGTGTGTCCATAAACTGGTTCACCTTCTTCCTATCGTTTATGTCGTACAAAATGTGTGAAAAAGAAACATGCAAATTGTGCAGGTGTGATAAAAACCCTCACTGAAAA
The DNA here is from genome assembly GCA_037975185.1 of Centropyge bicolor. Lineage (NCBI taxonomy): Eukaryota > Metazoa > Chordata > Actinopteri > Pomacanthidae > Centropyge > Centropyge bicolor. The sequence continues at coordinate 14,947 of JBBMOC010000244.1, read as the reverse complement.
CAAGTATCAGTCCAAACCTGAGCAGAATCAAACCAAGCAGCGGAGGACATTTATTCCCAGAGACGCATTTTTCAAGGCAGAAAAACAAGTGACAGAACATCACAGCACGCCGGCCTCCCTCCGCTCGTTCCTCCAGGCTATGTATACGTAGCCGGAGCGAAGGTTTCCCTGTATCTCTGGCTGATGCCAAATGTCCTCGCTCTGCAGGTGTTCTTATCTGTGGCTAATATTAGCCCAGCACAGCGCGGGATCCACCAATAGCCTGTTCGGGGAGAGAAGGGAGGCCGCTGGCGAGGCTGCGCTCGTCCCCCAGGACCATCTGTCTTAGCGAGGAGCGCAGCATGGGATAATGGCATCATACATACTGCCGCTGCTCACATCAGGGGGAGCCTCCGATGCGGCGGCAGATTCCATCTATCAGCTCCTGTGACCTGGCTGAGGAAATTTCTCGGTAGTTAATGCTGCCTTTGTGTCGCTCGCATACAGATGAGGGAAGCGTTGACCCTCATTTGAATGAGAAGGTTATTAGTGCGAACAGGATGTCAGTAATTAGTGTCTTTTCTTCTTTGGGCTGGCACTTGTTGAGCGGAGGGTGAGACCGGTCACACGCAGCCACCCCACTGTCAAGAGGAACAAAAGAGTGACCTTTACAAAACCCGAAGGACCTTTCACTGAATCTTATTCAGAGATCAGACGCCGCCATCACAGCCGCCTCGTAGCCAATGAGAGCCAGCAAACTAAACCAACTGTCCCGCCCCATAGACTGTATAAAATATGGACGTAGTGTCCGTGACGTCACCCGTAGGTTTCTGAAGAGCAAAAATGAAGCAAATCGTAGTGCATAGCCATCTTGGTAGCCTAAATATGGACAAAGAGGTGGAGCGAGGGCGGAGCTGAGGCGGGTCGAATGAACGCTATTGGCTGAAAAAAGCCGCTTTATTCAAAATAATCAAACTAGCTACGGCTAACCAGCTAGGTTAAATGCTAAATATCGTTGCTAGCCGGCTAACCCCACGACGATCTCTTTCCCAAACTCAGTGACTAGAATTAGCCGGGGTGACGCCCTTTAGACCGTCAGTGGCTAGTTGTCAATCAAAGTGGCGCCACTTAGATTGACAGCTATGAATTGTGCATAATGATGTATGCTGTATATTTTAAACGAACGCCTTATAAAAAAATCCCCCCCCACCAGAGTTGTCATGGAGTAGAAAAACAGCTTATGAGACTAGAGTCATGTTTTGAACCAGGCTGTAAATATGTTTTTTTCTGTCATAAAATCGGACATTTTAACATGGGGCTCAAATGTAATTGACTCCCTTCTGCAGCCTGCTATAGCATTTATTCGAGGAACTGCAGCTTTTTTGCACTTCCGCATTGGCTTCATTTTTCAGCGGCGGAGGTTGCTGCTTGTCCCGCCCCCGTCTGTCGTCATTCTCAGCCATGCTAATCCAGAGAGCAAATCTCCATATGCCTGGACAAACCTAATTAACACCCATCACATTAACACACCCAGCAGTGAGCTTTTCTCCTCTAATTAGATGGCTTTTATACGAGCGGTGGCTCGACAATGTTCCGTGGCCTTGAACACGTCACAGAACATTGCAGGGTCTTTGTTTTCAACCCGCTCCCCTTTCTCATCTTTGGATCGGCCACATTTATGCGAGCAGAGCGCCAGGCTATTAATCACCCAGTCATTAGCTATGCATCAATTACTCAAGATGCCCACCACGCTTTTTGATTAGAGGCTGGGCAAACTCTGGAAGACTGACTCTGTGAATATTTAACAATTATCTGTTAAACGCTTGCCAGTCCTGCTCCTCTGACACCCCTCTGCCACATCAAAAACCGAGAACGCATCTGGCCTTATCGGCAGGGAAAAAATGCCTATTAATCCAAATTGCTCAGTGATTCACAGAATCAGACGTCTTAGCTGCGCCACAACGTCAAAAACAGCACAAAATCCATAAAAGAAAATCACACTAACAGAGACACCTCGCAAACTGCTCATCTGACCATCAGGAACAATTTGGGCTTCAGTGTCTTGTCCAGGGAGACGTGGACAGAACCAATCCTGTCATTAGTATCTCATTAAATTCATACACTTTATAGACCTGCACCAGTTGTCCACAATCTGCAGTCCTCTATCGTTGCATTGCCTTAATGTCAGTTCAGTAAAATAGTGAATTTTCCCTCTATGAAACCAACTTCTGCAGCATCGCCTCTTATCTGATTGATTATTGATTGAGATTATTTTTAGTGTAGCTACTCATTTGACAACAAACAAAAGAAAAATATGGTTGCAAATATTTAATGAGGCTTAATCACATAAATCGAAATGAGTTGCAAACTTCCTTTTAATAAGATCCCTTTAAAACACAGGTATCATGAAGGACGCAAGTGTTCGCCACAGCTGGCGTTTGGTTTGTCTTGCTTTGGACTCCTTTGTCTGTGCAGCCCATAAAGCCTGAGGCTGCCCTCGGTGGAGTTTATTAGCCTTGAGGTAACAAAAAAAGGATTTGCGACCGCGGGGCCTCAGGTACCTGGCAACAGAAATGTGGGCTGGAAAAGCCGAGCAGCAACACTCTCTCCTCAATTGGCAGGTGCAGCTTTTGAGCAACACCTTAATTAACACTTTCAGCCCTAATTGCTTCAGACGATGTGATGACCAAGAGCATCCTGGGTAATGTACCAGACGTGCATGGATGTAAGTATACAAAATCAAATGAATCCAAATCAGGTCTAATGAAAGGACCAAACTGGGAGCAGATGATATCAAGACACCACAGAACAAATGGAGCAGTGAAAACCTTTCTTAATAACACAAACCATCTTTAAAATCACCTTCTTATATAAATCATCAAATATTTCTGCCTGAGTCAACATCCAACCTGTCACTGAGCAGTCTGTTTCCAGCACCTCGCTTCCCTCTGGAGACACTGAATTAGAGAGCTGCTGCGCGACACATAATCTCATGCTCCCCTGGGTGCTTGTGGGAATCGTTCAGCCAGATGTTGTGATGTTGGTGCTCATCACCGCAGCCGTGAAAAACAGACAGTGCACGAACCTGACGGCGCTGGAGGTTAGACGACAGCTGAGAATCATTCGGAGGAAAGTGAGTGGACCGGATAAAGGACGAACCTGTGTCCCATTCCTTCCCTTTAAACTTGACTCACCCAGTTCTGATAACAAGTGTGATTCACATGCAGCTGTGGCTCAATACAGGACTTTCCAGTAAACAACACGGTCAATGTTCACATTTAGTACCAGATCAGGAAGTCATGTGACCAAGCGAAAGGAGGTGAGGTGAATGTAAACGCATACAAAGTGATGTGACTTCCCTTTTCCAACCAACAGAAACCATAATCCTGAAATAGATTTCCTCTAACTGTGACGGCCTAATGTAGCCTGAACCAAAGAGGTGCTGATGCCTACACTCAAACCTCAGCCTCAGATACTGTGAGGATATGAATAACCAGTTTTTCATATTCCATGTAAACATCACATCATGATCCAAACCAGAATGAGGCTCAAAACTGTCATACTAATGCATGTGAACACTGAAAACTTCAAACTGTGTTACATGTTACAGATGAAGTAGACTTGAGTCAGATGTCGTTTTCTTTTTCTTTTTTTTCTTTTTTTTACTGATGAGGATTGGTTCATTCATTTCAGTAAACGAAACAAACAACGTTCACACTCGTGTTCCAGGCGACGTCGGCACAAACCAACTAACGTTAGCATAACCAGCTTCCAGCAAGTGCCGTGACCTCAGCTAACGTTAGCATCACAAACTGTGCTGAGCAAACAAATGTTTACATGAGCTTCACACGTCGGACATCAGCTGTGCATGCAGATGTCGTTTTCTAAAACACAGACTTGGAACCACTTTTAGCACCAAAAGACATGTAGGAAATGTCAAGTTTTTCTTTCAATCACATCTTTGTTCACAGCAGGAATATCAGACGTGGCCTAATTGGATAAAAGCGCACCACTCGTTCTTCATCTACCAAATCCTCGCCCGCAGTCGAACCAGAGGCTGGGTCTGAAGTCACGGTGATGGAGGTCTAGCACCCTCAGGCTAATCACAACAGGACGCGGGTTATTGTAATGCCTTGGAAGGCTGTTCACTTCAAAAGCACCGGCTCGGGATAAGTGCTTTTTAATAAAACCTGGGATAGTGGACATGAAAAGAAAGTGCAATGAAAAGCTTCTCTACATTAATTGACACTCGTGGGTCCATTAAATACTCGGCAATAGCCCGGTGTAATTTCTCTCGATCGGAGCACTCAATGCGCCGAGGGTTCAAAAGCGATCATGGGAGTTAATTACGTTCAAAAGAGTGCGGCGGTTTCATCACACGAGACCGCGGTGAGGATTAATGGCAGGCGTCACGGAAAAATCCAATAGAAGAGTGATTAGCATTCCTTGGAGATCGTCGAAGATTCGGCGCATTGCTTGATAATCAGAGCGTATTACTCTGCCTCGGCTTGACACACAACATGTAATTTCATCCCAAAGGGGGAGTCGATTCATCGCCGTACAAGGGGGCCAATCATTTTTAGGAACATTATTATGAAAAGGTCCTGTTGTCCTTGAACCACATGTGTCAGTGAAACAAGAGGACGCTGATGTATCTCTGCACCGAGCGTCAGTCAGACTCTTCCTGTGAATTTATTGTGCTTGTTTAATGTGACCTCAAGAGAATCATGGTCGGATAATGCCGTTAATATCTCGGCCATCTGATGCGGTTGCCTTGTTAAAGTGATTGATCGTGTGCAGCAGCTTCAGGTCGGCGACACTTTGGAGTCACTGTGATTGTTAAAAATGCTGGAGGAATTCCTGAGGAGTCCTGCTTTAATCACATATATGTTTCTACCAGGAAGTATTAACATATCATTTGTCACCACAAGCCTCTGGGCACATTCATAGGAAGATATAATCAGAGTTATATTATTCAAAATCTGTATATTTTGTTCACTTGTTTGGTCACAAGAGAGCAAAGTTATGGCCATTTAAAGGCAGTGGAAATTCTTCATTCACACCCAGCAACATTTGGAGTCTTGATTTTGGACACTTGTTGCATATAAATCCAATATTCACCCTCTTCTCTGTTTTGCTTTCCATCAGCCCCAGTGGGAATATCTGGCTCTTCAGCTGCTGCTTCACCAGCTAGTTGCTGTAAACCCCTGAGTGCTGAGTCTGGAATCAAGACTGATGACGAGCTGTAAAAACCGACTCCCATCTGCGAAGCTGTAAAACCAAAACAACGAGCTGAAAGTTTCTAACACTGCGTCTCTGCAGAGAGATAATGATCCGTGGATTCATCAGCACCAGAGACTGCAGTCATCTTTAATATCACATGGATTATTGCAGCAAACACACATATTTAAAGAGGCTGATTCCTGCTTCTGGTGAGTCTGCACCTGGCATCAACACCAGAGCAGGAAGTCACCATAGACTGTATAAAATATGGACGTAGTGTCCGTGACGTCACCCATAGGTTTCTGAAGAGCAAAAATGAAGCAAATCGTAGTGCGTAGCCATCTTGGTAGCCTACCTCCGGTTACTCCAAATATGGACAAAGAGGTGGAGCGAGGGCGGAGCTGAGGCGGGTCGAATGAACGCTATTGGCTGAAAAAAGCCGCTGAAAAAAGCCGCTTTATTCGAAATAATCTAACTAGCTACGGCTAACCAGCTAGGTTAAATGCTAAATATCGTTGCTAGCCGGCTAACCCCACGACGATCTCTTTCCCAAACTCAGTGACTAGAATTAGCCGGGGTGACGCCCTTTAGACCGTCAGTGACTAGTTGTCAATCAAAGTGGCGCCACTTAAATTGACAGCTATGAATTGTGCATAATGATGAATGCTGTATATTTTAAACGAACGCCTTATAAAAAAATTCACCCCCCCCCAGAGTTGTCATGGAGTAGAAAAACAGCTTATGAGACTAGAGCCATGTTTTGAACCAGGCTGTAAATATGTTTTTTTCTGTGGTAAAATCAGACATTTTAACATGGGGCTCAAATGTAATTGACTCCCTTCTGCGGCCTGCTCTAGCGGTTATTCTAGGAACTACAGCTTTTTTGCACTTCAGCATTGGCTTCATTTTTCAGCGCCGGAGGTTGCCGCTTGGAAGTCACACAACAGTCATCATGTTTAAATAAAAGTTGCAGGTGGGTTTCGAGTCTTCACTGCCAAACCTGGCAGGATGGCTTGCAACCAAAAATCTGTCCACAGCCCACTTCAGCCTATGATAGTCGAGCATTTTGGCTGCGTGAGGCCAATGAAAACAAAAAGTAAGTCAAAGCAGAATCTACATTTGGAACCACAGGAAACTGTGCTCACGCCCGTTCATCACTTCCTGCTGATCATTCACACCGGTGCAGAAACAGCCCTGTGGTTCACACTGCTGTTATCACTGAGGGCGAGTCCGGCCTGTTTCTGTAACACCTCACCTCAGGAGGTAACCGCCATCACAACCTGTTTGCCTCCAGTGCATCTCTCCACTCAGAAACTGCTTGCATTAGCACATCTGCATACCAAGTAGAAATTTATCATCTGCTGTTGCTCCCAACTCCAATTTACACTGCGACGAGGCGACGGCAGCACTGGAGGAAGATATTGCACGTCTGTTTCAGCAGAGCAGACCTTTGGCTTGGAGCAAAGTCACGACACCTCACTCGTCTCCTGCAAGCACACACACACACACACACACACACACGCTGCTCTAACATTTACTGATTATACACAGCAGATTGTACAAGCAGTAAGAAACTGATGCTATACATCCAATCCTCCGAGCTTATTTCAAGATAGCATCAGTTAAATTATCTCGCCGCACTGCTGGACAATTGTTCCCAAGATGAAACTGAGGGGACGGATTATGGATCAGCCTCCGTCTGTCTGTTTATCAGCTGAAAGCTGTTGGTGGGATTTTAATGAAAATTCTCCCGATGATGCGTAAATGCTCGGCTCCAGCATCTTCTAANCCTCGCTCCGCCCCCCCCGAAGCTCCGGGCTCATTTTATTTCAATTAATTAGCATAAATGTATGTGCGTGAGTCCTCGGCAACCCCCCCCTCCGCCGCCGTCCCCCCCACTGTCAGGCACCCCTCGACGTTCTAGTATGCAAATGTTAATTAGAAATTGATGTATTGCAGGAGGGTTTAAAGTAATGACATCCCAGGGGGAGAACTTCCACCAGAAAATACGGTAATCCTCATTGACAGTGCAGCTTCTGTAGCACAATGTGTCTAGAAATGAGCCTCGGAGCCAAAATCGTCTGCCACACAACAACGCACATCGACTGTTGAGATAAACAGAGGAGGACGTTAAGAATTCATCAGAGAGAAATTGGAGAGTATTCTGATTGACTGCTAGTGATTTTAAAAGGAGGCTGCAAACACACACTTGTTGAATGGAGCCGAGGAAGAATTCATGTTTTGAGGATGTGTGAGTGTAAATATTGTTTTGCCGCATATGACTAACTCGATTAGACCTTTTTAGGGAAGAGGGGCATCACAAGAGTGGGGACAAACCGGATTAATCTCCAGCCTCACACTGCATTTATCATTATGTATACACAGGTTGGATCATGTGACATCAACATGTGAGAAAGAAGAAGAAATGCTGCAACAGGTTAAAGTGATAAAATTGGTAAAATTGTCTCTTTCTTTTAACAGTTTTTACATCATTAATATCATGATATAAATATAACGTGGGAAAGATAATTTTTTTTTTTACATATATATCTTTATTGGGTTGATACATTTCACCCATTATTCCCCCTTGTTGAACACCAACAACCCCCCCAACTAGAGAGTCACATTCACACAATGTGAGCAAAAAATACTAGTAAACACACAACTCTCTCCCTCCCAAAGAAAGAACACATGAAAGGTAAACAGCAAGAACATCAGAAAAATGAATAAGAAAAAAAACAAACAAGCAAACAAAAAAAAAAAAACAAAGACAAAAGGACATTTAGAGGAGACTATAGTAATTTGTACATGCTGCATCTGAACAGCCATCCTGACTGTACCAAGTCACATCAGTCCATCCTATGTGGATCCATCCCAGTCACCCAAAGAGGGAGTGGAATTGACCAAGTGAAAAATGGGGTTCCAAGTTTTCTAAAATTTGTCAGAGCACCCCCTGATACTGTACTTTATTTTTTCCAAGTGTAACAATGACAATAGATCTTTCAGCCAGGAGTTAGGGGAGGGAGGATTCTTATCCTTCCGTTCTTCAGGCACACCAAAGATGGAAGTCAAAGGACTCCAAAGCACAGGTTTATTTAGAGCTTTAGTAAAAGTGTTGTAGAAAGAGGACCAGAATGGGCTTAATCTAGGACAGGAAAAAAAACATGTGTGTATGATTGGCTGGTGACAGAGAGCATCTGCCACACGCATCACTTGTATTAAAAAGTTTTTTAAGTTTAGCTTTGGAAAAATGTACCCTGTGAAGGACTTTAAATTAATGTCAAACTGGCACAAGATGAAGTGGAGTTAACTCTGTCAAGGGCCCTCCGCCACCATTCATCTGACAAGGTACAACCTAGTACCTTTTCCCACGTATTCCTAGTTGCCTAAAGATGATATATTGACCACTTTGAAGAGACTTAATCTTAACATAATTTGACAGAAACTTAGTGTCAGCTCATCTATTGGACAAAGTTTAAAGCACTGAACTTGATCATGTGACGCTGCGACAAAAATAAATGGTTAAAACCAGAGAAACATATGATCACAGTGATGCACGGACGGTTGTTTTCACTCTTAATGTAAGGAGGCCTCCGGCTGTGGAGAGATCCACATCTAATGGAAAACAACATGATAAAGAGTCAAAGACACGACAGAGGCAACAAATTGCTCCGATATAAGAACATTCAACTGTTCAGGGGGAAAAACCCGTGAAGGCACCACACAGAGACTCTTTGTCTGCCGGCGCGGTGGACGGCAGCGTACACAAATAAAGCACAAACTCCGCTCTTCATCCCTCGTCTATAAAGCGATTATTTTCTCGCCGCCTCCCTCGGATCGAGTCACATCGCTTTAATATGGAGCACCAAATGTCTCACGCTGCATTTCGTGCTCAAAAATTCGCCCTCGCGCAAAATGTATATTTCATGGCACGGAATGCATTATGTGCACAAAATGCACCTTGGGGCGCCAAGTATCACTTTGCGTGCCATGTACTGAATTTCTTGCAACCAAATGAAGAAAATGAACGGGTAATAATTATAATATAATTACCATATCGTTATCATATTAATTGGCAACACTTGGGACGCAGTGCACTCTGATGGCACTAAATATACTTAATGCAACAATACTGTATGTAAAAAAAAACAACATTTGGCTCCTCATAACCTTGTTCTCCAGACGGCAGAGACGTCCATTTCAGATCAAGGCCGCAGTGATATAACCTGCCTGAAATGTTGTGTTACAAACTGCAATAAGTTACTTCAGCATGAAACAGAAAATCCTGTATAGAAGCAGCTCGATAATCTGACTGAAATGCCATTTTGTTTCACTCAATTCATTAAGCCTGATGTTGCCTTCAGTGTCCAAACCAGACACTATTTTAAGGAGCACTGGATGTTTTTCACTTTGATTAAAAATACATGTACATTTAAGAGCTATTTCTGTTAAGTCAACATTCAGTAACTCAAACAGCCGCCTCAGTGTCATCCACGCTCGCCTTAATTTTTCTGTCAGCTTTTTTTTTTAAGCGGCTAGCTGCAATGAGTCTTTCCAGAAACCAGAAATCTCCATCCATTAACTCTCCACTTTCAGTATTTTTTGCAGAGAAAGTAGTTCCATAGTTACAGTGTGTGGTAACCTGCACAGTTTTTGATTCTTTGCACTGAAGATAAATAATATTTCATTCTGGTCGGCATTGTCAGAGCGGGTGGGTTCAGGACTCAAGCGCATCACACTATGCTGCTGATTCAAAAAGTGACTTTAATAAAAATAAAACAAGTACTCAACAAAACTCACGGCAAGATTTGGCAATACATGGACATGGACGAGACTTGGCAATACATGGACGTGGACGTGAAGAATAGCGTGGTCATAACGTGGTGTGTAAAATAACATAATAATAATAATTATTAATTATTATTATTAATAATAATCCGGCAAAACAAAGAGAAAACAACTCTCTTAAGTAGTGTGTGGTGGTAATTAACTACAACAGAAAACACAGGTGACTTGATGAGGTGGGTGTGGCTGGTAAGAGACATGAATCAGAGACGAGACACTGGACATAGAAATATGACAGACAGAACAGAAACCAAAACACAGAGCTAGAACAGACAGAACTAAATACATGTGACAACGCAGGACAGGACAATGACATGACATGGCAAGAACTAAGGCAAAACACAGGCCAAAACTAAGACAGAAAACTAAGGCACAAATCTAACACAGAACATAAGACAATACAAGACATGAACTGGACTGTGGCAGAAACGAGACTATAACAGTAAAAACAAAGACTGAACAAAAACGATGTCTAAACCAAAACCAGGGTGCAAAAACTGTGACAGGCATGACTTGAGACCACAGTCAATAAGTGACAATACTTTTAATAATTTGAGTGAACTGACCCTTTAACTATTGTGAATGTTTTTCCTATTTATTGCACAGTTAAATTATCTATCTACTAAATTGTCCACAGTTATACAGACGTATGTCACCAGCACGTGTGTGTCGACTGTGGCAGTAAACAAGATCCACTCGTCTCTACCTGGCTGCGTCTGACACGACAGCCTCTGATGCTTTAAGACCGAAGGACCTTGAAATGGTTTTACTGTCGACGGAGAGCGAGAGAGAAAGGAAGACAGCGAGTGAGTGGCAGCGAAGGAGAGAGAGTAAGACAAAGGTGCAGGAGGGCGAGAGAGAGAAAGAAGAGGAGGAAACAGCATCAAATGACAATACAAGGACGAATCGAGGGATGTGTGTGTGTGTGTGCGTTCATGTTCTCATGTTTGTGTCACAGCGACGAGTCGTCAGACAGATCGAGCCACGAAGGACAGAGAGCACAATCGAGGACTGAAGAGGGCTCTTCTCATGTCTCCTCCCAGATTACAGCAGCATCAGAGCGACTCTTTGTGCAGACACATAAAAACACAACTGTTGGTGAAAGTAGTTAGAAGCCACAAACACAGCAGAGTTCACAGAGCGTCCTTCAAAATCTTGATGACTTATGAGACAATAAGATGCAGATGGCAGCACCACCGCAGAGCCGGCGACGGCAGCGCGCGTCTCATCCATCAAAACAGCACAGAGAGACATAAACCACTAAGTGTCATTGTTCAAAGTAAATGTCATGTTGTCACTTTCTGCAGAAGCAATAACATGAGCCTATTGTCAAGTTATTGATGGGAAGACGCAAGACAATGCAACGATTGTACGAGACTGGAGACGGCAGAAGCACTGACAAGGGAGCGCTTCAGTGTGTGGAAGAGGCTCTGCCGTCCGTGGGCTCCACAACAAACTTCAGCTTCCCAGCCACTGATGGGCAGGAAATAATTACACACAGCACACAAACTGATATCTTTAATTAACTGTGGAATATTTTATGTTAAAATCCACCTGTTTTCTCACGCTGAATAACAAAGAGCTGCGATCGAGAAAAGCATCCTTTCGCCTCTAATTGAGACGCTTTAGATTCACCGTGTTGAAAGTGTCCACACACACACACACACACACACACACACACACACACACACCTGAGATAATAAAAACAGCCTCCTAAACAGCAGCTTACAACCTCATTGTCTCGAGAGACTAAAGCTGAACATTTAAAGTGTTTTACCTTCCAGTCCAAACACGTCTGCAAACATGAATACACACAGGAAGAAGTATTCAGATAGTAAAAGTACTTCAGTGAAAGTACTCCACTACAAGTGAAAGTCCTGCATTTAAAACCTCACAGAAGTAAAGGTATGTAAGTATCATTGAAAGTATGAAAACTGAAAGTCCTCATGTTGCAGTGAACTGTTTCCTGTCAGTGTTTTTTTTTCTCATATCTGATGTTTCTGGATTCATCTTCCTGCTGCTTTAATGTGTCTGTTGCATTTTCCTGCTGTAGATGTTGAAGCTCATTTGAACAACTTTATATCCTGCTGCATAAAGTTTAATCTATGAGCATCAGATTCTATAAGATCGTCATATGTTTGCAACTTTTCAGAAGAAGAAAAACAGACCTGTTCTCAGCTCTTTGTAAAACCCCTTAGATTAAGTGGAAAAAGCAGCTAATCCAAAGGGGTTTTCGAGAGCTTATTTAGCTTACGAAGGAGGAGAATTTCCTCAACCCGTCAAGGAACACTTTATCCTTCAGCTTATATGAAAAAAAACGTCATCAAAAATCACCAAGCTTGGTGATACATACTTTTCACATAGGAAGGATAAGATAGGAAGAGCATCAAAAATCTTAATTTGTAAAGTAACTATAAGAAAAATGTGGTTCAGCAAAAAGTACAGCCTCTGAAATGTGAAGTAAAAGCATGAATTTGCATGAAAAAATAGAAATATTAAAGTAAAGTATAAGTGCCTTAAATAAGCACAGTTCTTGAGTAAATGAAGGTTCCATCCACCTCTGAACACACATCACACATTACAGACGGATGAGGCAGCTATTAGATATCAAAAAGGCTTAGATGCAGTCGAGTCTGATTGAAAATGTGATTGCTCAAACCATGATTGCTCACAGAGGACACATTCAGGCATTTTAGCCTGATGGGGGTGTTAATGCATCCGTCTCATCAGGATGCATATGTAATGTTTACTTCTCCCGAGTGTGTGTAAACTGTGGAGGAAGCCTGTGCAGCTTCTTCAGGGCGGCTGAGGTGACACGAAAATTACACGGAAAAACATGTGGCTGCAGCTTTTTACGGAAAAACACGTGGCTGCAGCTTTTTACTGATATATTCTGGCTGTCAAACATTTCCAGATGGGTTTCTAAAGGCTTCTATTGGTTTTATTACATGTTCATATACAGCTCATTAATGCTCCATAGGACGACATTGACATTGTAGCAAGAATTTCGTTGAAAATTCAATTTGTCTGCTCAAGATACAGCGATTACGACCCTCCGCCCCATAAGAAACCCGACTCCACTTCCTCCCTGTGTTCCTGCCGTGCTCCCCCAATCACCCGACTCGAGCAAATAAAGAATTAAGAAAACATCTGTCGCACATCCCGCTGTCAGGCCAGTGTCATTACACGCTTATTAGTTCATTTATCGCCAAGGAAAATACCCGGCTCGTCCATTGGCGGGGACATCAAAGCTCTGAATCCGGCTATCCTCCGTCCTCTAGAGATGGATCACAGTCTCCAAAAGCTGTCCTGATTACGCCCCCCCCCCGTGGTAGGGAAATGTTCTCTCCCTTGATCTGCGTCTCCAATGACCCGCTTCTCTCTCGGCGGACTCGTTCTCTGTGAGGAGAAACTGCTCGCGCTCCTCGTCGAGGATTTCATGCAATTTAGTCACATTCGATGATGCGTTCAAGCGAAGCGTCCGGACTTTTAATGCCTCTGTTTCGCAAAGTTTTTACAGCAACGCGGCGCTCTCTGCGTGACCTTACGAGTTGGTTATGACTTTATAAAGTTAGATCAGTACAATATATTCGGTTTTGATGTCGAAGAAATGTCAAACTTCTGACAGGGAACCTTGTGCCGGATAAAGGTTTCGGAGTAAAGGACGCTCACGAGGGAGACGATGAAAGTGTATGACCTTTATGTATGAAAGGTGTGATTGTATGTGTGTTTCAACGCCTTTCACTTATAAGGTCATAGTTTCTGTGATTCCATTGTTGCCTCTTCATGTACAAATACACGTATGTGGATATTTGCTGTATCACAATGTGAAAGGAAGAGAGGGATCCTTACAGACGAGATGGATTTTGTGCTGGATATCAAACGATTAATGACGACACAACATGTTCATTTTCCTACATGTGTCTAACTTTTCATGATGCATCATTCTCTCGATGAAGAATCCACTCATTTGCATGAGCTGCCCAATGCCAGTGAACATCTGGGGTCTTTATCTTGAGTTTGTTTGATATTAGTCTTGTAGAGAAATATGTCATGTCGTGTTTCCGTCACAATGTTATATGAGACTTCAGCAAAATGAAATGTTTTACAACAACTGCCTTGATGTGACGAGGTTCCATAAGCATCAGTCAAACATACTGCAGATATACACGCCCATAGTCTTTTTTTTATCCCATTATGCATGAATGTAACAGCAGCTTGACGTGACTGCTTCGTTGAGAGTAGAAGAAACAGAAGCAACATCACAACATTAAGGTGTATTACAAAGAATCTGTTATCACATTTTCTCTATTTTTAATATTTCAGCTTTCGAATTTCTGCCTTTTCCACTCAGGGTTGGAGTGAATGACAACGGACCTTTGGATGATTCTTCATGCTTCACAATTACTGGTTCTCTCAGCTGCATCGGACACCTACAAATTTACAATGCAGTCAACCCGATCTAAACATGAAAGCATTCACTATAAGGACCTGCCTAAGGACCAGGCATGAACGGTCACATGTCCACAGGATCTCTGCTGTTATTGGTGCAAGGTTGGATTTCATTACCTCTCCTGACACAGATGCTTTGAAGCTATTTGTTGTCATGCATTGGGTCCAAGCGGCAACCTCCGCCGCTGAAAAATGAAGCCAATGCGGAAGTGCAAAAAAGCTGCAGTTCCTCGAATAACCACTAGAGCAGGCCGCAGAAGGGAGTCAATTACATTTGAGCCCCATGTTAAAATGTCCGATTTTACGATAGAAAAAAAACATATTTACAGCCTGGTTCAAAACATGGCTCTAGTCTCATAAGCTGTTTTTCTACTCCATGACAACTCTGGGGGGGGCGAATTATATACAGCATACATCATTATGCACAATTCATAGCTGTCAATCTAAG
>JBBMOC010000243.1:98437-224591 GCA_037975185.1 Centropyge bicolor | reverse complement strand
GAGGCAGGATTGTTTATTTAATCAACACATTTCACTGTATTTTCTCTTGTGTTGACAATTAAGTTCTTTGTTAAAGTAAATAAGTTTTTTGGTGTACAGACCCTTCTCTTTTGTCATTACTCCAGACACAGGTGATGATGACAAGTTTAGGGCCGTTAGTTGGCAAAAAATTGCATTTAGCTTTGAAATCATTTCGAATGTTGTTCCCTAGTGTTGGGGGATTTTGGAAGTCGTCAGGTCGTCCAGGATGAATCCTCATTTCAAACTCTTGTCATGCTTTCGCTCGTTGCTCAGAGACCATGACCATATGTGAGGGTTGGAACCAAGCGGCAACCTCCGGCGCTGAAAAATGAAGCAAATGCGGAAGTGCAAAAAAGCTGCAGTTCCTCGAATAACCACTAGAGCAGGCTGCAGAAGGGAGTCAATTACATTTGAGCCCCATGTTAAAATGTCCGATTTTACCACAGAAAAAAACATATTTACAGCCTGGTTCAAAACATGGCTCTAGTCTCATAAGCTGTTTTTCGACTCCATGACAACTCTGGGGGGGGCGAATTTTTTTTATAAGGCGTTGGTTTAAAATATACAGCATACATCATTATGCACAATTCATAGCTGTCAATCTAAGTGGCACCACTTTGATTGACAGCTAGCCACTGACGGTCTAAAGGGCGTCACCCCGGCTAATTCTAGTCACTGAGTTTGGGAAAGAGATTGTCGTGGGGTTAGCCGGCTAGCAACGATATTTAGCATTTAACCTAGCTGGTTAGCCGTAGCTAGTTTGATTATTTTGAATAAAGCGGCTTTTTTCAGCCAATAGCGTTCATTCGACCCGCCTCAGCTCCGCCCTCGCTCCACCTCTTTGTCCATATTTGGAGTAACCGGAGGTAGGCTACCAAGATGGCTACGCACTACGATTTGCTTCATTTTTGCTCTTCAGAAACCTATGGGTGACGTCACGGACACTACGTCCATATTTTATACAGTCTATGGTTGGAACGTAGATCAACTTGTAAACACCCACATAACTGCTGACGCTGCACCTTCGACTTCACTCATCCATTTCACCCACACATGAACAAGACCATGAACTCACTCCCGACCCAGAGGGAATGATCCATTGTTTCCTGGACGAGCTCAGTGGCCTCACATGTGGAGGTGCTGACTCTCATCCCGTCAGCTTTACACTCGACTGCACACACACACCAAACCCAAGGTCACGGTCAACAGTCTGACAACAGGACCACATCATCTGCAAAGAGCGGAGTAGCAAACCTGAGATCCTCCTCCCCCTCCCCCTTAGTGACAGGGGACGACCCTGTCAGAGCCCAACACCCACTGAAAACAATTTGACTTCCTGCCCAGAACATGGAGGCAGCTCTCACTCCAGCTATATAAGGACTGAGGCCCACAGGTCACAGCTTTCACCACGTCCATAAAACACATGTGGACTGGATGGGCGAACCCCCACAGCTGCTCCAGCAGCCGTACATGGCTAAAGAGCTGGTCCACTGGTCCAATGTTGTCCTCACATCACAAACATCACAAACGTGTCCTCACGTCACAAACATGTCCTCACGTCACAAACATGTCCTCACATCACAAACGTGTCCTCACGTCACAAACATGTCCTCACATCACAAACATGTCCTCACATCACAAACATGTCCTCACGTCACAAACATGTCCTCACATCACAAACATGTCCTCACATCACAAACATGTCCTCACATCACAGACATGTCCTCACATCACAAACATGTCCTCACATCACAGACATGTCCACACGTCACAAACATGTCCTCACGTCACAGACATGTCCTCACATCACAAACATGTCCTCACATCACAGACATGTCCCCGAGTCACAGACATGTCCTCACGTCACAAACATGTCCTCACATCACAAACATGTCCTCACATCACAAACATGTCCTCACATCACAGACATGTCCTCACATCACAAACATGTCCTCACATCACAGACATGTCCACACGTCACAAACATGTCCTCACGTCACAGACATGTCCTCACATCACAAACATGTCCTCACGTCACAAACATGTCCTCACATCACAAACATGTCCTCACGTCACAAACATGTCCCCACGTCACAAACATGTCCTCACATCACAAACATGTCCCCACGTCACAAACATGTCCTCACGTCACAGACATGTCCTCACGTCACAAACATGTCCTCACGTCACAAACATGTCCCCACGTCACAAACATGTCCTCACGTCTCAAACATGTCCTCCAGTCACAAACATGTCCTCACGTCACAAACATGTCCTCACATCACAAACATGTCCTCACGTCACAAACATGTCCCCGCGTCACAAACATGTCCTCGCGTCACAGACATGTCCTCGCGTCACAAACATGTCCTCACGTCACAGACATGTCCACACGTCACAAATATGTCCTCACGTCACAAATATGTCCTCACGTCACAAACATGTCCTCACGTCACAAACATGCCCTCACGTCACAAACATGTCCTCACGTCACAAACATGTCCTCACGTCACAAACATGTCCTCACGTCACAAATATGTCCTCACAACACAAACATGTCCTCACATCACAAGTATGTCCTCACGTCACAAACATGTCCTCACATCACAAATATGTCCTCACGTCACAAACATGTCCTCACGTCACAAATATGTCCTCACAGCACAAACATGTCCTCACGTCACAAACATGTCCTCACGTGACAAACATGTCCTCACGTCACAAACATGTCCTCACGTCACAAACATGTCCTCACAGCACAAACATGTCCTCACGTCACAAACATGTCCTCACGTCACAAACATGTCCTCACGTCACAAACATGTCCTCACGTCTCAAACATGTCCTCACGTCACAAACATGTCCTCACGTCTCAAACATGTCCTCACGTCACAAACATGTACCCACGTCACAAACATGTCCTCACAGCACAAACATGTCCTCACGTCACAAACATGTCCTCACGTCACAAACATGTCCTCACAGCACAAACATGTCCTCACATCACAAACATGTCCTCCAGTCACAAACATGTCCTCCAGTCACAAACATGTCCTCACGTCACAGACATGTCCTCACATCACAAACATGTCCTCACGTCACAGACATGTCCTCACGTCACAGACATGTCCCCACGTCACAGACATGTCCTCACGTCACAAACATGTCCTAACGTCACAGACATGTCCTCACGTCACAGACATGTCCTCACGTCACAGACATGTCCTCACATCACAAACATGTCCTCACAGCACAAACATGTCCTCACATTCTGAAACTAAACTTCCTCACCATCCGTAGTAAAAGATCCTAAAGCTAAAGAATCCTCAAATCTGAACCCTAAATGAAACGTACACACACAGAGAGACATGCATCCGTCACATTAGAAGACATTACATTGACTTACATTACATTTCTGGAGACTTAACCACAACCAGTACTTGTCTAGCTCAAACCTTAATCCAAGTGATTTATGTCATGTGACAAAATGTGACCATGTGAGCAGATTTATGTCCCCATAACATGAGTAATACACATCCACACACACACACACACACACACACGCCATATGCGGTATAAAATGCTGGGTTGTGTCTTGTGTCTCTCTGTCATAAACAAGCGGAGCAGTTGGACACGCTCGGAGTCTAAATATGGCCGTCGTGAGCTGGTCTCTGTTAGGAAACTGCAGGCCTCCTGTACAAACATCCAGCCTTCACATCCAACACACACTCGGCACGCTGAGCAACGCTGCACAGTGTTTCAGGACTGCAGATGGAAAATCCTCTGCAGTAATGTTCTGTAATAAAAATATATTCTAGCCTCCTAACGACTCGCAAACTGCGGATGTTGTTGTTGCTATGACAGAGGAGAGTCAGTCATAATAAAACATCTTACAAAAGCTCTGAATTAATAGCTATATTTTAATATTAATGTGCAGGAAAACCACCTTTTTAAACCAGTTTCAAGAAAAATGCAAGGATTTATATTCGTATATTTTCTATTTATTATATTTTCTGATATTTCACTACAAACTTTTCCCATCTTTATTTATCTTGTTTGTCTCAAAAGTCACATTTTTTAAAGCAAATGAGAAACAAAAGGAAATTTTTAAAAAACTTATTTCCAGCTGTTTCCAGACAGGAATTTTTCCAGGAATGATCTTCAGCATCTTGAAACAAGACAGGACAGAGTTGATATCTGCACTATCTCAAGAAAAAGAGACAGACAACAGATTTTTATTGGAAACATTATAAAACTGAAGCCTCTGCCAAGTTATTGTTTGTGTCCAACTCTAAATCAAACTAATAACTCTACAGTTTTACAACACACCCAGGAACCATATCACAGTGTCATTAATCCACAGTCTGTGTCGGTGGTGACCCTGTGCAGGTCTGAGAGGCATCATGAAGCAACACTGCCCCCGTGCGGTCAGAGGGAGACGCGCAACACTTTGATGCTCCTGATGTTGACCCTGAACTATTCATCAGCGCATCAAAACATGTCAGGATTCATCACCGTCTCACTGATGTTTCACGACAAACTCCCAGCCGTTTGTTTGCTTGGCTTCACAACAAACATTCACAGCAATAACGTGGTTGTAACTATCAATATATGTTGTCAGCTTCAATACGGACATGACAACATTATCTGTCCAAACCCATATAACTTGAACTGTACTGATATGAGCATCAATGGGTCGACATCAATAACATATTTAGGCTTTGATGGTTTTAAATATATTTATATATATATATACACACACACACACACACACACACACACACACACACACACACACACACACACACATTAAGCCTATGTGAATGTTCAGTATATAATAGTTCTATATTTATCTTTACATGTATTTGTTCAGCTTTGTTGTCCATGCTTCTATCTTCCTGTAAAAGCTTCTTGGAAATGTGTAGAAGTACATGTACACCAGAGTCAGAGTCGTCATATGTGGCCAGTAAAGCTGATTCTGGTCCTCAAGAAACATTTAATTTGTTAAAGACCACCTTCAGATTTTGGCTTTTCCCTGCTCCAGCTTTGCCAACTTAATGAAAGCAGTGTTTGCTCAGGGCTGAAAGGGACCCCCAGAGTTTATTTGTGAGCTTCTCTGATGTTTCCCATGTCCTCTTCTGGAGCTCAGTGAGGAAGTGGTGCGGGCCGTCCACCCCCAGCCTCCTCTGCCTGCTGTCTCACATTGAACAAACCGCTTCTGTGCTCTGGTGACGGGGGGGCATGGAAGCATCCGGAGCCTCTGGTCCTGATGGGAAGCTTGTGTCCTCAAAGTCTCTGCAGGACTCCAGCATCAAGCCGGGACGGACGGAGCCTTTTGTAGGACGGTGTAAAAACATCTAATACCAGCAAAAGTCCTGGAATTTACTTAAGCAAAAGTCCATAAGCCTAAAAGTTGTCACGTGGTCAGTTTTTGCTGGACCCAAGAGCAACACACAGACGAGGGGGAACTGAGAATAAAAGGATTTATTAAACTCAAAAAGCTCCAGGACTGACAGAGAAAAACTAAAAGGTGACCAGCGAAGAGAAGTCCAGGTGGTGAGGAGCTGCTTCAGTGGCTGGAGGTGTGGTCTTCAGGTGCTGGGTCCCCCCCCCTCCCTTCTCTCAGCTGTCCCTCGTTCCCCCTAACGACCAGCAGCTTTAAAAGCTCTGGTTCCACCTGGAAACTGCCGGATCGTCCCCTCACTTCCTTCCCTCTATCGCTTCATATGTTCCAACTACTTCTTGTGCTCAGTGTTATATTTTATATTTATATATAGTTATATTTTAGACTGTTATTTGTTCTTAATATTTAACTGCTGTTATCCCCTGTGCTGCTGTCACATGTGAATTTCCCCACTGTGGGACGAATAAAGGCTTATCTTATCTTATCTTATCTTATCTTATCTTATCTTATATGTCGTTCTCCTGTGTATCTAGTGTCCCCTTTGTTCTCCAGGGCTCCAGCCTCAGCCCCCATCTACCAGCTTCCAGCCACTGAAGCAGCTCCTCACCACCTGGACTTCTCTTAGTTTGTCGCCTTTTTGTCTTTTTCTGTCAGTCCTGGAGCTTTTTGTGTTAAATAAATCCTTTTCTCTCAGTTCCCCCTCATCTGTGTGTTGCTCTTGGGTCCAGCAGAAAACTGAACATGTGACAAAAAGTATTTGGAAGTATTTGTAAAAATACTCATAATTATTATTGATGCATTTATGTGTATGTAGCAATTTAACTGGCATAGATGTGGCTAATTTGAATTACTTAATCAGATAGTTCAGTTATTATAAAGCATAATATTATATTTGTTGATCCTGTGTTTAATGTTTAAAATTTAACCTGCCAAGTCACAAATAACTAAACTGTCATATAAATGTTGTGAAGAAGACAGAAGAGAAAAGAGTTTTCTCTGAAATATAATGGTAAAGTATAAAATGGAATTACTCAAGTATAATACAAGTAAGTCAGTGCAGCACTTGAGTAAATGTATGTTGCTTTCCACCACTGATATCGTGTCATAAACAAAAGTTATAAATAAACTAAGCTGGAGGCAGGACGTAGTTAGTCGAGCAATTAACATCAATTCACATGTTTATTCCATAACAGAACATCAAATATTCAAAAAGATATTTCTTATTTTGGAAAATCCAGGCATTTAACCAACTCAGACCAAGATCCAAGATGGAACTAACCGCTGGAACCAAACCCACTCATGTTCCCAAATCCCAAAATGTCATTCAATGGTGAGACATGTGGGCGCTGAAGGACGTGATCATAAAAACAAGTACAACCGTTAATACTTTGAATATTGACAGTAAAACGATCAGAAGGCTCTCCAGGTGCCCGGGGGCTCCTAAGCAACCACCCAGTGTGCTGAAGCCTCGTGCTGGCTCTGCATCCAGTCAGCACAGAGCTCCGCTGGTGGACTGGACTCTGCCAGCATTGCTGATTCGCAGTGGGCTGTCGTCCTGGTGATGGTCGCTGCTCACAGATATTGTGCTGTGTGTTTCCTGATCCTGCTGAGGATGGAGGCAGAGCGAGTCAAGTATGAAAAATAACTGTCAGAGAGCACAGAGGAGAGTCGGGACATCAGTACAATGAGGCCTTAATGCATGAAGGCCTGCGCTTTTATTTTGAAAATGATATATCAATTATGCACAACATGACTATTAACTGTTTCATCACTTAATCATGAGGTTACAAAACTCATGTTTAAGTAATGCTCATCATTAACAAGTCATCAAGTCATGATCTCTATATGTTTGTTTAATAGATCATCAATTAATGATTGTAAATTTAATTCACAGACAGCTCATAATTTATGTGCTGCAAAATGAGCTGTGATCAAATTACATAAAACAAGGACATGTCAGACCT
Source organism: Centropyge bicolor (assembly GCA_037975185.1). NCBI lineage: Eukaryota > Metazoa > Chordata > Actinopteri > Pomacanthidae > Centropyge > Centropyge bicolor. The sequence goes on along the minus strand of JBBMOC010000243.1, from coordinate 217,202 downwards.
GTGTTTTTGACCTGTGACAGAGATTCATCATATATCCTGCATTCATTTATGTGTTAAATCATCATGAGTCATGAAGATGCATTAATCAATTATGTGTGTTTTTACAAAGGTTTTCCATAAAGTCTCTGGTTCCCATACATAGAAAAATAAATGAACAGCAATGGAGTAAAAAAATACAAACACTTGCAAATGTGCAGTAATAGTATAAGACATAAAAACTTTATGACTTTAGAAGAGAGCGTTGGTGAATATTATGGATGTGGAGGAAGTTATGATGCTGCTGTGCTGGTGAATGTTCATGGGAGCTGTGATTGTGTAGTTTTCTGTGTGCTGAATTAGTGACTAATGAAAAAATGCTGGTGAGAGAGCGAGAGGTGATGTCAGGACTTTGGACTCACATAAAATGGCAGAGGCTAAACACAGTGCACTATATAATGAATGAATGGTTTCAATCCCAGTGTCTAATTATTTGTTTTGTTTTTATAATTGAATTCACAGCTTGACTTGTTTAAACCTAACACGTCCGCTTAAGGGGGGGGGGGGGTGGACTGGTGGAGCACCTGAAGGGGCCCACAGACAGCAGGGGCCCCAGTCGGGTTCAAATCCAGGACCTTGTTGGTTTTAGTCCATATTGTGAACTTGAGGCCCCCATGCTGCTGCGTCTCAGCTGGTTGCCATGGAAACCAAGAGGAGTTTGGGTTTGGGCTTATCTGGGAGGGGCGCAGCAGTTCTCCCTCCCCTGCATCTCTGCCCTCTTTCTTCTGTCTCCCTGCAGTGACTGGGGCAGCTGGTGGGAGGTGGTGGGTGTCGTGTAGCTTAGCAACTCCCTTGGCGGATGGCGATTGATATGCAGCTTTGTTCGAGTGCCTCTCTCTCCGAGCCAGAGAGGGGGACGCCTGAACAAAGCGGGCCTTATTGAAGCTTCCCCTCCTCCTTCTCTTTGCCCAGGCACAACGACGTGGGAGGACAAATATTTCAGCTCGAAGGAAGCGAGGCTCAGACTCACAACAGTGGCCCTCAAAGTGTAACTCAGGGGCTGACGAGGGGCCTCCAGGTGTCCCCGGGAAATCAAAGCGTTAAGTCTCTCTGACAGCCAGCAGAATCTGTCCATTAATTCACTGGAACTAATCAACCCGCTGACATCAGCAAATAAAATCTGCTGCTTCCAGTCTGATTCAATGTGTCTGTGTGTGTTGAGTTGAAACCACGAACCGAGTCTGAACTTCAACTGTTTATTGAGTAAAAAGCATAAAATTCAATGTACAGTCAATAACAAGCTCAAATCTCCACACGAGGGAAAGTTCTTTTTTTAAAGGGACATTTCTTTGTCTTGTCCATTGTCAGAAGCATCCAGAGCAGCCGTACTGATAGAGTGATTTCATGAGGATGTGTGTTTTCAGTTAGGTCAGGTTTGGATTAGTCCGAGACAAAAAAATGAACAATCGCACAAAAATAAAATATTTGTTCTTAATTACTTCCTGCCAACTCCGTCCGACAGTGGCAGAGGTCGGGACCTGGGCTGCAGATATGAGGCGGCTCTGGCCCCACCACAGCTGGCACGTTTGGCTCAGGTTTCGGGGAGTTGACTTGGGCAGATTTGGGCTGAGAATCAGCTCCTGTTGGCAGCAAGTGAAGCCAACTGTGGGCCTGCCACCAGAATCTGACCGAGTGAACCTGACTGGACTGGTTACAGAAGCCGGCCGTGCCAAGGTGCCTTCTGGTGCTGATGTCTTTATTGAGCCCATGAAAAGAGTCCATTAGATGAAGCTGTGATGTAGATATAATAAGAATAATTCTCAAAATCATGACATCTCCATCAGCACATTTATGTTGAGTTTCTTAAATTACAATTAGGGTGTGTATTAGGTTTTTTTCCCCAAGTGAACTTGATAACTTACATATGACAATGTGTTCACAGAGTTGTAGATTTATTTGCTGGAACAAATGGAAGACAATTATTTTATATCAGTGAATTAAAAGAAAGGAGAAAAAAAAGCTGAGAAAGGCCTGAAAACACTTGAATAATCGAGGAATTCTTGTCTGCTCTCCCGAGCAACTGCTCACACAGCCACTGTCTCTGATGTCTGCAGAAACTCAAAGGCCAACCGTTATTGTGAAGCTGTGACCTTCAATAATTGAATAATGAGAAAAAAGGAGCGTCACAGTCAGGCATGGGCAGCTTCCTCCTTCAGTGGGTGTCGGGAGCACTGCTGCGTCGCATTCCTTCCAACGGAGATCAGAGTATGACATGAGCCATCGCTCTCCTTCCAAATAAAATGAATCCACATAAAGATTCTCTACAATGTTCACAGGTCAGAGAGTTAAGGAACAAATGTGTCTCATCACGAACAGAAAACTCTTGCTTTTCCTTCTCCTGGTCAGTTTTCACCTCCCCCCATGTTTTGTCTCTCTATTGTTTTCCCTCTTTTTCTGTTTTCTCTCTGACTTTCTTTGTACTCAAACAAGGAAGCTTAACATTCGACTTAACTCTGAATGAGACTGGGATGTCTGCTGATTTAAATCTAATAGATTTTTTTTAAAAATTCCAATTTCATATTCTACAACAAAACAAACATTTAGACTGTGCTGACAGTAGGAATTGCATTAAGCTTTAGTTTAACAGGTGACACTTTTTTCTTGCTTGTTATGGGAGCAACAGAGACACAGGGATTTGTTAAGCAGAGCAAACCTACAGGACCTTGTTCTTATTGTCAACAAATCCCATATGCAGAGCAAAATCCCTCCAGGTCTCCATATTCCATCTGTGGCACTCAAGACCATTGGTTCCCACTGAAGACATGAATCATTCCAATGTCTCAAATTTTTAGAAATTAATATTTAAAGTATTTTCCAAAAAGAGCCGGTCACTAGTTTTTAGCAAACTTCACTCAAACAGGAGAATATAGAGCATTTGTTGGGGACTATTTTCAGCGGTGGATGAATCTATATTTTGTGCTGTGGTGAGTATTTTCAGCAGCAGGATGATGTACATGGGACTGAGTCCAGATAAGCTACAGTGTGAGTTCATGGTAATGATGGATCAGGTCACGCAGAGCAACAGAGGCCCATTGATGGTAGTTTTTGGAGACAGTGGAGCTCTATGGCTCAGAGGAAGGAGACACATCAGGGTTAGATATACAGACAATATTTGTTTGTGGATCAGTTCATTGTTGGTTTGAGCTGCACATGGGAACTATTAACAAGAAGAAACATATAGAATATCAACAGACAGTTTTAAAGATGTGATTCTGCTCATAAAACTGTGTAACTCAGCTCTTCTCTATTCCAGTAATTAGTGGAATAAACTGCTCTGTGAACACAGATTGAATATTCATCACCAGCTCTATTGTTGGTTAATAAAGTGTATAACAGACATGAAAAAACACACTGAGAGGGAGTTACTCACAGGTGAGAGAAAACAATCTTCCTAGAAAAAACTAAACTTTACTAAACCAAAAGAAATGTAACAAATTTAAAAAAAATAGTCAAACTCCACAATGAATTGTTTCACGTAGGATCAACACTTTGATTGATCTCTAATATCTCATCCCATTTTTAACCTGCTGTCTACACAGGAAGTGTTTCATGTTGGATTTCACTTCAACGTAGCTTCAACGTACAACTTCCTCAACACATCCTGTGTACACACCGTGTAAATGTGGCGAATGAGCAGCAACAGCAAAATCATGTTTTTAAAAAAAACAGCTCACAAAGTTCACAGCAGTTTGTCAGTCTGCTGAAAAAAAGTTTCACTTTTAAAACTCAGATTATCCAGTGTTTCTGTCTAATACAGTACTTAGATCAGATAGTGCTAACATCCTGAAGAGCATTAGAAAAACATTAGTCACTATAAAATGTGTCTAAAAAATGATGAGTGCTACAAGAAAAGGATTAAATCCATCACAGGTGGACAACACTAAACTTTAAAACAAACAGACAAAAAATTCTCTATTGTACATCATCATCTAACTCTAGTCGAGTCTAGTCGAATGTCTGCTCCTCCAGTGGCTTCACACCATCAGTTCACACACACTGACACTCAAGGATTGTTCCAGTTAGCTACAACTTGGGTTTCATTTTGCTAGTTTTGTCCATAATTTCTATCAGTAACAATAAGACTGTGGTCACCAGGTTAATAGCTGAGATCTGACAGTCTGACAGGTCATAAAACACAAGCAGCCAGATGATGGGACGGCTCGGAAACAAACCTGTAGTTCAGACAAAAAGTGAGTGATTATATCAAAAAAACATGTAACATAAAGAGTTCGCTTCATAGGAACTAAGAAACCAGGTGAACCAGACTGAGACAGAGGTCTTCTGCTTCTTGATCCAGCTGCATCTTAGTGACTCACTGTGCCCCCAGATCTCAACTACTAACTCCAGTATTGTTCTAACTGATAGAAATGATGGACAGAACTATGAAAATAAGTCCTGAGTTGTAAAAAACTAAAATGGTCCCTTAAAGTTCCTCCGAGTTAAAAGCAGTTCTGGACCTCAGCAGGGGGTCCCGAGACCTGCTGGAGAGTCCTTCGCTCTGTCGTAGCAGACTGCCGTGTCCGTCACCAACATGCTCTTCGTCTCCTCTTTGCTGGAGGGAGCCAGGGAGGTGGGAGAGGGCGATGTGGGCGAGGAGAGGTTGGAGGTGGCGGTGGTGGAGGCAGACGAGGATGAAGAGGAGTTGCCGTCGGGGAGGCACTCCTCGCAGCAGCAGCAGCAGCAGTCCATGAAGGCCTGGCCCAGCGAGCGGCACAGGAACAGCAGCAGCACCGGCGTCGCAGAGCAGCGCACGAACAGCAGGAACTGTCCAACCAGGCCCAGGACGGGCAGGGCCAGAGCCGGGAGCGCCGCCGACACGTGGACCGACACGTACGCCAGGGTGATGTTGCAGATGCTCTCCGGCAGGTTGCATGCGATGTACAGGACGGTGAGCGCCATCACGGTGGAGCGCAGCCTCTGCTCCCTCACATGCGCCTTTTTCTTCACGGAGGAGGAAGCTGAAGAGGAGGAGGAGGAGCACCTGCTGGTCACCTTGTCACCGCCAGCTTTCTGTGGCACTCGCTGGGCCAGCACCTGCCTCGTCACCAGGTCGCAGGCCAGAGTGAAGAGCAGAGGCAGGCAGATGTAGCACCCGAAGAACCACCACATGCGGGCCTCGTGGTAGGTCAGCACCAGGGAGTAGACGCTGTCTGGGAGCTCCACCGACGGCTCACGCACACACATATCCACCTTAAACGTGTCAGTCCGGGCCCTGAAGGCGGCCATCAGCGAGCTGCCCAGCTGGCTCTGCTGCAGGTCCGCGGGGAGCGCCGGCAGGCTGACCGTTTCCTGCAGCAGCTGCCACAGCAGGAGCTCGGGGGCGGCCAGCAACATGGAGCCCACCCAGATGACGGACAGCTTGGACAGGATGGACTGGCAGGGCTCCACCTTGGGCGTCTGAAGGGGCCCGGGCCCCGTGGCTGCGTGGAAGCGATCGATGCTCAAAGCACAGAGGCTGAATGTGGCTACGCCCAGAGAGGTCACCTGAGAGAAACATGAGGCAGGAAGTGACGGTTAATGATCAGGTATCGATCATTAATTAGAACTATTGTTGGTTGCATGGTGGACGGCTCTAAATACTACAGTACTCATGAGCCTCGGCTATCGTTGCTATGGAGAAGAAGCCAATCTGAGGAGTAAATCAAAGCATAGTTGCTGAATTCATCCATAACTTTCATCTAAAAGTTCTGTTTTTTTACTAGAAAATCACCTCAGAACGTCTTTCCTTACATTTTAATGTCCACAGGTTTGTACCTTTGACTTTTGTTTAATAAAAGACAGACATTTTCTAACACAGTTGATCATCCGTTACACTGATGATTAAACCAGTTTCATGTCCATCCAACACCTGTGCACTGAAACTCTAATACTGTACTGGCATAGAAAATTCAAATGACACCCAGCTCTGTTAAAAATGGCAATTTAAACCATCTGATACAATCTTTTATAATTCAATATGACTGTTTAACATGCTGCTTGTTCCTCAAACTGGACTCATTCCTGCTGCTGATTCCGGTCAGACGTGACCTGTTAACACAACGGAGGAAACAAAACAAGACGTGCAGACGCACTAAACTGAGTCCAGGAAGGTGTTTTGTTGCTTAAAGAACAGATTTAAAGCTTCTCTCTGCCTTGTCATGCCAATAAACTACAGTAATAAGAGCTTGGTTGTGGACCAGCTTCAGAATACAGACGCAGGGAAATGAAAGGAGCCACAGAGGGAACAGGGAGTCATTATGTTTCAGCAGCTCTGAGCTTCAGACTGAGGACAGTTATTGGTGTCTCGGGCACATTAAAGTCTGTGGTTTTTGGCCAAAAACACAGACTATCATTGCAGAGACTTGTCCTCCCTCTGTGGGTGCTTAATGACCTCAAACAGTTAAGACAGAACTGCAGATAATTAACACAGAGCTCTAATTAGCATGAAAATAGTTGAACTAACAAAGCAGGGGGGCAGGGGGGGGGGCAGGGGGGGGCAGCTGGCAGCCTGACCCGCTTTCAGCACCGTTCAATGCAACGTTCAGAGCACAAACTGCTAAATAGCACTTCAAAAAAAATGTTAATTAATTAAAACGCATTCATTAATTAGCATAAAAATAGGTGAAGCAACAAAGAAAAGAGGAGGCCGGCAGCCTGACCTTGTTAAAGACTGCTTCACACAAGCTGTTATTACAAATTAGTAAAACTCCACTTCAGTGCTTTGAGGCTCTGTAGGCGTTCGGAAGCTGGTTCAGAGACAAGCACGAGGACTCCACAGGCCGACGGAGTCTGTGCTGAAACAGGAGACTGATGAGGCCGACAGTGAGTAACCAAGAGGCCTCCACACTCAGCGACTGACACGCTCAACTTTTAAATAATCAGCTCTTGATTGAAGAGAGAGGATCAAGAATCTAAAACCAAGTGAGGCTTTGCTGCTTTTCTCTGTTTTAAATCACTGTAAGCTTGGCTATCATAATTTTCTTTATTTTTTTTGACATTTTAATAAGCAAATGATTAATTGAGAAAATAATTGACTGATTAATTGATAAGAAATAATGATGAGAATAATCTGTAGTTGCCCTAGTCTCCATTTTGTTTCCCACTGGGTCTGGATAAACCCCCCCAGCTCTAAAACATAACCTTATCTTCGATGTTTTGTTCTAATAATGTTCCAATCCGTGACATTTCTGCTTCACCATGATCTTCTCCTGTTTGTGTTTGAGCCAGAATGTTGTTTCCTCTTCCATTATTGAGACTTGCTTTTGGATCTCCACACTGAGGAGCTGTGAACAAACATCCCAGCTCCTGATAACGGCCTCTCTTGTGCTTCATTGTGTGGTTGCGTGAGCTTCATGCCAGCCTCCCCTGACGGTTCATTACAGACAGCTGAAGAGGCCAAACAGACCAGAACAGCACGTCTGCTGAAAGTAAAGACTGTTCTCTGGGTCTGAAAGTGAGCAGCGAGCAGACACAAACAGGCCATTCATCAGCAGCCTGGACGTCTCTGTGTTACACTGCAAAACATTTACACTGAGTTTAACATGGGCCATTAAAAACAGCACTGACAGTGTGAAGCCAGACTGAATCATTATCATCACATACAGCTGTTTGTTTGGACTCTTCTGACTTATTTGACATCTCTTTCCTCAGTGTGGCCGGATGATATCTGAGCTGTAGTACAGATATAAAACACTTCAGGAGCAATTAGTTTAACTCATGGTTTGGTTTGTTTATACGGTGGCTTAACAGTTTGTACAGAGCTGGAATAAATAGATGAATTAGTTTGTCTTTAATTGATGAATCTCAGTCTCAGACCAAACTATTAATCCAATAATAATAATATTAATAATAAAAATAACAACCATCATAATCAGAGATTATTCAAAAAGACCACTAGAATATAAATCACTGGAATTAACTGGTAAAACTCCAGTAGTTTGTAGTTTGAAATTTGTTACCTGTTGCTCAGCTCAAGCACTGATTCAGAAAGGTGTTGACTGGAAGTTTCTTTAATTCTTAAATTGGGGCCAGAATTCTCAAGTTACTTTCAATTAATCCCTAATATGACAAATTTTATTTTCATATTTTTTCCCTATTCATGGCTTATATTTTCTATTGTTGTTTTTATTCATTTAGTTTTTGTTTATTTATTATATTTAATCGGTTTTTATTTGCTCTGGTTATTTTCCTTCTTGGTAAAATTTCAGGAAATAAATTTTACACTACTAAAAAGTTGGACCCATCGGTCACGTGCTCCACCGCCGCCTCACCTCCAGGTAGGGCACGAGCCGGCAGGACAGGTCTCCTAGCAACCTCTTCCAGGTGAGCTCGTGGAAGACGACCACCGGCAGGCAGAAGAAGAGCACGAGGAAGTCCCAGAGCGCGAGCCCGGCCAGCACGCAGTTCCACGCGCTCTTCAGGTAAAAGTTGTGCCACACGATGCACATGAGCGCGAGGTTCCCCACGAGCCCCACGGCGAACAGCACGAGCGCCAGCAGCAGGACCGCGTAGGCCCACCACGAGCCGCCCGACACCGGGAACAGCGGGTTCACCAGCCCGCGGCCGGACGACGCGTTCCCCGAGGGGGCGGAGGCGGCGGCCCGCGGGGTGGTGAAGTAGCCGCTCGGGTCGTCGAGCCGGCGGGGGTGATGCCCGGCGGGTGTCTGCGGGTCTCTCCTCCCGGAGCCTCGGTCTCTGGCTCCTCGGGCGACCCGCTTCAGGTCCGGAACTTTACCCTCGACCCCGTCCGCAGAAGAAGTCCTCTGGGGGGACCCGGACTCAGGCTCTGTGAGTGACCCGGGCTGAGTCTCTGTGGGTGACCCGGGATGAGGCAGTGACCCGGACTCAGACTCCCGGTCCGCGGGGACGTGTCGGGACTCCGCGGTCCACAGACCGAGCAGCAGCAGAAACCAAACCGGACTCATTTTCACCGCTGAACTAACTGGTCCGAGTTATTTGTGTCTTTCACAGACATGAGCCGCGACAAACATGTGACTCCTGAACCGGAACAGTCCATCAACAATCTGAGAGTCCTGGTCCTGATCCTGGTCCTGCTCCTGCTCCTGGTCCTGATGAGGAGTTATGGTCTGACGCGACTTCAGGACTTTGTTGTTCACCAACATCAACCCAGACTGAATACAACAGGAAGCCTCTTCCGGTTCTACTTTTCAAAATAAGGAAACACGAGCCTGAGGTAAAGTGTTCTACAGTCTGCGATAAAGTGTAGTAAATCAAGATACTGTATTTTTATTACTCTTCATATATATACTATTTAACACTTTATTGTATAAAACTTTACATAAATTAACCGTCAGTCTTCAGTTTGTAACCGGAAGTAGATCATGTACTGGACAGTTCCAGTCCAATAACTTAAATTTCACAGATTCACTTTGGAGTGGATGTCTGACAGTAAAACACACCATCTGTTTTTCATATTTTGCACCAAGGCTGGATTTTATCTACCAGGCAAACCAGGATACTGTGAAAAAACTGTTTTTCTGTGAAGTAATAATGCTCTTTAAATACGTAGCATTTCAGTATTATTTCACAATCTGAACACAGGAGACACTTTGCACAGGAAGTCAGAAGTTTGTTAGCAGTTTTGTTTTATATATTAAACAATTTTCAGAAAGATTTTCTTCTTGTTGGTTGACTAATCAAATAACCATTCAAGCATGATAAATGAGACAGATCTTACATTCATACATCATTTATTATCTATATTTATTTTCACCATTTTTCCCTCCACTGTTACTGTGAGCTATCTAAACTCAACAGCACTGTCTGATACACAGCAAGGATCAGATACCTGTGTTTCTTCTTCCATCATCAGACCTGTCAATCAAACTATAACCTTTAGTCTCTTCAGTGTGAGTCCAGGAGCTGATCTCCACCTGCTGACTGACAGCTGTCACACCAAAAGTGATACAGAATCAGGTGAAGTATTGAAGTCCAAAACTGAAGATGAGAAAATAAAGAATAGACCAGAAAAGTTTATTTATTTATGTTTACATCACAGGTTTGGTCCCCTGAAGCTGTGATTGGCTGCTGATTGTCCAGAGTTCATTTGCAGCATTGTTTCCACTGCAACTAACAGGTAAACCCAATGAGATGCTGTTTCACCAGACAGCTGTGTCCCAAAGATATCTCTGAGAATTTACTAAAACAAAAAATAAATCTGATTCTCTGATGATCTTGAACTATCACTCAATGTCTGTGTGACATCAGTCGGAGGCACAAGAGGAACCAGGAGGGAGAAATAATCTGTGAGATCCTGATTCTGAAGTCCAGACCTGAAACAGAGAGCCTTCATTTCCCATAATCCTCAGCTCTTCTGGGAGGACTTCAGCTTCCTCCTGGCGTCCTTGTGCTTCTTGCGATACTCCTGTGAAAACAGACAGCAAAGTAGAAATATCCATTTCAGTTCATTCATTCAGTCAGTCAGTGGTTAATCTTAGTTCAATTTAGTCTAAAGTAATATTGGCTTCTATTAATATAAATAAGCCAAAGAGGAAAAAAAATCAATGGGCTCAATATTGTTGTTATATTATTTACAAATGTGAACAGAGCACCAACCGTTTTTTAAAAATATTTTAAAACAAATAAACTACAGATGTTCTTTTAATAGTCACTCAAACTCATTATAATACTACATGAAGATTTTCATCTGGTTTAGTTTTCAAAAAGATAAACATGAGGAGAGAGTTTTTGCTAATGTTCCCGTGATCATTCATGTAAACTGATGTGTACCTGTCTGAGGGCGCTCCTCCTCTCCTCCCACTGCTCCCTCTGCTCCTCCAGCTGAGAGCACCGACAGAACAACCCGGGACCCTCTGATGGAGGAGAGAGAGCGTTCACATCACACACACACACACACACACACACACACACACACACACACACACACACAAACAAACATCTCTGTAATGTTAAGTTCACCTCAGGCAAATATTGTAACACGAAATGGGATCACTAAATTAAATTTGAAGAGTTAACCTGCTGCTTGATAATAAATAAAAACAAAACATTTAGACTTTTGCCTTAATGTTTATGATATGTGACGAGTAAGGTACAGGGTGCTGAGTCATTAATGGGGCAAGAAGAGACAAACTTTTTCTGATTGGACTGATTTCTTATATCTTCATCCTACCTGTCAATCTGCTGTCTTCAGGAAAGAAGAAGAATAGATCTGTCTTTGAAGGCGTCTCCTCTCTGTGAACAGTAACACAAACACTCACACATTCTGATGACATTAGATTTCTGTTGAAAAACGTGTCAGACACAGTATGTTTGAAGCACACTGAGACTTTTGAAAACACAGCAATTTACAGGATTTAATCTTCATTGTTCTCACTCTGTGGTTTTAGCGACAACGCCGCTTTGCTCCTCGTCTTCCTCCTGCTCTTCCTCATCCTCCTCGGAGCTGCTGTCATGGAAACGTGGGTCTTGTTGCCATGACACCTTTGGGGCCTGGATGCTCTGTACCTTGTACTCTGCTGGCAGAAAGATTTAAAAATGTCTACAATATATCTTCCCTCTGACAGTCTGAGATCATTATAGTGATATAACCCACCTGTCTCTCTGCTCTCTGTTTCAGTGTCGTCTCCAAAGAAGGAGAATTTAAATCCAGACGACTCCTTCTCTGCACTGGGATCAGCTGAGAGGAGAGATGACAGCGGCGTCGGCTCCTCCTCCTTTCCTCCTTCCTCCTTCTCCTCCTCTTGGTCCCAGCTCGTCTTCTCTTCTCCTCCAGCGTCGCCATCCTTTGTCTGACCGAACACGGCCTTCAGGTCGCCAGACACATCGTAGTAAATCTCCTTCGAAACCTCCGGAAGCTTCTGAGCCTCTTCCCTCTTCTTCCTCCGGGCCGCTTTGCTGTGGAGACAACAGATCACATGACAGCTACAGGTAGAGCTGATAATGTGGACATGATGGAATCTGAGTAGGAACTATTGTTTGGTCTTTTCATGAGATTCGTGAGCAAAACAACAACAACAATAGCAAAAGTGTAGAATACTGCCTCAACCTTTAATGTGGATCGGTCAAGTCAATCTGGTTAATGAGTTCAGTATCGGTGCTGATACTGGTTCACCAGATCAGATCAGTACATTCATAGTGTTTGTACCTTTCCTTGGTTTCTTCAGTTTTGGTCTCGAATGCAGCGTGTTCCTCTCTGCTGGGGTCGTAATGCAGCGCCGACACGTCTCTGCAAACAGACACTTTGTTTAGTTTATCTCCAATACATTATCAGAGATTTCAGTGACTTGAGTGGTTGAGTGTAGCTGACCTGAAGGTCTTGGCCTTGCCGGCCGTCTTGCTGCTGCAGGTTTGTTGGCTGCTGCCGAGCACGCTCTGCAGGATGGACAGGTTCTTCTTCCTCTCCTCCTCCAGAGATTCGTCTTCCTCTGTCACACTCCTCTTTCTCTCTGAATCACAAACAGTCATCCATGATAAATGCATTTCAGACCTGCTGGAATTTCCACACATCTATAGTAGAAGTTCCCGCTATCTTTCTGAACTTTACCCTCAAGACAAACTTTATATTGTCAGCTTCACTACTCTTAAGGTGCAAGAATTCATTTACTTATCAAAATTACACAAACTGTGACTGAGAAAATATATTAACAATTTTGTCAATGAATAAAAATGAATGGATGTGCAGACAAACTTATGGAGAAATGACCGGTTTCTCCGCGACCCACACCCTCACCTGATTCCTCCTCTTCGGCCGCGTCCTCCTCCAGGAAGCGAGAATCCATCCGGAAACGTTCGTCGGTCCCGAAGCGAGACTGCAGCTCCATCAACTGCACAACAAACAAACCAATGACTTTAGAGGCAGGCGTTCAATCACAGCACTGAGCTCCTCCATAACATCATAAAGCAAAGGCTGGATTGCTTTAAAAACTGAGGAAGAAACATGATCATGATCTTCTGACTTTTCATCTAATAGCCACGAGAATATTTCCCAATGTTATGATTCTTCAATAAGAATAGAGGAAGTGATGCCTTTTCTCACCTTCTGTCCTGCTGCACCTTCAAACTGAGGCCTGATGTCGAACCTACTGCCATCCTCCTCTTCATCACCAGCCTCCTCATCCTCACTGCTGCTGAACAGCTGAGGAACCGACGGCTTCAGATGCACCTGACCACACACACACACACACACACACACACAGTTAAACCACAGCTGATTTAGCATTTGATTTAAAATAACTAACCCAGTTCTCTGTCAGATCACTAACTCACCTTTTCTTTTATTGTGTTGTTTGCATTGACTGCTGCTTCATCACCTGTGGCCTCGTCCTCTGATTGGCTGTCCTGGAAAAGTGTCTTCTTTGACGTTGTGCCCTCTGAGGTTGTCTGCTGCTTATCTTCATCATCACTATCATCATCATCATCAGAACCAAAGACGATGTGCTTCCCTGCTCCTGCTGCTGGAGCATCCTAATGAAGATTAACACTCTGCATTAAACACCACCCAAAGTGAACTGCTGAATGGGTAAGTACTGATTGCAAACAAGTACGTGTATCATTCAAATGTTGTGACTTTCCACTGATCTAATCCTAAAACACACACTCTGCACTCACCAGCTTGGCCAGAGCTCCCTGGATGAGCTTCTTGTGTTCTTCAGCCTCTTTCTGTCTTTGCTGGACGGCAGCCAGCCTCCTCATGTTGGCCTTCCTCTGCAGCTCCTCTTCCTCCTCAGCTCCTAACGACGCCCGGGGAGGGGCCTGCTTCTCCTCCTCCTCCTCCTCCTCCTTGCTGTGAGGAGCAGGGGGAGGTGCTGCTTTCACAGCATCTTTGGCGGAAATGAGCTCTTGTTCATCCTCGTCTTCCTCAGAGGATGAGCTGGAGGATGAAGGTAGAGCAGTTTCTGCAACTTTAGCTGTAAGAACTGTCTGACTGACCTTCATCATCTCCTCCTCCTCCTCCTCCTCATCATCACTGCTGGAGAAGGAACCAGTCTCTGCTTTCTTACTGTTTACTGCAGCCTTAGTTGGTGCCACTTTAAAAACTTTTGGAGCAGCTATGTCCTCCTCTAACCCCTCTTCTTCTTCTGACTCTGATTCTTCTTCTGACTCTTCTTCTTCTTCTTCTGACTCTTCATCTTCCTCCTGCTCACTGCTCTCTGAAGTCGTCTTCCCTGTTCCTTTCTGTTTCTGTTCACTCAGAGTCCTGCTGGTTTTGCCCACTGTCACTCTCTGGTTCAGCTGCAGGGCTTCAGAGTCCAGCTTCTGTTTTTTAACCTCACTTTCTCTTCCCCCCTCCTCGTCCTCTTTCTGTCTCCTCTGACACTCTGTTTCTGGACACTCGCTCAGCGCTCTCGTCCCCTGGAAGGCAGGCAGCGGCGCTGACATGACAACTTTTCTTTTCTTCTTTTTCTTACTCTGTTCATCCTCGCTGCTGTCCTCCTCCATGAGGGCGGCGAGGATCTCTTCCGGCATGGTGCCTTTCTTGGGAGCAGGTCGTTCAGCAGGACGGGTCGTGAGGTTAGTTTCTTGTTCAGAGGAGGCGCTGAGGCTGCTGGGAGTTGTAGTTGGCTGGGATTCTTCAGCGAGCCTCTGTAGATCAGCCAGGGAGATCTCCAGATGGGTGACATTAGAAAACATGGCTTCATAATCTGAACTGTAATCAGCTGATTCTAACTCCTCATCATCATCATCTTCATCCTCATCCTCATCATCACTATCTGATTCTGAGAAAGAGGGTTTTACAACAGGCAGGACTGTCATCTTCTTACTTTTACTCTGTTTATCAGAATCCCCTTTTTGCTGTGTGGAGGAAGGTTTCTTGGAGGTGAGGTGAACTTCACCATCTGCTGAATCATCCTCCTCCTCTCCGGCTTTACTTCCTTTCTTAGTGTTTCTCTTTCTGTCTGTGTCCTTTCCTGAGAGGTGTTCTGCAGTGGGCAGAGTGAGTCTCTCCTGCGGTGGAGGACGAGGCTTCCTGGAGGCGAGGAGTTCATCAGTGTCTGCCGAGTCGTAGTCATTCTCGTCTTCATCATCTGGACTACCTGAAAAATGTGTTTTTGCACCGTTTGTCACATTTTTACAGCAGATCTTAAAGAGCAGTTGCCTGGTCATTGGATACATCTTGAGCTTCAGGCATTAATTTCTTGGTCATTACTTATTCTATAGACCCTCTCAAAAAAAAAAGAAGTGGTATTGATAACATGTCTGTTACCTTTCTGCTGCGGACGGGTGCGTCCAGTCTTCACCAAATAGTCGAGTCCGACCACTTCCAAGTTATCCTCGTCCACTTCCTGCTGCAGTGCAACATAGGAGGTGTTTTGAGCCACCACCATTCTTCGGATTTCCTCATCTGAATCGATATCACTGTCAGTCAACGCCCACTTTCTCTGAGCCAGGCTGTGGCTGGTTGGTTGTTCATATCCGTTGGTGAACTGATGAGCCTCAGTGTGACCAACAGAGTTGACGGTCTGCTTAAATCTAAGAAGAGAATCACAGGGAGGAAACAGGCTGATGGGAGCAGAATATTAATAATTCTGTTAATGTTAAATCCTTATGAGAACTGTTAGAGGCACAACACATCACATGGTTACCTGGTTCTGTCCTTGGCATTATGGGAGTTGACCTTATCTGTCCGACTCTTCTTGGGTCTCGATGGCTCAAAAGGAGGGAACTCTCCCCGCCTCTTCTTGCTGATGTCATCATCCCCTCCCTGTACCTCCCAGGTGAGCTGGGTGACAGGTGTGTGCTGGTCCGCTGTGGACTGATCCAGCTTACGGATGTTGTGGCAGTATTTGGACGGGTCGTACTTCATGGTCCGAGCTCTGCTGCCTTTCTGACACTGGAGCTGCAGGACGGGGAGGACTCGTCCGAATTTACTGACCACCCAGTCCTGAAAGCAGAGCACCCAGAGGACAGTCAACACCTCCATCCTCACGCATGATGATGTGTGTTATAAATTCTCCAATACTGGGGCCTTTATTTACCTCATGGGCAGGAAGTGCAAGGCCTTTATATTAGAAACAGGCATGTATTCCAACTTTTATCCACTTCTCAAATAATACAAACTCGTGACTATAT
This sequence comes from Centropyge bicolor, assembly GCA_037975185.1. Classification (NCBI taxonomy): domain Eukaryota; kingdom Metazoa; phylum Chordata; class Actinopteri; family Pomacanthidae; genus Centropyge; species Centropyge bicolor. Next base: position 201,137 of record JBBMOC010000243.1, on the reverse strand, counting down.
TTATCAGATTTTTCCAACTTTCAAAAACTACAATTGGTGTTGGTGTAAAATAATCAATTGCTTGTTCTGATGTCAACACCAAGCCTTGATACTGCCCATCAACCACACACACGTCCTGACTGAAACAGGAAGCAGTAGATGACAAGATTACTCGACCTTGTGTCCAGGTACTTCAGTCCCCGGCACCGCAGCCTTCATAGTGAAGTTGTCCACACCAGCTTTGCTCAGGGAGTCCAGCATCTTCTGTCTCTTGTCCTCAGCTGCAGGCTTGTGAAGGTGCTGCTCCTCTGCTGCCTGCCGCTCCTCAGCCAGTCTAAGACACAAACACCACAAACTCACCACCTACTGGGATCAGCAAGAATCTATCCTCCTAGATTATCAGTGTGTGGTTCAGGGAGGTGGAATATTTTCAACTTAATATTGTCTCAATAAAGTTATAAACACACAGGAACAGAGATCTGCTATCTCAGAATTGGTGCTGATCTGAAGCTAAAATTCAAGCAACGTTCGGGATGTGTTTAATTTTTCAACATATCGCTCCTCTGTTTCTCATATGATATCAGACTGTCCAAAGACTTTCATGGTGAACACAACTGTACCTGTGCAGGAAGCTCTCCTTGGCTGTTTCAATCTGCAGAGTTCCTCCTTTCCATTTAGACTTGTTCAGCACCGTCAAACCTGCAGGGGAAACACATTAAACTCATACTGGTGATACAACACAGGTTCTGATGTCAGTTATGGTAATCACAAGGTAGGAGGCAGTAACACTAAACAAATCATCATGTTTGCAGAGTCTGATCTATAAAGTGTCTTTTCACCTCATGTTGACAGCACTTTCTTCTGTCTTCAGTAAAAAAGACTTGAAGGTTGAATGACACTAAATGACATGTTCACATTGAGACTTCTTACAGCTGGGGTGACCTGCTAACCGTCGGAGTAAACATCTAAATAGAACACAAGTAGCTGTTGAGTTTATGTAGTAGCTCAATTCACTCACATTTCTTCAGGTCAGCGTCTGAAATGTTGATGTTAATGTAGCCAAAGGTTTTGTAAGGAATACCTGCAGAAGAAAACCAAGACTCAGAAAAAAATACACACAACAAATATGATTTATATCTGATGGAACCACAATAACCAGTACAAGGAAGTCTGCCTAAAATTGTTTCTGTTCACTAAAGGATTAATAATGGTAATTTTATTAACGACAAAATGCATGTACTTAAATTCACACTCAACACTGTCCAAATCAGTTTTTAGATCTTCTTACCTTCAGGCACCAACTGGCTTTAGTTTATTTCATGAACTTAAAGGCAGAGTGAGTAGGTTTTCCTAAGAAAAACAATGTATCTATTCATACAAAAATAATCCTAACTGTCACTTATGATTCCTCACCCTCCTCATCCCTCCTGGTCCGGACCTCCACGTCCTCCACTTCTCCAAACTTTCCGAATCGATCCTTCAGATCCTTCTGGGTGACTGAGTGGCTCAAGCCACCGACGTACAGCCTCCTCATCTCTCCGTATCCTCACCAGCACTGTCACTGCACAAACAGCAAAGATCAGGGTCAGCCATGAACTGCCTGTGCATTCATTGGCTGATCATTAGACCTTGGGTAAGTGTTGACTGTGATGCACCATGAGGTTTCAGAGTGAGTACAACAATATTTGATTAATCAGTGATTAATTAATGGACCAGGTTTTCCATTCTGACGACTTATAGCTTCTTTGTTTCATAACAGTCAAAACTATATTCAGCATTTTTATTGTTGTAGTACTCTCTCTTCTTTCAGAGATTCATAAGTGGTGACAGCTTTAGGAATCATCACGAAGACTAAGACACTAAGATTTGTCTCTCTGACAGCTCTAAGAGATCAGTATTATTTATTAAATCCTTGTAAGTGTCGATTAAACTACAAACTACAGCCTCTTAAATGACCATAAGGTTGAATCAACACCTCCCAAAACATAGACTGAACATTATAACCTTCATGCAGGGTTTATTGCAGAGCAGATATCAGACTGCATTACCTGCAGCTCATGTAACTAATAAACGTGTAAGTAAGAAAAATTAAACAAGAAAAGTCAATATGATAATATTAACATGGTCAATAACATACTCGCTGGATAGACAGACTACATCCAGTTCAGCCTGAACATCTTCACTGACGAACTAAAACAGCGACACACAGAGTCTAAATAAACTAAAACATCTAAATAAATTCACTTATAACTTCGCTAAAAGAATTATCACGATCAAACTACAGATCATTTAATATAGACAGCAAAACCGACAAATGTTTACCTCACATGGATCCAGCTAGTGTCACCGTTAATTCTGTCCGGGGGTGAACTCCGGCCGAATTTTCCTTCCGCGGCTGTTTCCGCAGAACAGAAAGGTTCCGCTGTGCCAACTAACCCCTAATCCAATCAAACCATAGACATATATACATAGATATGTACGCATATATATGTATGAATCAAACAACAACCTGAGATTTTTTTTTAATTATACACTTTTCTTCAATTTATTGTCTTCAGTTACCAGCAGGAAATTCACATTCTCAAAAACAAACTGGAAATAGGTTAGATCAAATTGGAAGTAAAGGAACGACTACAAATGAATTTACTATGTCTTTTTTTGGGATAGACAAGACTTAACAGATAAATGCCTTATTGTCACGGTTCACATTTCAATCAGAAGGCGGCGGTAACGAGCCTCAAAGCTGTTTGTATCAGAAAAAATAGACGAAGAAGAAGAGAAGCCAAGCGCGCGAATCTCTGAACCGTTTTGGTTGTCAGGTTGAAACCTGAACGAGAATCAATCAGGTGAGGGGCAGTGCTCCATTTTTTTTTAACTTTATGCAACGAATAACTGTCTTTTATATCTGACTTTAGTACTTTAACGTAGCTTGTATTTAAATAGTTCAACATTGAGACGGAGACGAATACGTAAATTAACAGTCACCGTCAACATTTTAGCTAGCAAAGGTTACTACTTCTGTGAATAAAATTAACGTAACCGAAGTTAACCCGTTGTGTATTTCTTTATAACTTATGACTTATTAGTTTAATTACCTGACTAATATCCTAACATTTAAAATGTTTGATACTCCCATATTCATTTAATGTTTCACTCTGTCAGTATTTTCTCTTCATCTGTCTCATGAAGTGGCCAATCAAGTCTCACCTGCTGCATACAACATATTATTAGTACCCTTTTTGTGACAGTTGTCTTATTAGCTTGTTTATGCTGTTTTTATTGTATTTATTATAACCACTGAAATGTCCAGGTGTTTTTTTATTTCTATTGCGACAGACAGTGTTTGTCTTTCAGGATGGAGGAGACGAGGAGCGATGAGAACATGGAGGAGGTGAGGGTGCTGGAGGCTCAGATCGAGCGTCTCCAGGCTGATGTTGAAGCATTACAGGCCCAACAGCGGGACAGCAAGAAGGACATAACGTTCCACCTCAGAGGACAAGTGCAGGATGCCATGTGAGTCTAACTTTTCATTCAACTTTTCTTTTTAAATCTCTGTCACACCCTCTTTTTGAGTGTTTTCCCACATACAACTCTACATCTTAAAATCTAGTTCTCCTGTTAAACTTACTTTTAAGTACACCTGCAGAGTCACGTATTTAAGTAGAAAATGATAAACAGAATTCTTCACTGTTGTGGCAGTAAATGGAATAGTATGTTGTCCGTCTCTACAGGTTGTATATATGTGGACAGCGACAGCAAGGAGGGAGGAACAATGTGCTGTCCAGGCTGGAGGAGGAGGTGGAGGAGCTGGAAGAGGATCTGAAGCTGCAGACACAGATCAATGGCATCAGTCTGACCAGCTGCACTACAAAGACTCTGCAAAGCAGTAAGAGCACAGCAGCGTCTGAATCCACAGTTTTATCATAGGTGAAATGATTAGATAGAAACGTAACAATGTGACAACAAAGGCAGGGAAGAAGAAGACTGCTGGGATTGAAACAATACAAGATTATAATTATTTGAAGCATCTGCTTTGCACAAATTTTATGAGGAAGGAAATGTCTTCAAGGACACATGCAATATTATTGGATGAAAAACATTTTTATTTTTCCTCAAGACAATTCACAGAACACATTCAAAATTGGTCCCTCATGATATAATAATGGTGTGTGTGTGTTTGTGTTTGTATTGACTAGGTGGCAGTGAGCTGGTCCAGCAGCTCCGTTTATCAGGTCACTGCTCTGAACTGGTCTTTCAGGTGGAGTTCCAGCTCTCTGAGGTCAAGGTAAGTTATTTCATTATTCAGTTTATCTGTTGAAGAGACAGAGGGTCTCTGGTCCAAAACCCACTGTGGCCACCATGTCCTTGTACCTGTTTAATATCAACTAAGCAAATCATCCAATGTTTTTCTGTTCTTTTTTTTAATTATTCTGTGTGCGGCACAATAACTGGGTCAGTATGCTCATGATTACAATCCAATATTATTGATCAACTTAAGCTTATCAAAGGTATCAGTATCAGCCTCAAAAATCTACTTTCAGTTGTGCTCTACTCATGATGTACCTGACGTACCTGGTGTAGATGTTTAGCTCTAGTTTGGTCATCAAACAGAACTCCAGCCAAAACTTCTACTCAGTAAAATTATATTCTATGTAGTAGCTTAAACTCAACTTGAAGCATTCAGCACTTGTGTCCTTTGCCTACTACACTTTATTGTCTAAACTTTTGGTCAGCAAAGATTGACAGTGCCATTTCCCTAATTTCTGACTTGTCTTCAAATGGTCTAGGACTTTGTGCAAATAAAACTAATGTTAAGTCAGACAAAAACCATCTTGGAACTAATTCTCTTGATCAGGTAACAGGTAACATGCTGAAGGCGACACACCTTTTTTTTCACCAACCAGCAGAGGGCGACATAGGGCCATGTCTAGTAGTTCACCGATGAGGCATCAAGAGTACAGTTTAGATTTAGCAGCTCCTCAGACCTCAGAGACAGTTGACAGACATGCAACACACTTGAAGAGGACGAAAAATCAGCGTCAGGTCTTAAGTGTCATCCAGTCAGACATCAGACCAAACTGCCTCAGAGGAAGGATCACTGTCAAGTTGTATTAGGTCAAGTCATGTTACTGGCAACAGTAGCAATTCAGGTTTAAATGACATCTCTTCAAAATAAAAGCATTCCTATTTTGTATGTTATGGTCACTTCTCCTAAGTAAAAGTTTCAGTTGGAGAATTGTCTAAATTAGACATTTTACGTGTGCCCTTTTATTGGACATATAAAAGAAATATGTCAAAACCTTTCTCCGACTCGAACTGGGTTTCCTTTTGAAATATTACTATTCTAGGGTTGATTTGATGCCTGAATTTTAATATTGATACTCAAATGATAATTTTATCTGGACCTGACTTATAATATAATCATGGTTTTTGTACAAAACTCCTTTTTGTTCAATATTGTCTAACACAAGCAGCACATAAAGTGTCATTTAAATGATGGTGCCTCCGTTCAGGCCAGTTGTAGGCACATTTTGCTCTGTCACAGTTGAATGAAAAATGATGGTTGACCCTCGACATCAGCCAATGATTGTGTTAGATAGTATACACTATAGAGTGTATGTAATGTCAACAGTAATTGTAATTTTATTGTAGGGAGATTCTGTATTATTGTGATCTGTTAACTCGCTTCATATTGGTCCAACAGTCTTCTGGTTTTCATTCGAACTGAACTAATGCCCAGAACAGCTGGTTTCATTGAATCACTCCCGCCTGGCTCATGAAGTGTCATTAAAATGAGTTTTTTTCTGAAGCTTTAACTTGTTTCGATAAAGACATTAATTATTTGGCTGTGTAATTTGGAAACAGTCATTTTGTAAACACACATTCTCTTCTTACCCTTTATTATAGTTGGATTAATACTCACTTTTATATTGCAACAGAATGTGAGCTAGTACAACTTCCAGCAACCCATTTGAAACAATTCATAGATATAATTTATGGCTCCCCAAATATGCCATATCTTTCTCATTAATGTGGAGATGGATGTTTAAATGAATAGTTCAACATTTTGAGGAAACGTGCTCATTGTCTTTCTTCATGAGGGTGACATGTGCAGATGGATATCAGTCTCATGTGTCAAGTATGGAACTGGAGTCACCATGTGGCTAGCGTAGCTTAGCATAAAGACTCGTCAGAGCCAGGCTAGCTGTTTCTCCTCGCTTCAAAAGTCCAAAAATGCACCTACCAACTCACCAATTGTCACATTTTATCTTGTTTATTTATTGTTATTATTGTGAATTTCCCCACTGTGGAACGAATAAAGGCGTATCTTGTTTAATCACTACTTAAACAATGTAAAAACCACCAGTGCCAATTCATGAGGTATCCTTAGCTAAAACAACAATTGAACATTCCTGAAATACATCATCAGCTCAGTTTTGTGAAAACGATTAAGAGGCGTTTACTCAACGTTATGATCATTTTGTACGTAGTTTGTAGTGTTGTTCAACTATTTTTTTTCCCTCAATGTACTATATGCATCCTTGAATAAGCAGCTTTTTTTGTGTCTCTTTGTATTCACTTTACTGTCTTGTCATTATCATTTATTTGATAACACATTATCATTCATCAATACACTGACTACGTGGCTCAATGTTTTTTTGAGCTGAGTAATTGATGGTGTGTTTGTCCTGCAGGAGGATCTGGGATCTGAGAGGGCGATCAGTGATCTGAATGTGGTGATGGACGGCAGTGACCTGCAGACCTTCAGCACTTTTCTGTCTGGGTAAGAACTGACGCTGCAGACTGATGTTAAGCTGATCTGAAAAAATAATTGTACCCACCCTTCCTCCTCCCTGTGGAGTTCTGCTACATCATCTCCAATGATCCTTGTGTCTGTGAGTTGTTGTATGTGTCTGAAGTAAACCTTTTCCTTAACTGCAAACCCTTTCGGAATGAAAGACTAAGCAAATATTCACATACACAGGTGCAAGTGTAACTGCACATTAACATGGAGCCAGTGTATCTGATAAAACATGGGATCTACACTATATGTATATATGTATATGTATAAGTATATGGACTTTACGATGCTCCTGTTCACAAAGCACAGCTTGGTGTGGAAGATCTCACTTGGTCTGCACAGAGCCTATTTAACACCTTTGGGATGAACTACAGTGCTGACTGTGAACCAGACCTTTTGCCCCAGTATCAGAGTTGGACGTCTTGCTCTCGTGCCTGAATGTGAGCAAACCCCTGTGGCCTGGTTCAAAAACTTGTGGACAGCTTGAAACCAGAAAAGTGGAGGTTGTTATATCAGCAGATTCATGCCCATAGTTTTGAAATCACATGTTGAAATATCACAAATGTCTGTAATTTTCATGTGTCCACATACTTTTGGCCACATTGTGTATTTTCACATGTGTCAGCAGCCAGGGTAAAAGTCTTTAAATTAAACTTATAAACTGAAGTGCATCATATGTGAGTGTGCTCTCAGATTGGAGGTGACTTTAGAAACCCTGATTGGTGCATTATGACAGGTGTGTTCGGATTGAAAGCCAGTGGCCAGTCAGTTGTCCACTCAGTCCAACAGATTTAATATTGGATAGAATTCCTGCCAGGATGAAGCTGTCGGTGTAATTCAACTCAAGTGTTTATTAAAGTAGAAGAAGATGTCAAACTGCAAACGGCTGTCGTCCAGCTGAACGTCTTCACTCACACATCCACTTGTTCTCAGTCTGTCTGCCCTTTACTCACAAACAACGAGTCTTTCTCACGGCAGACATTTTGACTCATCAAACACAGGTGTAACTCATTACATCCATAATCGCTACATTCCATTTAGGTGTGCTGGCTTACTGGCAAACCTACCTGTAAATGGAGCTCAGCCATTCTTAATATTAGTTACACCAATTTTTTTTCCTTCTGTGACTGTTCAGATATCTGGCTGAATCTGGTCTGCTGAGGTTTACTCCATGATGTCTGGAGTTTTAGTCACTATTTTTTTTCCTACCAGGTGGTTTTTACCCTGCAGGGAAAAATGTTCACTGTGATCAAAGCCAGCTTGTTGCAAATGACATTTCAGCACAGAATCTCTGTGTCACCTTTGCTCTGATTTTTTTTTTTTTAAGTTGACTATCAGCTGCTTACTTTGGAAAAACAGTTTCCTTTCACTGTGATCTGGTGAGGCCACAAATATTTAACAAGAACAGTGCACATTTATAAAAAATATCTGTAAATTTGGCAGGGTTAGCCAAAAGGCTTGTTTTCATTTGTAGTCAGCTTATGACAGATATCATTTCCAGTACAGTTGTCACTTGTGAAATTTGAGCTAGCAATTGAGCACTGGGGGAAAAAAAGAAGACCTGTTTAAAGTCAAAATTCAATTTCAAATTCACTGTATAAGCACAACAGGCCTTGCTTTGTACTCCAGTTGGGGACATTACTTAAATGGGCTGCGATCTATTACATGTCCGGTTCTCCTGTCAATGAACTGTTATTGTTCTTTTTGTTCATGTCAAGTGGAAGGAAACTAACAAGCCATGCTGATATCAAAACAACTGAGACTTCACGTTCCAATACTCGAGCATCTACCTGACGTAGCTTCTAATTGTAATGTTCCACTTGTCTCACAGACTTAAAGTCCACTTGGTTTAAAAGTCCTGGGAACCAATTTCTGTATTTACGTCTTATCTCTGTGTTCTTCTCACTGGTTTGAAGCGGTCACAGCTCAGTTGGAACAAGGTGATGTCATGTATTTCTGTGTCATGTCAAACAAATCGGATCAAGCCACAGCCACACAGTCTTGTCGACATAATAGACCTTGTGAGTCTTGTGTATTCACTCTCACGGTTTGAAAGGGGCCAGAGATTTTCAACTGAACCAAACTTCCAAATCAATGCAGACACATACAAGCTAATTGTGAGCCGGGTTTTTTTTTTTAAATAACCTGTTAGCATTGTTAACATTTAAGCTGCTCTTTTGTACGATCTAAAAATTATTTTTAAACATTCCAGCATGCTGATTCTTTGAAGAGAGAATCACTGTTCATCGAGGAATGAATACGTTTTCCCACCATGCTGATGTCTCCAGTAGCCTTCATTTCTGTCAGCTCTGGTTATTGAATCGATAACCAAAGCTGACAGTACACTGCTTATATATACTTTAAGTGTTTCAGCATGCAACCAAGCAGTTTGTCTTGAATCTATGATGAACTCCAGCCCATGCATCAGGAGCACCTGTTTTGTTCTTGACTCCTGTTTGATCCAAATGAAGCTCTTGCACTAGTGTTAAGACAATAAATGTGTTGTGGGTGTTGTGTTTATGTGCTCAGGTGCTTTTTCTGTCCAGATAACCACAGTCTGCCAGAAAACGTCCTTTCTGCCAGAGGATCAGCACCGCAAACTAGAAGTCTGATTTGCTCTATATCTCAGGCCAAACCACATCTGGATTGTATGGTCCAGTCTGCAGAACCTGGCAAACAACAGATGGAAAAATACTGGAGATAATGATTCTGACACACTGCTGCCTTCTCCGAGTCTGTGTGTGTCTGTGTCAGAGAGAGAGTCGTGGTTTTACAGTCCAAATCAGACTGATAATCTTTGTTAAATCAAGCTGCTCTGTTAAAAATAATCACTGGCACTGGGGTTTTTATTGGGTATTTTGATTCAGTAGACACATCCTCTCCCATCTGTCCTCCTGTCTCCCTGAAGTGGTTTCTTAAGTTTGTTAGGATTTGAAATAACACCTGTGATTGATCGCCTGGTTAACTTATTTATGAGCTGCAGTCAGTTTCATATTCTTCACTTGTCTGACCACAGAAACAGAAAACTATTTAAAGACTCACTAAAGCATGAACTAAAGGATGAAAAATGGAATATTTGCCTGTATTAACACAGTATAGCTGGTCACAGGGAGTAGGAGACTGGAAACGCTCGTGTGGATGGATGCACATCATTTCAACACGAAACAGGCCTTGTAAAATTAAATGGCTTTGTTTAGACATAGCTTCACTTTCATACAACTGTTTATTATTATTACAACAGTTGAAATCTTTTGTAGTGCACCAGGCAGTAAGTGACAGTGTGGAAACGCTATTGGTGCAGTGCATCATGGGATGTGTCCGGAGGACTCAAGGCAAACTGGATTATGTCAAACTTCCTTACGAACCTCTGTAATTAAAACACAGTGCTGCTCTTGTCATATGAGGTTCCAAACCAACTGATCCATGAACAGTTATGACTCCCAGCCTGCAGTTGAAGAAACACCGATCCAGACTCTCAGGTTTCTTAAGTACTGCTTGTGTTCACTGGTCTCAGCCAGGTCGATAGTGTGAAGCCAAACTGTGCTGAGGTGAACAAGGTGAACAGCAGCAGGAGGTATCAGTCAGCTCTGAGGCTAAAGGGAGGTTCAGAACAGTCTGGCTTTAAAGACACATGCTTAAAGGCATCTGTTTTTTGTTTTATTTGTAGATCAACATCCAATAAACTTCAAGACATGGGGTCATTTATATTAATGATTCATCTTCTGCGCTGATTACATTAATGTGATCAGTGCATTTTATTGGATTCTATTATCCTCATCGAGCTCCGACTTAAAGACACCAACAAATGAACCTTGTGGGACACTGACAGATTCTTAGTTCTTTGTCACCTCTTGTAAATTCGGCAAGTGTAATGCATTAAGTTATTCTGTCCATTGTGTCACTTTGTCCCAGCATTTTGCAGTATAGCACATCAGCTGCTCTGCCATTAGATAAATGATAAATGATTAGATAAATGGGCAGCAGATCAGCTGCACAGATGAGTGCAGCACACATACTTATTTCTTACTGTAAATTGTTCATTTCTCACCCATGTTACTTTCATACTTTAATTTTTCACAAAGTTCACTCAAATAATGTGTCTGTTGTCGCTTTCATGGCACAGAATAGATGTATAATCAGTAATTAGAGGTGGGTCTCTTGCAGCTTTCTCAATGTTATTTTGTGTACTGATTCCCATATGTTGTACAGATTATGTTTACACCTTCCTAAGATCTGAACACAATGCAAACCAGACAGTCTCTGAATGTGGTCAGGCAGACCCGATCACATTTATTAACAAGTGTTTAATTCCAGGTGTAAATGAGATCTGAATTACAGCTCACATTTCCGATTCTGTGGCAGTGTTGTGCTCATCATTGGCTATTTTCCCTGCAAGGAAAACAAATAAGCCAGTCCAAGCTGTGTTAAGTGGGATAGTGATGTCTTCCTGTGCCAGAGCAGGATCTGCCAGAAAACTGATGACAAGTTTGGATGAGTAGCGGAAGAGTGGAAGACCAGCTGTACAGGTTGTTGTAGCTCGACATACAGAAGTAACAAATCTTAAATCAACATTTCTTTGATAGACGTGACAAAGGTTAAGTGTGTCGACTGAAAACAACATTGATGGATAAGTTGACTGTTAGGTTACGTGGATTTTGTTTGAGTTTATTCTATCAAATTACCTGTTCTTATTCATTCTAATATCATTACTGTTATTTTTAAAGCGATTGCTATAACGTCTACAGGACCACGTATTGACATCATTTTTTTTCTACTAAGCTTTACTGAAAGTGTTCTTTGTTTAATTTTATCTTTTTTCCACTGTTTGCTGCAAACAATTTTTACTGCTTCTTTGGGATGATGAACTGAAGCCACTAAACTTTCCAAGTCCACAAATCTCATTAGAGTCACTACATGATAAGGTTTTTGCATTCACGACCATATGGTTTAATTTGTTCTATCCTGAAGATAATCAAACTGCATCATTCAGAACCAGTACAACCAAATCAGTTCAAAACAACAATATCAAACCAGGGATCAGTCGCTCACTCTCTCACTCTGTAGTTTTGGTACTGCTCCATTATATGGGAGGGTGCTGCCATGTTTCCATCAGCTCTGTGTGGAATAACAGTCGTCTGGAAACTTCACCCGGCTGCCGTCTAGCCCCGGGCCCCCATGGAAAACTCTGGAAAGCTTTTCACAGAATGTCCCAGGCTCACTCAGACGGAGTGAACCAGACCAAAACAATGATTCCTATTTATTTATTTATTTGCTATTGCCACTGTGATGTACAGCACACTGTGTATAAGGAAGCACCTTTTGTAACCTGCCTTTTATAGTTTTTGGGTGGGCAGTTCATGGTTTACTCTGTTTTATATGAGTAATTAAGCATGTGGAGATACAAGATGGGTATTTTTTTGACATATTGTACTAATTATAATAATATTTAAAGAATCTGTTGCTAATGTAGCCCATCATTAAGTCAGTTCGTTGACACAGCTTTCTTAAGCCCGCTGTTTGGCCATAACATTGGAATTATGAGGAGATAGCAAAATTAAATATTATTTAGAGCGTTCATGTATGTCATTGAGTGTAAAACAAATTCTTGATTTAGAAGTTTTTCCTCTTTCTGGTTATTTTTGTTTCTCAAAGAGCATCCCAATGCTATGTTCAGATGGACTGTCATGAAACATTATTGATGATTCCCAGACAATGTATCCTAATGACTTTGGTGACCCCCTGACCTTTCCTCCACTACCACCAGTGGGTTTATTGAGGTGCAGAACTAATAAATTCCCTTAAAAATGTTTTAATATTTCATCCAATGTCATTCCAGGGTGGAGGAGAGCAGGGAACTTCTGCTGTTCTTCAGGACTCTCAGGACTTTCTCAGACAGATGTGATGACCGGTGCAGAACCTTCCAGCACTTCCAGGTAAGTGAAGACAAACCTGCACTGAAATGGACATCGAACTGGTGGGTTGTTGGTTCTTCCCTTCAATGCAATGTGTTTCACATCGCTGATGACAATTTTTTGAAACATGGCAGCATTTTGGCCCAATTGTCTAGTTGTGTGTATATGAGTGTAGAAACACGAAGGGACATTTTTGACTTGTTGCTATCTCTTCATTATTTGTGTGGAACAAGATGCATCAGTCCATCCAACAGTAGAATTCTTACACTGGATTTGCTTTGGCAACTTTTTACCATCCACTGTTCCACCCATACGATGACATAAATACTTGTTGACTCCTAGACTTGTAGATGTCTCCTGGCATTGTCTGTAAACACGATGAATCAAATTTTATTTGAATCATAGTGCTAGCTTTAGCCTGTGTATGTCAGTTTTCTTCTGTTGTCCCTCTCACAGAGAATGTCATTTTTAAAATGAGAAGATGGTTATCAACCATGGGGACACAATGACACCTGAAAAAGTGCCTCCTTATACACTGGCTGTTGTCAGTAAACTGCTTAGATTCAGGTTGATAAAAGAGTAGAAAAATGGAGGTTAATGCAGTGGGTGTGAATTGATGTGTGCATGGTTAATGTCAGGGTGGGACTTTGTTGAAGAGGTAAAATGTCAAATAGTAAATCAAGCTGCTGCAGCAATATGGAGCCTATTCTGCTGTTTACTTGGAGAATGTAACGTTCTGCCAAGTTGGCTGGACTGAAGGAGGATTAACCCACATTTTCCATACTGGCCCGTGTGCTCTAAACTCTTATTTTGCTTTAGTTGCATTTTCTTAAGTGTTATTATGGAAAAATGTAATTCCAATTGTAGCTATCCTGCTGTAATGTGGGCAATGCCTCGTATGTAGATTTCCATACTTTAATGACACACAGACATGAACATGTATTTAGAGGAATAAACAAATAAAGATATTTTACATACAACCCAGGCCAAAAATCTTAACATTTTTGTTGCTGGTAGACCACGACATTAACCAGTCAGTCACTGCAGGGCGACAGGACAGCAGATGATGGTTCACTGCCTAGCAGTTACAAACTACACACATTTACAAGCATGTGGCCAATCACTGATCGGCATTTATCCATTGATGACATATTAGTCTGTCTTTGTGCACAGATTCACAAACATACACAGACTCTCCAGTCAGCCATTGGGAATGATGCAATGCAATGAGTGGTTCTGTTGTGTGAGCCATGTAGCTTGAAGTTGGCGATGTCATCTTCTCATCCTAGCACTTTGCAAAGGCCAACAACTTAACAATGTTAGTTATAGCAACATGGACCTCATAATTTGGATATTAAAGAATTATGTTAAAGATGACTGTATGTACTGAGCGGGACATTTTATGGTGTAAACGTTTTTTGGTACTCTCTGGTTGACAAACAATGAAATGGAGATGTTGTCCCTAACTTTCTTCAAATTATTAATTATCCTGTGCCAATATCAATATCTTGTATTGTGCGTTATGTAGGCTTATGTAGATGTAGGCTTTAGTACTGTGGGGTGTGGTGAACATTTCAACCTGGAAGGGCTTCTAGGATATAACATTTGGATGCCTAAGTTGTCTGTCGGCTTGTGTTGAGTGTATAGTTCTGTGTTATGGGGATACGGTGTAGCTCTGGCAGGTACATTTGTAGGTTCCATTGCTACCTAATAGATGATGTGCAGCCCAACAATGTGACTACACATCGAGATTGTGGGGATACGAATGTAAACATAGTTACTGTGGGGAATATAGTTAATGCCTGATCGAGTGTGAAACACTTATCTGCTGTTGTGGTGTTGATATCAACAGGTGTGATACGAAGCTAAGCTATAAATCAGAACCATTTCTGTCTACAACAGGACCACAGCCAAAAACCACTGTGTGAAGTGTAATTCTAGTTGTTTTTGTTTTTTCAGGTAGTACCCATACTTAAGGCTAATTATTAATTCCCTTACATTTGAAGCAGACTTGAATTATGATTACAAACACACTTTAATTAAAAAAGTTGTAACTTTATTAAAATATCTTAAACATAGCCATGTCACATACACATCTTCCTGTACACCACTGTCTTATTCACATCAGTAATAATTTCTAAAGTGGAAGGAAAGATTTAAGGACACAAGCAAGACATTTTAAAAGCAGACAAAATAAAAAAGGAGTAACTTTCACATTACTATAGTTCATAGATACATTGTTCCCCAGTTCACTTTAACTGGAGTCTATAAATTAAAACCAAAGTGAAGCTAAGTCACAAGATGCTTAAGAAAGCCTGCAGTTAGACAAATCTACATGGCCATTTACTTATGGAGAGGCATTTTTAATAGAATAAGTGAATAGTGAAATTAATTCACACAATGGCAGAGCAAAACACACAGTGTTGTGTTCATTTCCAGTCATTTTCTGACAGACCAGTATATGAGACAGTCATATGACATGTCATCAGGAATATTAACCTTAAAAAGTACTGAGATTGGAATGTGTTTTACCAAAAAGTAAAACATGTTTTACTCACTGGTGATGGTATGTCAGATAAAACTTTTTACAATGTGTTGACCTCAAAGACAGCCTAAATGTTACAAACTCCTTTTCTCTACAAATTTAGTTTGGAAATTTTAAAATTAAGCATGCAACAGCATTAAAACACAAAATCAAGAACTGCATTTCAGTCATGTATTCATGCAATGAAATTTCTTATGACCCACAATGAGCACGATGAAAATGGTGATCTGGCTTTGCAAGGCTTGAAAAACATGTGGGTCAGTCAAAAGCATCTGTTTGACATTTTACTTGTACTTTTGTTAATTTAATTTAAAACCTCCAAATGAGAGATTTTACACTAGTACAAGATGTTAATGTCAGCAAAAGCAGCAAAGATATCTAGAGGGTTGTTGTAATATTTTGTTATCTTGTTACCTACTTATAGTTACTTATAGTAACAAAATGCTTCTTTTTCAGAATTCATCCCACAAAGACGGTTGACTTGTGGCTGCATGCATGTGTTGGTTCAATGCAGTTTGTGTAGTTCCATTCATCTAGGTAGTACAACGTCAGGTCAAAATGAAACCATAAATTGGACTGTTGTTGTAGAGATGTTGATGCCTCTCTGTTCATTCATGGGGTTACATCAGTTCTAAAGGTCATCTAGAAGGCACCTCACCTGTGGTATAATCTAAACAGGTGGTCTAAATTTTGCATTTGCCAAGGCTTCAAATGCCTTAAACAAGTTAAGCAAGTGTCAAATTTATTAATAGCATCTGAATACCCATTTCTGTTGGAGCTTCATTTTATGCAGTGATTGGCCAGATGTGTGGATGTGTGAAAATAGGCAGGGTTTAAAATTACTTAAGCTCTTCCCTCACTTTACTTGTGAACATTTGAGTGTAACACCATAGATGCCTAAATGAAACTGTCTGAAAATGTGCTGATTTCCCATTTGTGGGATTCAACACATCAAGACTACAGCATCATTCAAAAGACACAGAGAAAGATCAGTGAGGACGTGTGATGGAGACTCAAGGAGGCTACGACAGAAGACTTTTACCCCACCCTTCAGTGAGGATATTCATAACCAGTAGAATCACTGTTTTAGAGCTGGTCAGACTAACTAATTATTTTAAAGCATATTGAGGCCTTCTCAGGTGGTGTTGCACCAATTCTTAACTTTTATATGCAACTTCCTGCAAATGTATAAATGCCTTGTACTCCCCACCAGTCAGTAGAACTGAAGGAGACCAGAGTAAAGAAATTCCTTCAATTCTACATCTTCAGTCGAGTGAATGGTTTCATTTCGACCTGACATTGTGCCAAGCTGTTTGTAGGTTTTGCTGAAGTAAAAACATTGACAACTTTACCCCCATCATGGGAACAGCGCCCCAAAATCCAGAGCATCACGTTATCCCCCAGCACTCAGTCGTGGGAAAACTGCTCCATCAGCAACAAAGGGGCTACAGTAAAGTTTCTGCCTCCTCAGCGGTACCGTCCAACAGGCAGTACCTTCATACAGGTGAAGCTGTCGGGGTACTTCGACAGCACTACCGGGTTGCCGTCCATACGGACCTCACTGAGGCTTGGTCGTAGATAGTAGGTGTCATTGGACCTGCAGAAGGTGTCGATGTTGACCTCAGTGATGTTGTTGTTCTGTATTACATAAGGAATAAAATCTTAGCCGGTGGAGTTGAAATTTTCAGGATCGGGTAAAAATGACCTCGTAATATTTATTTAAAATCTCATTTTGTAAGTTAAAGTAGGTTGCCCTTTTTAAAATACATCTAGAACACAACACCTTGTACAATTAGGGGGGTGTCAGTACTTTCTTTAAGTTAATGTAGGCATGTCTATTTTAGCAGTTAAAGATACAAACCTGTAGATGTAAGATCCGAACACTGTCAGGGATGTGTGGAACGGCTTCCAGCTGGTTGTCGGCCAGGAACAGGTTGACCAGCTTGGCCATTTTCTGTTGGGAAAACAAATTCACAACATGGAGGAGCAGTAGACTCACTTATTAGTTTTCCTGTCATTGTATGGTGAAGAAGTGCATGGAAATATAGTCTTCTGTGCTGTAGACTAGATACACTTTGGGAATAGCAAAGTTGTGATCTGTTTCATGTGTTAAATGAGTTCTGTGGATCTGTTACATTTTGGAGATGCTCTTTTGTTTTCTTTTTGTGAATGAGATGAAAAGATTGATATCAATTTCATGTCTGTGCATCATGTTCAGAGCTGGAATCAGGATGTGGTTATCTTCACTTGGCATAGACTAACTAATTAACTTTACATAACAACACAACACAACTGAAATGTAACAGCAACACTTTGTGATTTTAAGGGGAGTCAGGAGTTCCAACTATTTTAATAACAGCTAGTTGCAGTGACTGTACACCTTTCTGACATCTTGTTTTCACACTGAGGTTGCCAAGTATGGGCCATTCTGTTGTACAGAGACCTGTGCTCACCAACTGTACCTGGCAACCCATGTTATGGCTGTAGCTGCTGCACAGAAAAATCAACATCTGACTTCCCCTAAATCCATAAATTTCACATCTCACTCTTAGAAGGAGGAAAAATTTCCCTAAATAATAAATTATTGAACTAACATAGATGTTCTACAGTAAGAAAATATAGACTCCTTCCAAGTTTTCCCATAATAGTACTCTATAATGTGTTGTACAGTAACCTAGAATGTATTGAGCACTGTATAATATTTGTGCAGAGAAGAGATTCACAGGACACAGTAGAGAATTGGGTAGATAGCCTTCAACTCCAACATTAAGATGACCAGAGCTCTCATGGCTCACAGTTGCTTTGTCTACATTATTAAACCATTTGTTTGTACTGTAGTTCTTTTTCTGTTGGTTTGTTTTTTCCCAAAAATACCTTGAATTGTTCCATCCTTTATATTGGGTTGAGGCATTCCTAATTTAAGAAGTTGGGCGAGGTGATGATGCATACCTTGAAAGCGTTAGCTTTGACACCCCTGGTCTTGAGGAGGTTGTGGTTGGCGTTGAAAGATGTGAGTTTGGCTGGCAGCATAGGAAGTTTGACCAGTTTGTTCTCAGCCAGAGACAATTCCTCCAGCAGAGTTAGTTTAGAGAAAGCACCATCTTCAATCTCTGAGATCAGGTTCCCAGTCAGGTCAATCCTCTTCAGAGTCACTGTTGATAGATTAAGAACAAATGCATCTTGTTATCTTGTTTTTTAGAAGTAAGTACTGCATACTGTAAAATGTGTGATTGATATTGTGAAAGTGGTGGATTGCACCCTTACAGTATAGCATTTCTAAAATTTTATTTTGACTTCAGTCAGGACATATCTAATACTGTTGACGAATAATAAAACGTAAAAGTTTTGGCTTTTGACAGCTTTTGAGCTTTTGAACAGACTCAAACTTACCAATGTCAGCAAAGTCTTTGGTGCTGATTTTTTTGATCTTGTTGAAGCGGGCGTACAGGTAGGCCGTCTCCTTGGGCAGGGTGGGGACAGTGGTCATGTCTGGGCTGACCTCCTCACAGTACACTGAACCGGTCAGACACACACACAGCAGGCAGGTGGGCAGGTCTGCAACACAGAGGTACCAAACAAACGTCAGGATACGTCATCAGAATAATCCTCTGTGATCTTGTTTACATTTATTTCAATGGGGACATCTGCAGGCGGGTGGAAAGCTTTGACTCTGATTCTGCTGTAGTTAGAGCTGCACATTTTTAACAAGCAGCTCAGTTTGATTCAGACGAGGGTCTTTTGTCTTTAAAAGCCTGCATGGACTGATTCCAGCTGGTATTTCCTAAGTTCCTGTTCTACTTTCAGACCCCTTAGATCTTGAAATCGACTCCTCGCTTTCAATCAAATCCAAAGAAGCTTTTTTACATTGCATCTCCCAGAGTGTGGAACAGTTTACCCCCCCATTGTCTTTGGACTGATTCATTCTCTTACCAGAGGCGTCTCCCTCTGAGATTGGGTTGTCATCAGGTTCATCATCAAAAGGCAGCGCCCTCTGCAGGAGAAAACAGCCTGTTCACATACAACCAGCTCATTGGCGAGAGCAAAACATTGACACTGCCAGGGTTAGGAGGTCAGTCTTGGAAATATGCAAACACATTGCACTGTGTTACATTTTGGGTAGAAACCAAGTGAAGGTTAAAAAAAAAAAGCATTTATCTGTACTGGATGGTGCTCAGCCTTGAATCTGTTTGCTAGCACTAGCATGTAAAATGAAAAATACAAGTTAAACGAGGTGATCAGGTTTCAATTAGGTTTGGTGTAATGGCTGAATTAAATAAAATGAGAGACACTGACAGTTTTACAGTTTTCTCTCAAAGCCACAGGCCTGTAGACTTGGATAAACCCCCTGATTTATTTGGAGAAGACAGACGACTACGTACTGATGATGATAGTGCCGATTTTAAGTCTGACTATAATTACTGATGTTAATCATTGGAGAACAAGAATTTTAGTTCTGTTAGAGACTGATTTAGGTTTAATAGATAAAGGCTAACTGGGCATTCAGACCATAAACACCAGTGTGTTTTTAAAAAATGATGCTTCAAGTAGATATGAGCAGATGAAACATGATCTAAGTTCAGTAAGAAATTCCTGATTTTTAAGCACAAAAGCACTGTATAGCAGTTTATAATATATGAGCCAGATTTTTTCAACACTTTATCCTCCATTTCCACAACATCCAGGTGAGCAGTAGAATCACACCGCTCATGTTAGAAAGTCATCTACCTGCAGTGTATGTTTCCATGTATTTGATTGTCCAATATTGTGCGTTGTTTATGATGATTCCATAAACGTTGTTTGATAATGTTTCTGTAAAAGTTTAATCAGGTTCTTTTTTTTTTGCTCTATTGCTTTGGCCAGAGCCTCTGCATCTGGCCCCAACTGTGCCAGCGTAGTCCTCTGATTGAAATGAATGAGGAGGCTGTGACATAGTTCTGCTGTTGGTTTGAACACAGACTCTACTCAGTGTCTGTATTATCAACAATCTATTATTGATTCCCAGGCTACATTGCCTGTCAGATCTTTGACCACATTATATTCCACAACTGGCTACTGGCTGAATTGAATTCCTTGAATTGTCCCATAGGGATAAATAAAGTTTTTTTGAATTGAATTGAATCGATTAGCCACAGCTTTAACTGCTGCATTATGCATGATTGTACTTCTTAGTGAGGAAGTGGTTTCTTTTTTATTTTATATTGTGATTTTCTGAACCCCATTGTTGTCTTGAGTTGCTGGTTCTGATGTCTGACACTGTTCTTCCTGATATTCACCTGTTGTTGGTAAGTAACCATACCTGGTCAACACATTTTTTTCAGATATGTCTTTGTGAAATGAAGCTTGTGTAATATTGTATTAATGTCACGGAGGATTTATCCTCCATCCTTCGGGCCTGGATTCAGTCTCTTTGGATGGCTGCAACCAATCAAAGTATCCCTGAGCAAAATACCAGCCCTGCTGCTGGGTCCCTGAACGAACTGACTGGCCCTCAAACAATCCAAGGAAGGAAACTTTCCACATTTTGTAGATTAAAAAGTTAGCCTAAACGAAGCTTGTGGTTAATTGAAGCAGCAGTATGTGAGGCCTGTCCCTGAGGGCTCTGGCACTGACAGTCTTGTATGAAAAACAGCTGGTCCCAAATGAAGTTTTCTCTCATTAAAACTGAAGTCACGTTTCATAGCCATATCTGCTCACACTTTTTTTCACTCTCATCCTCTGGGTTGTTCACTTCCTCCAAGTGTTTCCCAAAGGATGAACCAGACCAAACTTTGGTTTTGGTTTTCCCAAATATTTCATGAAGAGGTTAGTGTGGTTAGTTGAGGACTAGTGTGGTCGATTCAGGGTTTGTTTTGTCTGGTGGAAGAACAAGTTAAACACAGAAAGGTGTATGTGTGTGGGAGTCTGTGTGTGTGTGCGTGCGTGTGTGCGTATGAGTGCTCTCATCTCTTAGATGACGGTGAAGTCAAGTGTGCTGACAGTTTAAATTTTAATTAATGAAGAAAACAAATTGGCGGAAAAACAGATTTTAGAATAATGTGATTATATATCATATCATATATCATATATCAAATATGTTTTATTATGTCTTATTTCTCTTATAAAATTTCTATTATAAGAGCCATTTGTTTGTTCTTACAAAAATCTTGGAAGTGTGTTTCTGTGCTCATATTTACTGTAACAAGAGCAAAATGTTTGTTCTTAATTAAATTCTTTCCATCGTATAGCATACTATTTATTTTTAGAAATGTATCTGTATCATCTCAATAAATGACCTTGACTTATTATTATTATGTAATAGCGATAACCACAAGTGTAAGGATTGTCTTCTGAAGTCATGCTGTGAGTCAATATCAAATACTACTGATCAAAACAGTTTACCTGCCGACATTTTAATACTTGTCTGAAAAAAAATATTCAAAACATATTTTATATAAATTTATTTGTCAGAGTTATCGAAGGGAACTTTTTTTTTTTTTTTTGCAGACAAGCATAATGTAAATGATAAAGTTCCTACCCTAGCCCTCCTTGATTTCAAATGGTCACTGAAGTATCCGTTCAGCTCCCTGCCAGGTAGAGATCCCGGTATCAGCTGTGAGTCCTGGTCAGATCTCCTGGCTGAGGCTGCCACCAGCCACGGCACCAGCATACAGGTGAACAAGAGAGCCTTCATTCTGTCCAAAGCCGTGTGACACAAACACACCAGCCTGCCTTAAAGCCTGAGTTTGGGTCAGCAGCTGCTCTCTGCTACGAGCCCCTGTTGGGATGTGTCAAATGACTGTATTTAAAGGCTGAACCAGTAGCTTCCAGCAGACTCTTAAAGCAGAGTTTATAGAGCAGAGCACTTAACCCTTCCCTGACCACCCACCAATGAGAGAGACAGAGACACAGGCAGGATGTTCAGAGAGAGGCAGACACACCAAAATGAGGCACATATGGAAAAAGACAAAGAGTTAAAGAGAGAATAAAGTGTCAGTGTTGTCTGTTAAATGTCCCTTAAATGTGTACAAGAAAAAATGCACACAGCAAAAACTGCAGAGAAAGCAGAAAAATTGAAAGTTGACAACCACAGTGTGAGTGTGTTTTGTCAGGAGGAATGTCTGTGGTCTCTGCCTGGCCGCTCAGTAATGACTCGTAATAACCAACCTATCTTTCATTAAGCTGGATGAGGGTTTTTTTTTTTCTACACTGGCTCTGTTTTACTCTCAGCCATTGGTCAGACAACACATTTAGCAGACACTGATGATAGAGTAACATTTATATGATTATTTTGGCTTTGCTTTCTGGATGATTTTCCTCAGAGTGACTGAGGTTTCAGGTTAGGGTTGATGCAACTTGTGCTGTCACATCCTTCAAATTATCAACCAATGATGCTTGTTCTGGAAAAACAATAGTTTCTCAGCTGAAATGAGGACAGTATATTTGAATGTAATTTGCATACATAGCTACGCAGACAAAATTAAGTGCGGATATAGAAGGAGTAATAAAAGTACTGACACTTAAAAGAAGTTTCACTCCAGTAGAAATATTTGTGTAATTGAAAGATCACCAACATGTGCTCTTCTGCCCAAACCAACAATAAGCTCCATCTCTCATTTACAGTCCATTCAGCCAAATGATTATCAGTTATAGATATATAACCACTTTCCTCAATGTTGCCATATTATAATTAACTAGAAAAGGGGACAATTACGCAGAATGACCGATAATGAATAAAGACTATGAATCATCACGGCAGGTGCAACAAGCATTATTAAGCTACATGAATTAGTCTGACCCTTCTTATAGAATTAACAGAAGAATAAAACATCAGAATGACAGACAACAGAGACATGTAAAACAATATGTATTAAAGGAAAAGAGGGACTGCACATGAGGATTTTGGTATTAGCCAGACTGAGCATGCACCTGCACATCGTGGGTGTGTTTGATTTGGGTCAATTTGCACGCTCCTGCCTAAGTACAGTAATGCTTTACACACATTGACATTGTCTTTCATTTTAATGCTCTGTTGTGCGCTTTTGTATTGTTCATTAAGTGATTGCCCCAACGTGGGTCTGACAGCTGTTCAGCACCTCTCTCACCGCATGTTTGTTTTCCAGAGTGTCAGCTGAGAGTGTCTCCTCTCTCACATGGAGCTCTCTGGCGTTCTGCCCTCCTGCGGCCGCTGACACACCAGCGGCTTCTTCTCCACTCCTGCTGATTTAGCTCCTTTCTTTTGTTCCATTCTTACATGGTGAGGGAATAACTTTTGGAGGAAAAATGTTCATCCCTCCAGTGGGGTTTCCCAGATTTGGAGAATCTGTGACAAAGGGCGCCGAGGCTGCTGTGAGACTTGTAGTGAAACAACACCTTACTTGCATTTGTCATCAATCTGCATGTGAAATTACAGCAATAATAGTTCTGTGGCTAAGGGTATGAAGTCATGTGAACAGGTGTTATGCACAAAATGATTACGTCTTCATTCATCTTGCAGTTGTCTTATGTGTTTACTTTCGGGTTTTGCATTGGCACGACTGCTTATAGAAGTTGGTAGGCATGGGCTAGCACATGTTTCACTGTACACGAAGCTCAGTTTTAAATGGATGTCTTGTTGGAGTAGAAGTGTTACGTCAGAAGCTCAATTTGTGCTGCTGGCATAAGGTGCTCTTATCTAAACCACCCGAAGACTCTGCGTGAGAGTGGACCGTGACAGTCCCTCCAGCAGCAGCATTTGGTTTCCTTATTGCTTCCTTCCTGATGTTGAGGTGTCTTGAATGAGAATGTTCAGATGCTTCTCATCTCTGAACGTTACTGACTTTCTCTTCTGCTTTCTGATATATACAATTTATTTATTTATCTACAATAACTTTATAGGTAGAGCGACATGTAGGGCTTGTCCAGTCTTTGTATCAATTTTAATTAAAGGAATGGATGATTAGCTGTGGAATGGTGAAGTAGTGAAAATAAAAAAAAATTTTACTATCGATCAATGACCATCTTATTTAAAATGGAACTTTTGTTGGAGTTGCAGGTTGTGTTCATAATCTTCTTCAATTATCCTTAATATAGAGGAACCGATGGGAGCAGGCACACTAGAGTTGCATACATAAGATGCCATTGGCATGAGGGAATGCCATTGCCATGAGGCGGTGTATGTGGTCTGCAGCTGCGTTTAATTGGGCGGTACGTGTCAAAGTAACATCCACATTAATGCCAGGACCCAAATGTTCCCAGCAATACATTGCATTGTAATGAGATGATTCATGTTGTTCATTTCACTTGTCTGTGGTTTGACTGTAGAGGCTGATCAGTGTAGAGTCCCTTGAGCATCTTCTGGGTCTACCCTGAGGTCTTTACCCATGTCCGGAAAACCTCTGGAGGCATCTAGGAGGCATTTTTATCAGATACCCAAACCCTGAGAGCATACAGGTGCAGCCAAGTGTGAAGTGGTCATGGCATGGCTGTAAAACAGTGAATTGGCCTCTTTAGATTGAGAGTGAGTTGCTNGTCATGGCATGGCTGTAAAACAGTGAATTGGCCTCTTTAGATTGAGAGTGAGTTGCTGCCCTAAGTGAAGGATCTCGAGGGTATATAAACTAGGTTCTTCTAGAAAATACTAGTTTGGAGGCCAATAAAACTTCAGGTGGAAGTTCTAGTTGATGAACAGAATTAAAATGTTCCTAAAGATGATGGAAAAGGGTCAACAGGTTCTCAGTGGTCTGAGTGAACTCTGTTCAGAGCAATAATCCCTGGAAGACATTGCGAGAACATTCTGGACAAGTCCTATCTTAGCTTTTCATCTCTTTAATCAATGCATCTCTATGGTTTAATATGTATCAGACCTCGATAGGCTTGCTTTTTCAAAGAGTTATGAAGTGCTGTACGGGCAATAACACATCAATAAATAACTGCTAATATGATAAACACAAAAAAATGCCAGAAATGAATCAAGAACAGAATTACTGGAAAAGGCAAAAAAAAATGGTAGAAGTTTCCAAAGCAGAAAGGCCAAGAGATTCTCAGTAATAAAAAGAAGAGACTCTGTTCACAGAGTATTCAACAGCTGCTGAGGTCCAGCTGTTCTTGGGTTGATTTCAACCTTGGTTGTCAAATCAGAGAGATGTTGGGCTTCCCCAGAGCAGTTCTTAAGAATTTGCTATTTTTTTTTAGTGTTGTCCCTAGACATAGTGAAATGAAAGAAAAAAATGACAAGAGACAGTACTTCTCTATAAACAAGCAATGCAAGAGAGCAAAGACTGAAGTTTAACAGCAAAACAGTTAAATAGAAAACATGTGACTATTTCAGCGTTCAAGAGGAGAGGAAAAAGAAAGGGGGCCCAGATATAAACATCCAAGGAACATGAGATCAGACTGTTACAGGTGTGTTAGCAATTATGAACACCTTTAAACTTTTACGACTCTGGGAAGAGGGCCAGCAACTGGAGAATGTTTTTACTGTCACTAATTTTCTATAGCAGATTTTGGGCTGTCAGGGTGGTTTCACTGGTATTCCACTGCACAATAAAGCAAGTCAATGAGGAGAGCCACCCACAACAACACACAAAACACACATTATTCCTGTCATGTTGACTCGCTCAGTGTGTTTGTGACCATGAGTAAATCTTTTGTGTTTTTGTACCAAATATAGACATGGACGTGTATTGAAACCATGTGGATGAGATTTCAAATGTATAAATGAGGAACAACTAGGACTGTAGAGAGAACTAGACAAGAGAGAATTTCACAAGACACGCTGTATGACTTCTTCTCACTTGGTCTACTCAGTTGAGATGAGATGATCTTGCCGGATACATGATACATCCACTTCACTACACAACACATCCACTGAAATCTTTTCCTAAAACCTATCCAAGTAGTTATGGTGCCTAAGCCTAACCGTTTTGAGGATGTATCATAATGGCTTATCTTGTAGCCACTGTGTGTCCGCAGATAGACCTGCTTGGTTGAGATGCCCAAAACAGAAATATACTGGCCACCAAAGTCTAATATTTGTGCTCTCATAAAGTCAGTGGAGTTTTCGTGTAAACAAAGAAAGCTATGTTTACATTCACTGTTCCTCGCCAGAACACACTGTATGTATCCTTGAGGTCTAACATGTTGAATGCATTTCCTTCCTCATAAAACTTTGCACATTTTTGAATATTTTAAAGTCTGCATTGATTACATTTATTTTTACGAGCTCGCAGTTGTTTTCTTTTTTTACTGCCTTTGTTGGTTCATGTCTGTCTTGCTTTGCGGGTTACCGCTGGAAACTGTCAGTCAGAGGAAACATTAAATTGGTGGAAGGAATGTATCCTGTCACCCACTTGGGTGTTTGTCCTTGTTCATGGCACAATACAAACAAATCAGAGAGCGAATCATAAAAATGTTGTGCAACACCAATAGTGGTTTCAAAGAGAGACTGTTTGAAAATGTACGCTGCTATCCCCATTTTTCCAATTATTATCTCCATTTAGTGGCCATTCAGACTGTATAAACACTTGCAGCCTGTAGAAGTGGTCTGATGCCAGGGCATAAAAACTAATTTTTTTGAGGCATGAGGACACTTTTACTTTTAGTTGTAATCCTTAAGATTTCCGTTTTTTGTGTATTTCAAAGCGACTCTCCTTCAACACCTGCTTACTGGAGCCTACCTAATCCAACAGAAGACTGGAGAAGGAGTTAGTTACCTTGCTGAGGAGTCGAAGGTGTGCAGCCTGTTGCCCTGCAACTCTTCATCTCACACCTCATTGTGGCCGCTAATTATTGTTCCTTTACTCCTTGCAATATTTGAAACTGATCTGCTGTTAAAAATGGCGAAAAAAAAAACGATCGCAGTCAGTGCCAACCTCTGTGATATATATACCTTATATTTTTGTGACTGCTTTGTGTGTGTTTCACCAGTTAGATGCTTTTAATGTGAAGCAGCGTCAGGACGAAAAATAAAGTTTGAACAATTTTCAGTGAGTCAATTATCTGAATATTGTTTAACTAATAATAACTTCAACATCTAACCTGAATTTCAACAAACTACTCAGCCCACAGTCCAATCCAGAAGTTCAGAATCTCAAATGGGTCATACTGTAATTAAGTGACAAGCATTTTTCTTTTTGTTCTCTATGTTATATCTGTTCAGTTGTCCAATAAAATAAAAAGAAAGAATTGTTGTATCCTCAGGAGAAGGAGAAGAAGCAGCTCATTCTGTGTAACATCCAAGGACTGTTTCACATCAGTGTCTCTGGTATCCTGTTGGTGTTTTTGTTCCATTTGGACACTTTTCTGCTTGCTAGTAAAGTCAGTTTTATTTATACAGCGTAAAATCACAAGTTTATTTTAGAGGACTTTGTAGTACAACATCAGTACACCCTCCATGCTCCATTACAAAACTCAAAACAAAAAAAACTGATCCCATTAAGTCAACTTTTTTTAAATGCTATTTTTTAACAAACTAGTAAAACGAGTTAACTTGTGTTGTTGTAATCCTAAACTTTTTTTCTGGCTTATTTCCTCTGACAGCTGCGGTTGACATGACGGCGAGCTGGATTTTAGGGTGACAGGTGTAAGCGAGCAATACTTAACTGCAGACTGAAGTCAGCCTAGACAAAACAACATACGTCAGTGAATTTACTCCACGTACAGACGCCCATTTGACTGCAGAGTAGGTTTCGACACAGTGGACCACCAGGCCAGGCATTCAACAGCCTTGGTCTGCATGGGTCTGGCTGACAACTGACATGATGTATTAACCCACCGCTGAGAGCTGTGTGTTTTGGTTTTCTGACATAGCCACCCGCTAGCTCTAGGCTGCCGCCAACAGCTGCAGACCTGACAGTGACGTTTTTTATTTTAGCTCAGAGACTCGTTATGTAATGAGTGTTGCATGTTTTTCAAATTAAATGGCTGACACAAAACTACTACTTTCAATTCCCTTATTAGTCTCCATGTGAAACTAAGCAGAGACAGTGACCTCCAGAAAATGATCGGCCAACTGTGCACCTCTATGGAGCTTTTAAGTCTCTTATAGTTTTGGCTTTGTGCAACATTTACTGTGTGGTCTCAGTGTCAGTGCTCTTATGAATGCTTATTAGCTAAAAATGGTAGCATGCAGTATCATTGATGCTGAGTGTTTAGCAAGTATCTAAACCTAGAAATCGTTGCTTTTAAATCATATACTCAATCTTCTATATGTAAAGTTGACTTCACCAATTTGAACTTGTACATAGATGATGTCGATAAATAGTAGATTGAAGACTATATGAAAATTAATTTTGAATACATTTCTGTTTATGCCAATTTGTCCAATTTGCGTCATCACTAGCTATATGTTAACAAGATCAGATTTAATTATAGATGTTGTCTGCTGATCCCCACCCTGCCTATACAACTTGCAGCCAGGCGGTCCTTTGAGTCTATGGCATTCTGGGTAGGCACTTTGGGATGCTCTTACCCTCATGTGTTGTGCATTCAGAAGTTCCTAAAATGCTTCACAAGTAAAGTTATTCCAACAGTTGAACTGATTGTTTTACAATTTTAAATGAAATTATTTCTTGGCTCTTTGTTACTGTAGCTCTGTTCTTTCCCCCTGTAATCTTATGAAAGTAAACCCCTTTCCAGGAGAAGTGTTCTGTCTTCCTATTTACTGTAGAAATGAGTGCTTTTCCTCATGCTGAGCTTTGGTTCAAATACTGGCATTCAGCCTTGGAATTCAGTCCCAGAGGGTCTGAAGACGATCTGATGGTTAAAACAGAATGACTGCAGCCTCCACAAGGAGACCACCACTTTAGTATTAGAAACAACAGGTTAGTTTTTAATTTCTACAGCATTTTTTTTTCCAGAGCTCATGGGTTAAAGACAAAGGCTGTATTGTTTTTTGAATAGCCTCTTCCACATTATATCTTTATTACCCTGAATTTCCTGTCAGGCACTGCTGGAATAACGGATAGTTTTATGTTTGTATTTTTGACATCCCTCATTAAACGTCTTTCTATCTTCTTTCATCAATCACTGACTTATTTAATTGCTGTAACCTAAGGCCCATTCCAGTCTAAAATCATAAAAATAATATAACCATAATAACCATTTTAAAAGCAGGGAAATTTGAAATATAGATGAGATTAGATTTTGCATTCAGGAAAAAATGATCAGGTGATTTTTGTAGCAGATGGCTTGTTTTCGTGTTATATCACTGTGAAGTGTTTTGAAGAGTATTGCAGAGCTGCCTACTGTCTATGTGTAGTTCCTGTTGTCAGAGCCAGATGCAGAGCAGATGTTGGTGATGCATAGAGAGGAAGGCCTGGATTTAAAGTTTGGTACACATACAACTCTGTAATGCAACGCAAGTTTTCTGTGAGACATCTGATAAATTGCTGTTAAGCCAAAACTAGTATAGGTTCAGGAATTGATGTCAGACCAGAACTGGAACATGGTTTCAATTACCTCCCAATAAGTTTGATATGACAGTGATCCCGTGCCAGAATGTGGCCCTTGTTTGAATTTTGAAGAAAATCCACATGCTGAGTTGAATGTGTACTCTTTCCTGTTTTGTTTATATGACATGTTCAGTTCAGATATTTATTTGCCTTGAGGAATATTAGGCTTTTTTATTATTATTTCTTTATTCTGTTTAGGCCAAAGGGATGCCTTGCACTGTCAGGGTAGAGACTGAGTTCTGTTCTCCTCAGGTTTGTTCTTGGTTTTTTCGCCTCAGACTTCATCAAGAGTCATTGAATTCAGCTGTGGTGAATTACACTGGATCTTTGGTTCATGTCATGTTGTGGACATTTCAGGGTCTGTTTGTAGCCGCTGAATGTTTACTGTAAAGAGCCCTTCATGGTTAGAGCTGTAAGCCTGGAAGCTCTTATCTCAGCATGAGGTTTACTGTCAGCTCTGTACTCTAACAAAACTCTACAGCACCCAGGGAGGAGGGTCTTCCAATAGCTTCTACCAGTGGTGAGTGGGATTGGTGGCCAGGTCTGTGTTGTTATTGTTGCTGTTTCAAGAAGGGGCAGCAAGAACACTTGGTTTGTTGATGCAGTTTATCCCTCAAAATCCCCAAAAGGGTTTAAAGCATGTCCCCTGGGGTGTTTATGTAGAGTTTAAATGGGTAAATAGGCTCACACACTTTTCTTGTAAATGTTGGAATCGCTGAAGTTGACCTTCACCAGGGTCAGGGTGTGTTTGTGTGAGCAAAGAACAGCCATTAACCCCCACCACACACTCGTGCTGGGCAGAGGTAATAACAATTGAACCCTCCTTTGAACTGAAGGCAGCCAAAACATTCTCTGGTGACTCTGGATAACATGCTGAGAAAATTCTCCTGCCAGTTAATAAACTCATGACAACACTGGTGTTACTGAGTACATTGGTTATTTAACAAGAAAAGATCATTGGTGATACTCAATATTTGTAGAACCCTTACTTAGATTTTTATCTGTTCCCTTACTTTGAACAAAATTAAGTCTTAAAGGACTGGTTCATTATTAAGTTTCAAGTTGCCAGGTCTGTCAAATTTCTCCCACCCTGATCCCAACATCTGTGGCATGTTGTCCACAGACGAGTTTTCAAGTGACGCTAATACTGGTTGTAATGTTAGCTTCTTGTCAGGGCTCACTTGGTTTGGTCAAGTTAGAGTTTATTTAGACAAATTAGCACCAGCCAATGGTAATGTATTGAACAAGAACATGCTCACATTTAAGTATGCCCACACCCCACTACTGTTTATAATTGTAGCATCTGTTGTCCGACAGAGATTTGTATTTTACACACTGACCTGTACAACTGTAGCTGACATCCACAGATGATGACTGAGATTGTAAAGTAACTCTAATGTTAAATACATGGCATTTGTCATGTTGACTTCAGTCTAGACTCCACAAAAAACATTTTATAACATTCTTTCCCAGTAAAATGACTTAAATGGTGCTACACAAAAAAGGCCAGATACAGTACCCAGGATAAGATGTCTGTTCTAACTGGTAAACATACACAACAGTTCTGAGCAGATATACATTTTTGACTGGAAGGCTCATTTTATAAAATAATATATTTGATTTGATTGATCAACAGCCAGAGAAGTATCTAAGAAACGTCTGCACATAGTGGAAATGGAACTATGGTAACTGGCACTGGCACTTATAGAACTGAAACAACTGATTTTTACAGCCTCTATGTTGAGATTTTGGCAAATAAAACAATTGCCTTTGTTCCTTCTGATCAGATGTCTGATTTTTTTTCACTGTGTTGGCACTGTGTTGTGTCTGCAGTGTTAGCGCCTTGATGAGGGTCTCTCTTTTGGTACTGGACAAAAGACCGACCCTGATTAGATTGTCAACTGAGACATGAGGGTTTTGGACTTAACCAGTATGAGACATATGGAGTGCATTACAGGTTGACTGGGTTCCACTGTGCGGTGGTATTGGATAGTTATTCTCTGTTCTCTGATGACTACTGGATTTGTTATCCCAGCATTCCTGGCATTTTCCCTCTCCCAGACAGAAACAGAGACAGTTAAACATTGGCTCAAATGGATTCATTCCGAATTTGAATGTGTTGAAATACTAGGTATCAGTCATAATCATGCTTATAGTTATTCAAGTGACCCTGTGGTGTTCAGAGTCTTCACAAAGTGATTCATTTGTCTTCAGGTTGTCTGTCTCAGCTGAGCATTTACAGTTTTTATCATTCAGAAGATAAAGGCTTACTGACAGCTAGAAGACACTTTGTGTTTCTTCAATCCTGCTAAGAGAGATAAAAACAGAGGGAGCCGTCGAGTCAACATGTGTTTCCAGGTACCATACGTCACTGCTGGATCTGAGACTGCTGTAAATGGATGTTGATGGAATGATTTAGAGCTAAAGGGTTTGTGTCGATAAGATCTCAGTAAAGATGAATGATTTCAATTTTGACATCTAAACTCAACTTGTTACACTGACGAGAAGGATTTTACTCACCAAATTGAAGTAATTGGATGTGACATCAAACAGCAGGGCTTTATCAATTGATTATCAATATTGAATCATTTTACCACAGTTACTTCGCCCACAGTGGAAAATATTTCTTACAATAATATACATACACTGTAGATATGTAACCTGTGCTATTTGTCTTCAATGTGCACCATGCTGTTTAGTAATTGATATCAGTGAGTTTGCACCATCTGAAAAACAGCAGAGTGAAGGTTGTCTTGTCTCTTCAGTTACGCACAAGGAACAGCTTGTTTGCATTATCAGCTCTGCTCATTAAAACTAATGAGCCCCACTATTGGCTGGCTGGTTGGCAGCCTTCAGTGACAAGTGCAGTATGATGGGACTAATTGAAGGCCTGTGATCTAGACAAGTGTGTGGACCAGAGCATAATGGGGCATATGGAGAGTGTTATTTGTTGAGTGGATTCCAATGTTGGGTGGTATTGGATAGTTCTTCTCTGTTCTCTAATGACTACTGAATTTGTTATCCAGACATTCCTGCTGTTTGACTTTGCCCAGACAGACAGTAGGATAAAAACTTTTCCACTCTAAGATGAGATCAAGATTTTCTCCCACGGTTCTGAGGGACACAATTTAATGAAGAAAAAAACAAAACAAAAAATGTTTAGTGCAATCAATATTGTCTTCATACAAACAGCACAAGGAATACGACCATTTGAAGTAAAAATATTGAAGTGAGTTGACTCTTTTAAACAAAAATCTTGTTGAATGTGTATTTAAAATGAAGAAAATAAAATCTTTGAGGGAGACTGTTCTCATAATGTTAGATCTGTTGTTGGCGAGACTTTTATCCGCCTCCAGAGTCCAGCAGATAAGGGCTTGCTTGCGTCCTGTGTGATCCTCAAGAATCATAACAGTCTCTGGACTCAGACTGTTCATGATAAAGTCATTACTGATTAAAACAAACTGTCAGACTCTTGTCTCATTCCATATGTTACTGTTTTCCAGTGTTGATCAGAGCCATATATTTGGCTCACTTAGGCGTAGTTGTGGACCCTGTAGTCTCTGGATGTTTGAGTTGTTGGGTGACAGAGATTTTCCACTGACGTTATCCAGGTCATTCTATGACATTTGAGATGACTATAGAAAATTTCAGTGTTACTTTTGATTCCAAAATAATGCAGGTGCTTTTAACTGTCATCTTCGTACATAATCGTTGTGAGATTGCATAGACGTCCAAATCATGATTGAATTTCCATCTATCATGCTGCCCTACATTCAAGAAAGTCATAATATATTACTCTAGTATGATTAAAACTTATTTTTTCCTATCCAAGATAACAGTCTACTAACTAACTGTTATAGTTATAGCTGACAAGAAACAAGCCTGAAAGTATATTTCATGATTGTCACACACTGTTTTATCATACCACAGACCAAGTTTAAATTGGCTTGTATCAAGTTCTACTAGTTGAAGGTCAACTAGCGCTTTGTCGTGGCCTGATTTTTATTATTATCAAGTCATTTTAGCCTACATTCTGTAGATACAGACTGTTTTTTTATTGCAATATTTTCCTTCAACCTGATTTTTACATCACAATTCTCTTCTTTTAATGACACACACAGTGGCACAGCACAATTGAGTTTGACTTCAGCATTGCTTCACCCATGAATTTGTGCCATTGACCAAATGGATTGGTGCCACCTTCACTGCGCCTTTTCCTGACGTAACAAGGCATTATTTTATATTGGCCAAACTTCGGACTGGTTAATAATTGGAAACAGATACCAGCTTAGTGTACTGTCTTTTGGGACATTTTATTTTATTTATATGATGATTCTAAACTCTAAAGTTACTATGAACATTGTAAATTGGAGCTGCTATGAATGATTATTTTCATTAATTGAATAACCTGCTGACAACTGACCAACAGTCGAAAGGCCAAAACTGTTCAATAAATTATCACTCAATCTATTAATAACACAAAGAAAAGAAGCAAATCCTCACAGTTGGAATGCTGGAACTATGGAATGACAAATTGCAATCAATTAATGGATTATCAAAATAGTTGATGATTGATGCTCTGTTTATTGTAAGTCAATGAATCAGCTAATTGCTTCAGCACAGTACATATATCTTGCCATAATAATTGTTGGAAATGCCAACTTTAAATTTTACCTCAACTCTGAGGTTTGAGGCAGACTGATGTGCAGTACAGTATTGGCCTGTAAAAATGGTATGTAGTCTTTTTTTTTCTTCTTCTTTTTCAGTCTATGAATCATACCCGTCCAGTGGTACAGTAGCTTACTCTGGCTTCTCCCGTCTAGAGTTACAGTTCATCTATATTATTGTTTATAGTTAAAGTCAATGCGTTTTTCATGTGTTTGCGAAGGCAGGGGAATTCTGGGAAGTTCCCATGTTAATGTAATTATGTCTGTTTAATAGGACATTGTGGTCTTGAATGTTTCCCTCTGTGCTAATTGTGATGAGGAGAACACGACTGTGTCCTCGGCAGTAGACTCCATCTGGATAAAATCTCTTTTTATTGGACTGCTCTTCAAAAGCTCTTACTTTAAGATCGCTACTGGCTAAAATAACTTGTCTGTGATTCTGTCTATGACCGTCTGTCCATATCTGTATTACTCTCTCCGTCTCTTTCATTTCTGGTCTCCTGTCTGTGTACCTTTATTAATGCTTCAGCATACTCTTAACATCATTTTGAATGCAGTTTAGTAAATAACTGACAGTAATACAACACAATACCAGAAATCATCCTTTGGCTCTAAGGACCAGGGAAAGATTCTTTAAATATTATAGCACCACTGCTCTTGCTTGATTTGCATTTTTGTTAACGGATTTTATATGCAGGCAGCTTGATTTAAGTCATAATCAGTGTGGGCAAACTTCTGAAGCTCATGCACTCAAATCCACTTGGAGTTTATAGTTCTCATCTGTTATAATACAGAGCGCTGCAGAGCGGCCTGACACATAAACTGGTAGCTCATAGATTAATTTAGGGACACTTTAAACCTACTCCCACTTTCTGCAGGTGCAGCAAGAACCATCATATTACAAAAGGAAATGCTAATAGACCATAAATAGAACCGACCAACTGCTCAAATATTTCTGCAGAATCTTTTACACCAAGATGGAAGTTTTCCAAACACTGTTATTGGGGCTGTTATTATATATGACTATATTTATGTGTGATAGAGCCAGTTTTGATGATTAAAGTCGAAAGCTCATTTCAACCAATTTTTATGGCGAATCAAATCATGACACTCCTAGTGGAGAGCCTGTGGACAGGTATAGTTTTACTACTTTGTACTTTTCTACTTCTATTGGACTATTTCTGATGCACCCAGTTACATCGACACTCTCTCACTCGCTCTCTCTCCCACACACACACACACAAACACCCTCTCTCACACACATTCATCATGGCCAGGTTTTTCCACTCCAGAGCCAGACAGCAATTGGCTCGTCATCCTCGTTGCTCATTTTTCATGTCAGTCTTTTCCCTGCAGAAAGCATCACTGCTGGGATTCTCTCACATGAACAAACAGGCCTTTCAGTATTTGCCTCTAAACATTTTAATTTCATTGGCCTCATTTACGCTTGGCTCTGCTCTGGATGAGTTGGTGCTGAATGCTTCACTTTTGTGTGTGAGTTTTTTTGGACAGTGAATGTGTGTTGAGTGAGTGCTGACAGACTAAATATGCAATTTTCTCCAACTTTTCAGAGTTTTTCGCTGGGATTTTGGCATTGTGGAGATTTTGATTCCTCTGTGAAAGCGTCCACTGCAGTCCGAGGAGACTGTGTGCCTCATTAGTTGTTTGGGTTTGTTGGCAGTAACTGTGACGGATTTGTCGTGCACTAAAAAACGATGATGTGCTGGTTGAGAAGGGCGGTGATTGGACGAGCTTCTGCAGTAAACGAATGACGATCTGTGATAATTGTGTTTTGACGCATGGACTTGTAACTGTTAACTTTGCAGAAAATGTGTAAGGCTAAAAACATAGCAGGGACTTACTGTCCTGACCAGAACCCAAAATAACCCAATGCTTTTTTCCCCCTTATGTGCATTTATAAATGTAACCCTAAACTGGATACTGAAAGCAGAAATGCATTAAGACTATGGCCACATTAATCCGGAAAATTTTGACGAAGTTGTTTGTGTTTGACGACAATGTGCGTCCACGCTCCTATTTTCAGATTGTTCTATTAAAGATCCCCATTCTCAGTGCCACACCTGAACAACAGGACTGCTGAATCTCTTCACTCTTCTCAAGAAGACCTTTGTGATTGTTGTCAGTGAGAATTTTATTTCTATTCAGAACTGAGATCACGAATTTCTCCCATGATTCTTAGGGACACCATATGTTTTTATGAAAAAAATATTCATTGCACTCCATATTGTCTTTAATATTGAGCAGATGGCTCAAATTCAACTGTGCAGAACTCTGAATTTAAGTATAATCAACTGTTTCTTTTCCACCATTTTTAAAAAGTCTACAATACACAACTTTTTTGTGTAATCAAAAAAATTACTGTAATACACGTCTAAAGCCAGATGTAGCCTGTGCCCTAAAGCCCTGAGGCCTGATTTATTTACTCTGGAAACTCTGTGGGTAAAGGACCAAAGATGAGAGAAAATTATGTATTTTCAAATTCAGCTGGTTTCGTGTGAATGTACGTTTGAGAGCACGTCTGCACGTCTTCTTACCTTTTAATCAGGACTCTACAGATGTGAAGTTGCAACACCATAACCTGTCATCAGCTCTTGGCCTACAGCAGAAGCTTGAGAATACACCAACAATGGATGTGGACAAGAAAGCATCGAAAGGAGCTCTGATTTTAATTGTTCATTCTTCTCATTGGTCCAAGTCTTTACTGATATTCTTAAAAGAGTAATTCTGTTTTATAACAATGTAACAAGTCTGACATGAGCAGTCTGATGATCTGACTTGTTGGATACTAATCTCCAGATTAGACCAATGTCTTGTACATTGTAGAATCTTCTGCTCATCTGTAGCTTTTGACGAGGAAACGAGATAGCAGGAGGCAGCAGCGTTAGGTGACCTTTCGACTTGTTTTGGCAGATTTGGGGCTGTATGTCTTTTAAAAGACGGAACATCGTATTTGAAAACACTGACATTCTTCTTGCTGGAAAGTTGATGATAATTAGAAGGTTAAGTGATATTTCAGTAGTCTTGAATTCATCAGTGAGTTGTGAAGTGATTTATGAGGTTTTTGGATGTCCAATCAGAGGAGTAGCTGAACACAGTGGCCTTCTCCTGCTTAATGACTCTACCATTGCCCACTTTGTCCTCAGTTTATACTCTGGAAACCTGAGCTCCCTCTGTGCCTCCTCTGCCTCTTTTTTGGCCTCTAACCATCTTATTCCAGGCTCACTGTATAACCAAGACCTGCATCTGAAGACAAACATATCAAAGATAATGTTAGAAATGGCAAACCGTGAAATCTTTGATGGAAAATATTTCTGACACTCTGGGCAATCAAATACCTAATTATCATCAAACTTGAGTTCAGCGAAATATTTGTTGCAACCAAACTCAAACCAAAATTAAACTCCAATTGTCACTGTGAAGACAAGCCGTTTGTATTATGAACTTTGTGAACAATTGACATTCAATCTGACATTAATCTAGATTTAAAGAGCACTAAACTATTGTAAAGTTTGAAAAAAGATTTGACTTTTTACTTTGACTACCTTAAAATCTTTGATGTAATGGAACTATAATGGCTATAGAACTATAAGGTGGATTCTCGTTGGTGCAGTCCACCCATTACACCCCACTAAAGTTCATCATCTGAGGACATGACATATGTATGATCTTATTATTATTGTTGTTGTTGTTATTATTATTATTATTTGAAGTAGTTGTAGTATACACAACTGTTTGATAGGTAAGAGAGGGTGAAGGGGACGAAAGAAGGGGACAGGATAGAAGTTTGAAAATGTGATAAGAATTTGTTGGTTTTGGATTTAAAATATTTGAGCCACAGAGGGAAAGTTGATTTATCTTCCTCAGTCTTTAAAGTAGACACGTTCCTGAGAAGGCCCAATAAATCCAACACATATCACAGATTTATGGTTGCAAAAGAAAGAAAGAACAAAAGTGTCCAGCAGCTCCTCACCTGAAAGCACTTATTGAGGCCTGGTGAGGAGGAGGCGACTGAAAGAGGAAGAGGAGATAAAAAGATGAGACTACTTTAGTGATCTTTGTGGGAATATTGCATCATCACAAAAACACTGAGTTAGGTAAAGGAATATAGGTTTTGGGACATGTTTTAGTGCTGCAGTGATTAATCAATCAACTCAGTTAGTAAATTCACAGAAAACAGTTGATCATAATCCAATTAAAGTTCATCAAGTAAAATATATATCTCAGCCATTATTGATGCAAATCCAGCTGGTCAGTGTGAACTTTACGAACTCTAACTCGAGGCAGACTTTAAACGTGTTCAGCTGGTGATAATCTAACAGCTTGTTTTCTGGCCTGCGGTGCAGCTGTGAGTCTTTCCTCACACTTCCCACCTGATTGAGCCGTTTGTTTGAATTTTTCCCAACTTGTAAAACTTTTCGTTGCTATGTGCTGCTCTGATTAATTACAGCAAATAACATCATAATAATAGTAACATACAATGTGATCTTCAGCCACCTGCTGATTTAGAAAGATGCATCTCATGTTAAACTTTGTTACTAGATGATGCTCTGAATAAAATTGCCTCAGTCATTTAATACCTGGCCTTCACTGTGTGAACTGGCATCACTGCTTGTCTTCCCTGAAGCACAGTCAACCAAATATTTCATTTTTTTTTAAATGCATAATTTTATCTGACATATCAAAGTTGCATCATTATAAAATACCATGGGAAATCCTGTATAATGTGATCATGAGACTAGTTTCTGATTATGAATTGGCAAGGGCTGACTGCATATTGACTGACACTCTGATTATTGCAATAAGGATGCATGAAGTGTGTCGTGCAAATTGAGGCAAACGGAGGCTGCATTTTTCCACACTTTGAAGGAGGCGGGATGTGACATAAGATAAGCCTTTATCCCTTTAAGGGATGGGTACCTTTCACATTTGATACAGTACCGATGCCAGGTACCTGGGAATCGGCATCGGTACTCAACGGTACCAATTTTTGGTACTTTTGTGTGTGTTTATGTGATATTAAATGTTAATTTGTTTAATAATAAAATCTCATTTTTTTCAATTTAACATATCATTGCAATATATACACTTTCCCAAATATATCAAAACAGCGACCAACTGTGTGTATTGTAACATTGCAGTTGTTTCACATATTTCTTCAGCAAGAAAACCCTTAACCACAACTACACAGTGGATTAACCCGGCCTCACGGCTTCAAATAAATAAAGGTGTTTTACAGACGCTAATGGATGGAGGCGTGCTAGCAGTGCCGAATGCAGGAGTTGTAGCCGTAGATCTGAGGCTGCCGAAAACTGTGCACTCTTCAGCCTTCAGAAAAATCTTGTGCTTAACCAGGTGCTTCCTCAGATTCGGTTGGTACCTGTAAAAGTACCAAATTTGGTACCCATCCCTACTGACATAGGACGTAAATTAAATGTACTTTACTTTATCACGGGAGAGCATCCTCATATCATAGTTCAGCATATTCTGACTAACTTCACTTGTGGAGGACGAAAAGCTGGTAGAGAGAATTTGTGGATGGAGGACAAAGTGGAAGACAGGAGAGGAAATGACAAGAGTGAAGTAAAGAGGAGTAAAAGCACAGGGTGAAGAGAGGTAAAAGCCCTGAAGTTAGGACCATTGTGTGTGTGTGTGTGTATGTGTGTGTGTTTGTGTGTGGCTGTGAGACGTGGCAGAGCGAGGCCTGGCCAACCGGCAGATCTGTTCCATATGTTTCCTGGAGAAAGAGAAAGAGAGAGAGAGAGAGAGGCTGCTTCCCTCCACTCCACCCACAGTACAACGAGTGTTCATTTAAAAAGACAAAACAGTTGAAAAGCTAACCATCCGCAGCACTTTACTGTACTGCAGCTCTGTTTCATTTTCTGGCGACTGTAGATATCGGTTTCAGGTAAAGTTGGATAGGACAAAGGCAGCTTGCAGGTGTTGGGTTTCTGGGAGTCTGCAGGGAGCTGGCTGCTGTTTGACAGGGGCCTCCCAGAGAGACTGAGAGGGCAAAGAAAACACGCACAGCCCGTCACGTTTTCTCATTGGTTTCATCACATTCATCATTTTCTGTGTGTGTGTTTTCACTGTTTGATCTGTTTTTGTCAGCGGGGCAAGAATGAAGAACTTTTTTTGTCCAGCATTAATTATCAGCACCTTCCAAATGTATTTCTAATCGACTTTCATAAAGAATAACAATATGCATCTGAAGTTACAGGAAAATTCCTAATTCACAACCAATCACAATGGCTTTCTCTCCATAACTGACAGCTCATTGTTTTACAGAGGATCAATCCCTCACTAATGCATATCACACACATAGAATCTGTTTCTGCAGGAACATCATATTCCTGGAAGTACTCATAGTACATAGTAGTAAGTCATACCTCATACAGGCTGTCGTGATGAACCCAAAGTGAATTGTCACCATCTGCTGTTCTAGTCAGCTCTACGATTTGTTATAGCACCTCTCTGCGTATTGTTTTAAAATCATGACCCACAAATTTACTGTTTTGTGTTGTTCTCAGTGCTATTACCTGCCTTGTTTTCAGCGGCAGCAGCAACCAGTTGTTTTCAGCAAATCTCTGCTCTGATAAACTGATAAAGTTAGACTCACAGGTGGAACATCAACAGCTAAAGAAATTTTTTTTCTCAGAAGTTGGTGGAGATCTAACCAAAGCCAACAGGAGAATAGACATATGTTACTGTATGTGTAAATAAGCAGCTCTTTGTTTAGCAACTTCAGAAACACATTCACCGTAACTTTAAAAGGTTATAATTTGTGTCAGCTTTGTGCTGACAGCTTTTTTCTTTTAAACAAGCTTATTTTGAGAAGTAATTTCCAGAGCTGCAAAAGCCTGATTGCCTTCTGAGCTGGGACTGAGGAACAGCCAGCAGAACCCTGCCTGAGGATCTGAGGCAGCACTCAGGAATATGACTGGGAGCTAAACCATGAAGTGCTTCAAATGTAAAATCTTAAAATCTAAAATGTACTGGTAACCAATGCAGAGAGGCTACAACAAGGCTGATATGATCTTGTCCTTAGTATTTGTTAGAGGCTGAGCACCTGCATTTTGTACCTGCTGAAAGGCATTGAATATTTTTTTGGCTTAACCCTAAATACAACGAATCACA
The DNA here is from genome assembly GCA_037975185.1 of Centropyge bicolor. Lineage (NCBI taxonomy): Eukaryota > Metazoa > Chordata > Actinopteri > Pomacanthidae > Centropyge > Centropyge bicolor. Next base: position 159,669 of record JBBMOC010000243.1, on the reverse strand, counting down.
ATAATCTAACTGAGATCATTTACCATCATCTATGACCTGATTTAAGTAATTGACATAGACTACTCCGATGCCTCCTGCCTACCTGAGCAAAAAAAAACAACGAGGCTCTCCAAGTAAAACCATACCCTTCTTGTTTCAATAAAATTTCTAACAGCATAAAAATAGCAGCTCAGTCTGTTGATAAGATTTTTTGTACTGGTTTTTATTGATGAGTCTGCACAGATCTGCAGAATGCGGTCAGGGTGAGTCCTGTGCACCATCTGTTCAATAAAAATTGGTCTACATGGACATTTAATTGTGTTGGTGAGTGATTTTGAAGTATTGGGGGAAGGAACAGTTTTAAAACAAGTGAGCTGGTTAGATGAGAAACAGCAGGGTGCTTTCTTGTTTGCTTTCTTGAGTCAATTTGAGTAAATTCAATTTCCAACACATCATCATCACCACTGTCCTTCCAGTCCTGTAGAAAACCTGTGAAGCGTGCTGCATCATGGTTGCAGGAGGTGGTGTTTGGTCTTGTTGTCTTCCTCAGTGTCTCCATCACTGTTCTCCTCTTTCTCTTCCTGCATGATTGATGAAGATGCACCAGCCCCTGGTTGAACCTCGTAGTCTTCCACTTCAGCTTCCTTCAGAGCTTTCTGTTGTTCATCATTCCACTTGTTTTGACATTTAGCAAGTGGGCGACTGGACTTTTCAGCTTGACTAGCTTGTTTGTCAGCACTGTGTTGTGCCACATTTGTGTGCTCCTTATTCCTTTTGTGTTTATCAAATAATGGATGATTGAAATGCTTTGAGCCTGTACAAAACACACTTGTTTTGTCTGCTTCATTTGGATGGAAATGAAATATCTTGCACCACATTTCAGTGTGGTCATTGTTAGTTTCCTGCCATGGCACACCATGGAGCCACTTCTCAGAGGAGTCTTTTTTTTATTGCTCCGGTGCGATGTGTCTTTGTAGGTGGCTGAATACTTAATGTCGGTTGTTCGGACATGGTCTTAAAGTACTTTACTTCATCAGATCAAATGTGTTGACAAGAAACACACCAAGGAGAAATATATATAATTAACCACTGACAGTTGTGCCTTGTTTGCAAAGACTCACGACTGGCATTTCTGATTTTTGTGCACCCCTGATCATGGTTCTTGTAGGGTTAAAGAATTTCCTCTCTTGGCAATAGAGCAAATAAATTCCAAAATGTCAAACTATTAAAGTTAATACCAACCGTGTAAAATCAAAACAGGGTGCAGGGTTTCTCCTGTCGTAGTTGCATTGAATTATGATTATAGGCCTTCTGTCATATTTCCCCACCTTATTAGTCACTAAAAAGATTTCCTGCCATCCAGTGAGTTTGTGTTTTAAACATTCTGCCTGTACTGTAGTTTCTGATAATGATCCAGAGCTGGATTACATAAGACAACAGTCCTGGATGAGTGCTACCTTCAACCCTACAAGTCACCTCAGTGGCTCCATCTTTACAAATGACTTTGACCAACTGTTTTTTTTTTCAAGTCACCCATTTTTATTGTAAGTGGAGATCACAGTACGGACATTCACAGTATTTTCATGTGATGAAATGTGCACCTATAAAAAACTTAGTCAGTGTTAATACTGTATCAAACAGTAGGAAAAAAATCATACTTTTACTGTATTCTAGTTAAGTCCGTTTACTAGAGAGTTCCTTATTTTAGAAGTAGTGGTAGTTAGACTGACTTGGCAACCGCAGAAAAGCATAGAAACACCATAGCAAAGTTGAGACAAAATGGTCCCATTTACTGCAAAATAGCAGGACTTTCTCCATGGAAGCCACACTTTCTCAGCACTATAGACATGAAATCTGAAACAGTCACTCCCTGGGTGTCTTCATCCTTCTGGCTCAATCTCCTGACCTCCACTAACACCAAGAGAACCACCTGTGACTCTTTAGTGTGCAGTGACATCTGCTGGTGGATACAGGTATAGCACAACTCATCTTCATCAGCCTCCTATCAGGGAAATCAACACCGGTCCCACTAACAATATTTAACTGGGGGCAGAGTGGAGGACTCACTGTTTTCTGTGTCTAAACTAATAACTTATTATTTTCACTTACAGAGGAAAGATGCTGGCCAAATTAATTTATATTCATAACAAACTAAACAAGGAAATCCTCGGACAATATCACAACTGTACTCACTGCAGATCTAAGTTCAAAGCGATTGTCAAAAAGAAACATCACTTGAAATTAGTGCTGAAACATAAGGGGATTAATTTATTAGTTAATCAAATAAGTGATTGACTGGCAGTAATTTTGATAGTGTATTAATTGATAAGGGCATTTTTCAAGCAAACTTTTGTTAGTTCCAGCTTTGATGGACACTTTTTATTATTGACCAGCTCCGAAGAATAATAATCCACACATTTCTTTCTTTATTTTGTTTGGGATTTAGTGTTGTTTGATTCAAATTTTGCTTAAGTTTTGAGGTTAGAGTTGAAAGAGTTGGTGATTTCCTATCTTCTGCAATCAACCTTTTTTCCCGTTAAGGTCTTTACAACCACTGCCTTGCCCATTTATCTTTGTAGATACTTTACTTTTGTGTTTTATTCAGCATTGTCTGATTTGTCAAATTTATTTGTATATGCTAAAATGCTAAAAGTATGATAATAGCTCAAATAACAAAATAAGATGTTACATTTCTAAAATAGACCCACTTTCATTTTGACAAAAAATACAGACATAAATGGGGAGGTGTTCCAGGTTTTATTTAAAGACATACTAAATAAATATAGCACCATTTCAGAGGAGAGATCACTGGAGGACAGAGGAACATGTTAGGAAGATGCTCTCAGATATTCCAGGTTGGGAGTTACATTACCTGCTTATAATTTCAATCTATTACTCATTTGGTTGCTATAGTTCATTAGAACAAAGTGACGTCTTGGGTTTACATCTCAAACAATGTATAATCCAGTTTGACATGTAGGTTTCAGCTTCTAAATAAAGACAATACAGACATGCAGTGAGATAATATAAAACATCCACATAAAGACAGACATCAGGCTTCAAAGTGACTTATTGCACTAAATAATGCCACCATAATTCATCGACTGTACAGACCTCTGCTGGGAGGAAAAGGTTTTTAAGCTCCTGTTATGTTACAGCTCTGGCTTGTAGTGACTTCTCTATGAAAATTACAATGTCTCAACTTGAAAAAGGCATAAATATGTAAAGAAATGACAAAAGAGAAAATAACTGTGGAGTTACAAAATTAAATTTCTCAAGACATTTGTCTTCAGTATCTCATTAAAAAGTGTCTTATTTTTAAACCTGAAAGGAAAGAAATCTGTTTTATTAATTAGGCATTATCTTGTATTGCCAGTCAAATCAAGCCATTGGGTAGGTTTGCTCAAAAAGTGACCAGAAGGAGGCGCTTTACTCCTGGGAAAGTTCATACAGCAGAGGTTGAGGATCACCTTACTGCAAACACCTCACAAAGGTAGGCAGGGCTCTGGTGTTGAATTTCATTATATTGTACAGCTGTTCATGTTATTAGGTCGACCCCTTGTATACTGACTGTCTTAGCGTTGTAGATTATGACTTAATATTAATTTTTAACACCAACATCCAGACTGCAGTTTTGCTTTTTTATTGCTGTTGTTTTTTTTGTTTTACCCCCTGCCTAAGAACTTTTATATGTAAATTGTACCACCATTCAGCAACATGTGCTGCAGCTTCAAATATACGTACATCAAAACAATGAATTCATTTCCCGAACAGCTAACTCCTAAGGAATGCAATTTCATCTTGGTTGATCAATCAGAATTATTTCCAGCTCCTTCCCTATACTGTAACAAGGATATTGGCAGTTCTCCATCTCTGAGCTGTCTGGAACACTTCGTTTTTTCTCTCTATACTACTTTCTGAAGTTTCCGAGCTGAACGCCCCGCCGTCCACTCACACAGCGAAAGGTGGCTGGCTGGACATCCCAGTATTTCACAGGATTGGCAAACAGACTGATGCCTGTGTACAGGTTTTTCTTGATACTGGGCCTGATGGGGCAGAAGTCGTTCACTCCCACGTTGCTGATTTTGTTGCCATGGAGGTAAATCACCTAAACAGACGGAGAAGATTTGCTTTTTAATCAGTTATTTTTCTGTCTTGGCAGTAAACCAGCCATGATTGGGAGTTCTCTTCTAATGCTGCTTAACTGCTGCCTTGGAAACTCAAAATCACAACCTTTAGAGCAGGAAAAAAAGGCTGGAATAGTCTGAGTTACATTAAGGACCATCCAGATTGTTATCAGCACAAAGTTCCAAAGCCAGCATCTTTGATGGAATATGGGGGGGGGTGTTAGTGCTCATGGCATGCCGAACTTACACATCTGTGATGGCAGCATTAATGCTGAAAGGTACATACATGTTGTTAAATGAACAGGTGAAGGAACACAGTGGTAAACCTGCCTTGCTGCAGCCATCAATTTCAGGAATGCGTGTATATTTACAAAAGCTATATAGTTCATCAGTTTGAACATTAAACATCTTGTTTTGCTGCTGTTTTTAATTGAGTGTAGGTTGAAAAGGATTTGCTAATCATTGCATTCTTTTTTTTAATAACTTTTTACACAGCATCCTACCTTTTTTGGAATTGGGCTTGGTCCAGGTCATGTTTAGCCTAGCTTAAATGTACCTCTGAAGTAGAGAAATACAAGTGTTAAAAAAAGAGATTTTTTTCCCCTCGCAAGCTAGCTTGGAGCTATTTGTCAATCAACACCTCTTGGCACAGTGACTGCATGTAGCAGCTCAGAAGCCCAGTCTTCATAATGAGGTTGCTTTAATCCCCATCATCTGTCAGTTGAAAATTACTTTATCATTTATTTGACACGCACTTTAATCTACTGACAGTGATCAAAGTGCCAGGTGTGTGACAGTGACTCACCTGGAGGTAGCGCAGGGAGCTCAGGCCTGGTGGGACCTTTCTCAGACGATTGTTGTCCAGGTGGATCTCACGGACGTTTGGGATGCTGACAAAGCTACCATTTTCAACAAACTTGATCTGGTTAAAACCTAATCCTAATCTGTAAAAGTGGCAAAAGATAGGTGACAGTTATCAGCACATGTAAATAACAATCATCAGCAAATTAAAAAGTGTGGCTGGTTTTTACCTCTGCAGATTTTTATATCTGATGAAGTCTTCTATTTCCACCTTAGCGATTTTGTTGTAGTCCAGGCTCAGCTCTGTGATGGAGGATGGGAGGTCTGGGAGACAGAAAACACACCAAATTTATCCCATGTAGAGGGAAGATAATTTGAAAACAAACCTATACACAATCAATGCATCACATTAACAGACATTAGCCGCAATTCATTTATGTTAATCAGCATCCCATGAGATGAGTGATATTCTACCTTTTGGTACGGCAGTTAGTTTGGCCTCTGCTATACCGATGTAGAGGGTTGACAAACCGTTGAAGGCTCCCAGCTCAATCCCACTGTTGGCCAGAGGGTTGGCGCCAAGCTCTGTTTGGACAAGCACAAAACATCTGGTTGAGTTATTAATGGTCCATTATATCTCCTGATTACAGTAGAGAACATGCATCAAATGAATTACAGTAGATCTCTCAGTTGCTCTTAGAGATTTGGACAACTTTGTTTACATATCCATAAATACAATCAATCAAGAAACCATCTTGAAAAAACCTTTGACAAAAGTCATCTGAATGATCTATTGATAACAGGTGAAAGCTTGTCTCCAGCTGGAAATGAAACAGGATGAGATTAAACATTTAAATTGACCTAATTGGACTGTACACCCCTGGCCTCCGACTTCATTGATTAGTGCTCGTCTGATAGAGAAAGCTGAAACCAGGTCTTACCCAGCACATGGAGTTTCCTCAGACCTTTAAATGCATCCTTCTGGATTCTGTTGATCTTATTTTCATGGAAGCGGAGCTCAATGACATTTGGAGGCAGGTTTGCAGGGATCTCAGTCAGCAGGTTGTAGGAGAGATACAGCAGTCTGAGATGGTCCATGTTTCTGAAGGCCTTAGGGTGGATCTTGGAGATCTTGTTGTTGATCAGAAACAGTCCCTGTTGTGGAAGAAAGGAATCAGAATAAAGCGTCGTAGTTTTGCTACAGCAGGTGTAAGAGTGGAACAGTTGCACCATTTAACACTTGATGACAAGCCACTATAATAGCACAGAGCAGATTGTTCTCACTGTTTGCTTTGATACAGTACAGTATAATCCAGAGTTGAAGGCCTTCCCAGCTGGAAAAACATCAGCTCAATCAAAGACAGACCCGCTGTCACTGCCCCTACTCCTCAACTGGCAGTTTCATACTGAAGGACTTTCATCTCAGAAGGCTGCAGGCTGCATTTAGACTGAGCTGTTATTGCCATTCGCATGTATCTGGAGTCTGAATGTTACTCATTTAGGGTTCTTAACCACATCTAGGCATTTTGCTGCTATAGCAGGAAGAAATTACTTGATCACTGCATGCCAGGGATCTTGCTCTCAAAGTACTAACACTTGTGCTGTAGAACAAATGATAGATGTGAACATGTTGCTTTTTTGTTTCTGAAATATCTAGAGTTGCTCCTGTTGATATTAGCTCCAGATATGCCGAGGTTAGATGGTGTTAAAATACCAGTTTTTCCTGTACTATGGCTTATGAATAATACAAATAAAAAACAACAACTTCTGATTTCATATACACTCGTGCTTTACTTCAGGTACACATAATCTTGTGGCACATTTAATTATCATATTTAAAACTGGGGATTGTGGCACTTATTGTCTAAGGCTTCTTGTTGATCTGCTGTGGCTTTGATTGTATCTCAATTGTACGTTGCTTTGGACAAAAGCTTTTGCCAAATAAAATGACCAAATACCTGCAAATCTTATTCCTCAACTTTACTTTGCTGTAGTGCTTAACGTTAAACATAATTTGCTTGACACCACATGTTAGCATTGCCGACGTTAGCATTTGGCTAATGTAATGAAGCACAACCTCACAGAGCTGCTCCTGTAGCCATAGCTTCTTGCAGCGTTTTTCAGCCTGCTACACACATCTGTCCAAACAGATCCACTGCTATTTTAATTTATCCAGCTGTCTACACAGTCCATGTAATGACTCATGTTTCACTCGCTCTATACACACATAAACACTACGCAAAGCTTATTTTTACACCTCAAGTGTGTTTTATTCCATTTTACTTGCATAACTACTGATTGTATGTGATTCTCTGCTGGGCTCTGAGCGCAGCCAAAGCGTGGTGAGGTACAAAAATACTGTGTCTGAACGCATCCTGTGTAGAGACAGTCAGAGCACTGAAGCTGCTGCTGCTGTACTAATGTGCTGTTTTCATTATGTGGGCTGACTAACGCCAAAATCAAAATGTATTTCACATGTATGCATCTTGTTTAAGCTTCTTGCGTCGTGTTATGTGGTCAAAATGTCATCAATATTACTCAGCCCGGAGTTGTGGTGTTCATTGCTACATGCAGAGGAAACCAGCTCTGAAGGTTTCTCTTACGTGAAGCTTGTGGAGGCCTTTAAAGTCGTCCTCCTTGATCTCAGTGATGTCATTGTTTTGGAGGTCTAGGATCACAGTGTCTACAGGTATCTTCTCAGGGACAGAGATCTGACCTGTTGGTAGAAACACAGATGCCTGATTAAAGACCACAGATGGACCAAAAGTAATGGAACTCATGCAGCACAGATGTGTTCCCTATAAAATTTTGAGATGCACAGATGAAGAAATGTTGCCTTTCTGACTTAATGTCTGTCTTCTCAGGTCTCACAATGGCTCTCTGATTCAGGAGAGGATATATGATATCATGAGAAACAAGGCCACGAGCCACTGTTGGCTGCGCACCAAGGTGTAACAAAGTCTGGATATAAGAATTACAACTCTGGCAATGACTGCCAGGCTTTTTTTCATAGCCTTAGGCGGTAATGTTGCAGTAAAGAGAGTTTCATGAGAATAAAACCAGTCAGTGAAGGAGCGCCTGGGTTTACTGTGAGTGCAGACAGACACTGGCTGCATCACGTCATCATCTGACAGAGAAACTAGTTAAAGTATAATAGCTGGGATGTGCCAATCTGGAGAATGATGCAATCATTTTTCTGTTAAATTGGAAAAAAAATAAGAAATAGACAGTTTAACATGCCAGTGTATTTTCTATGCAGCCACACAGAAGAATGCAGTCGCTCTCTGAATTGGAAATAATGGCCTTGCTATCACTCAATGTCACACTGTGACAAAGGAGATGTTTGCTGTGAAAATCCTCATAAGCAACATTGCCTCCATAACACAGACACATGATGCAACAGTCCTTGTTTCTAACATTCAGATCATCACTTTCTGACATAAAACACTAGTAGTTATAGTCAGGTAGTTGTGCATGAGATAATTTGCATGGTGGCGTATGGAAGTCTAAAATTATTGAGACAGAGTGTGATTGGCAGCCATGAAGAATGATGTAGAACACCATCAAACTTAGGCTGCTAATCATAAAGGAGAAATTAGATAAAAGAACGATCCTTTATCAGTGTCCATGAATACCTGAGGGTGTCTTTCTACACACACACACACACACAGAGTGTTTACAGTAACGTGCATGTTGTGCTGTGTGTGTTCTAACCCTGGTCGGAGCACTGCACCACTCTGGGAGAGCAATGGCAACCAGCTGGACAGTTCTCATCATCATAATCATCATCATCGTCATCGTCGTCATCATCGTCATCCTCATCACTTGAGTCAGCCATCATGATGTCATAGTTTTTCATGAAATCCATGACGTTGATTGGCTGGTAGGGTTTGGCGTTGCCCAGTGCCAGCAGGCAAAGTAGGAGGAAGACCCTCATGGTTTTGTCAGAAGGCTGGTCAGTGAAACAGCAGCCACAGAGAGCTGCAGGAACAGACAGAGGTTAGTTTAGCTCGAAAACAATAGACAACGTGGCAAGACTGTGATGTTGCTGAGGAAATAACATGTCAAAGCAGTGGAATGTTTTTCCTTTGTTTGTTTTCCTGCCGTTTTATTCTAACATCAACATAACAGAGCCGAGATGCGGAACCCTGGAGTTTACCTCAGTTTAGATTGTCCGCATGAATGACCCAGTGTAATGGTATTTACAAGTGATAATTTTGGGATAGTTGAAATTTCACCAGCAGTGAAGTACAATGGCACTAGAAGCCTGAAGTTGGTCACCTTTGATGTGTTGTTTACTGTGAGTGTTTCAAAACCATCCAGAGAAAGACAAACTTCGACACAATGTTTGAAAAGAGTTTCACAGCATCTGTTTTTCATCCACTTTTAACCCCTTCAATGCTGATATCGTTTTATAAGGTCTTCACAGGTACAGCATTTTTCAGCAACATGACAAGATCCAACCTACAGCACCGAAATACCTTAACCTTGTTCAACATAGAAATTTAAGCCTCACTTCAGTCCCAAAGTGACAGGAGTGCCATCCAAATGCCCCATGCACTCCAATGCCAACTGAGAAAAAAAATGACTTTTTTGGTCGCTCTGTTTCCCGTATTTTTGATGTCACAAACATATATTTACAGAAACACATTCAGCAGAGTTTATTCCCTCTCACAAGGTTAAAATCTGGGCTGGAGGCTGTTAGTGTTTTAGACTTTACTGCTACTGTGAGTTCTAAATGAACTCAGTGTTTTTATAACAGATAAACACAGGTGTTATTTACAAACACTTTAACATTTTCAACTCTAACTGCTATTTCATCTCCTTTCATTGCTTCCTGCCTCTCCTGCGCATATTTAGTAAGTGACCAGTCTGACCCACGAGTCTCCAGGCACTTAACTGCATTCGGTGCAATTTTAACTGACATCTCACACACAGACACTTCAGTAACTTCCTTCCCACACATTTCAGCATTCACACCATGTTTTGCAGCCTTTATCCCTTTCCTGTTCTTCCAACTCTTCATACTAATTCTGCGGCTCCTTCATTTGAGGTTAATCCAGTAATGATGTTCAGCACTTGCACACTGTCAGATCACTCACTGGACCTCATCAGCTTCATTGATTGCTGTAAATATCTGCTTATTCTGAATTTGATGGCAGCAACACGTTTCAGACAAGTTGAGACAGGAGCAACAAAAGACTGTGAAAGTTGTGGACTGATCCAAAAACACCTGTTTGGATCCTTCCACAGGTAAACAGGTTCATTGGTAACGGGTGATAGTATCATGATTGGGTATGAAAGCGAGTTTTCCTATCAGAGTTTTATTTACGTTTTAGACCGTGTTCAAACTTTTGTCAATTCTGGGTTTTACAATTGGATTCTGACATTTAGCCATTGGTGGTTGCCATGCTAACATGATGCAAGCATTTTCCCCCTGTAGCTGATTTTCCTATGAAGCTTTAGTAGACGTAGTAACAGGCACTGTAAAGTGTTGGAGCCATACTGAAGCCACACCTATCAGCAACAACATTAAAACCACAGGTGAGGTGAATAACATCGATCATCTCGTTACAATGCAGTGTTCTGCTGGGAAACTTGGGTCCTTACATTCATGTAGATGTTACTTTGACACCCACCTAAACACTGTTGCAGACCAAGCACCACCCCCACCTCCAACACCACACAAACTGCTCAGAAAGGGCCCCAGGATCACGACAAACAGCCCAATGTGTTAAAACTCCCCAGATCCCAATCAGATTGAGCATCTACACAAAAACAAGCCTGACCCCTAGAGGGCCCACTCTCCAACCCACAGAACCCAGGATCTGGGGTCAGAAGAATCTCAGGAAGCCATATCCATGACCCAATAGGTCAGAGCTGTTTTGGCGGCACAGGGGGGGGGCACACAATACTAGGCAGGTGGTTTTAATGTTATAGTAACCATTATTATCACTTCAGACTCAGAAAAACTGCTTTCAGTGCTCCACTTGAGTTTCCGTTTTACAGACCCAATTTAGCCTGATTTAAGAATGCATTGCTAAAACAGTGCTTGGTGAAAGGGCATGCAAAGTTCCTGGAGTGATTGGTCTCAGTAAGTGCTCCTCTTTTTTTCTATCAGTGTTTCCATGCAGCCATGAAAACCTTGACTGGAAAGGAGTTCTTGCAGCCAACATAAATGTTTCTCCAGCTCTCACCTATTCAGCATCTGTGGTGATTCAGAAAATGATTTATATATCTTCCTCTATTATACATTCACACAGCCAGCAGGGAGAGACTGAGATCGTCTGGTTGCGTGCTTCTGGTAATCTTGATGGATTCTGAGCCCTTCAGTGGAGCAGTCAGTCCACCCACAAATATGTGGTGGTGGTCGAGCATCCTGCTGCGACAGCAAATACCGCTCAGCACAGACCCTTCCTCTGCACCCACTGTCCTTTGTTCCACATGTGCTCATTTATTATAAAAAAAAGTCTGTTTTCTTGATGTTCGTTTTGCAACTTGGTGGGGTTTTGTTTTAGTAGCTTAGTGGTAAGTTGGACATATTTCCTTATTGTCCTTTCATTTAAGCAAACAAGGCTTGAAAACCAATCCAGTAAAGCTTACTTCACTGCAGTCAGACTGATGCAGGTAATGTGTTTTTGTTCACAATCTAAATTATACTTCTAGAGGTTTTCATAAAACATCCAAAGCTGAGTGATGTCACCACCCTTTGTCCTCTGTTTCCTGCTGCCTCCAGCGGGACAGTATATGTCACCAACATTATTTTCATGGTCAAATAATCTGTCCATCATTTCCACATTTATTGGGTTGTCAGAAAGTAGCAGAATCCTCACATATCACAATAATTGACCTGTTGAAAGTTGCTTTTAAAATAATCTTTTTCATTTTTGACAGTTCATCAATTATCAGATTTATTGATAAATACATTTTCTGTTTCTGTTAATTGATTCATTATTTCAGCACTCATGCTAGTGTAGGATCTGTCCATTTTTACTTTAAGTAATTTTGTTAATTTTTTGATTGGAGGAGATTGAGACAATTGCACTCATATCTTTGTATTCACTTTGTAATGACAGTACTCCATGGAAAATTACTCAGCATTTTTGTTAAATGAGATCAACCTGAAGCAAGACTCCAAGCAAATAACACACGAATGTCCACAGCATTCAATGTAAAACATCAACAAACCTCATCTTCACTTCAGATTTTGCCCATTATGCAGTTCACATAAAAGATGGCCCACAGGTTATGTAGATTCTTGTAAATTGTTCTTGTGCTCTACAATTTGCATTCAAGTCTAACTCACTTAGAAATAATTGCATTTAAAATATACTCCCTGGAAATACATCACTTTTTCCCACAATACAGACCTAGATCAGACCTAGACGGTGACATGAAGATTTTCAGACTAAAATTTGCAGCCTAGTCCTGTGGCTTCTCTGAAATTTTCCACCACCTTTAAGGCATTCAACAGAAGTCTTGTAAGCTCATCCAAACATCTCAACAATGCTGAATTCTCTGAAAATAAACCATGTCAGATCAACTAGTTAAAAGCTTAAAAAGAAGTTGTTGTTGTTTAGTTAATAAATCCAGGGTGTGTCCTACCTCAGCTGTCAGGTGTGTTTGTGTCCTGGTTTAAACCCCACACAGTGAGCAGAGCAGCAGCAGGCTCCAGCTGGAAGGCTGAGAGTTGGATCCTCAGTCAATACATTCCCAGTGAACGCAGAACAGCATCACCCTCTCTCTCCAGAAAAAAAAAAAAACAGCCCCCAGAACACCCCCACCGACGGAAAACCTCTGCTGTTAGGGTGAGAGGTTCAGTTTCAGTTAAGAGCTCCTGACTCTTTCTGTGATCACACCAATCTGTACGTCTCAGGGACGAGGTTTCAAAAGGTATTGTTAGGACTTTAGTCATGTGCTTTTCATCAGTAGCTTTGAAATGATGCCAAGATAGTTAGTTTCAGACTCCTGAATGCTCCAGTCTTTATATAGAACACACTGGTAGGTCTGTCACCCCCCCTCTCTTCATGACCGGCTGCCATATTCAATATTTCACACCAGCATGGATTGAGACCTGTTGGCACTGGGTTAAACAAAGACAGAGGGACTGACCCTGTCAATGGAAATTTAGGATGATGCCATCTGTTATTTTGCTCAAGGAATTCCTTCATTGGGATGCTTCATAGTAATAAGCTTCCCCAGACAAAGAGCCATGGCTGCCATGTTATCCTTTGTTTAGATAAACATCAGTGACGTGATCAGCATGAGGAGGATGTTTGAGATCTAGTGATGCTTGTCATCAGGTAGTCGTTGATCCTCAGGCTTAAGAGGACAGAACGTCTATACTCATCCACCTTTTTACTGTATATAAAGGTTCTGGAAATCGTGCATGTTGGTCTTATGTGTGAATAAACATGCCAAGTAACTTTACATAAAAATCTTTACGACAGTCTGACAAGGTCTGACTTGTACCACTTCCTTCACAGCTCAAATATTTCCTGTTTCAAAATATGAAATATTTATATATAAACACACATTTCTAGGAAAGTTTTTATAAGCGGACTAGGAATAACACACACTGTCACACAGGCAATTTAAATGTCTTCCTTAATTGGAAAGCAGAGGCAGAAGAGAAACAGAGGTGATACTCTGCAACATCCAGTCAACATTTGTTTTGTGCTGTGTTCTGCATGATGAGTATCTTTACAAGGCACAGCAGGAGCCTTAAGCTTTACATTTGAGGCAGAAATGAGAAATACCTCCCAAGAATGGAAAAGCTAACAGGCTCTTGCTCCCTCAGGGGTTCACGTGTTATACTATTCGTTTTTCCATTCATTGCTTGTATTTTCTGCTGAGCTGAGCTGAAACGGCATTCTGAGGCACAACTTATGGCAGAGCCAGACCATCCAAATATGCCCTGGTTTGGCAGTCAGACCAGCCGAAATGGGGTCTGTGTTCTGGTTTCAATGCATCTTCTCGATGTGGAAATCATATTTTCCGAACCATGAGAGATCTGGTTAAATGATCATCTCATCAACACAGAGCCTGCTGAACTCTCCCATGTTCAACATACTCTTTGAAGGAAATTTCCAAACTTTTAAAGCATCTTAAATTTGTCTTTTTAACCAGTAATTTGCAACTCTTTCAGCAAACTGGCATAGTGCAATATTTGGTTCAGATTTAATTACATTTACAGACTTCAGTTTACTCAGTTACTGTAAAAACAACTGTTGTAACAATGTACATGTCAAAGTGTCCTTGGGCCAGATACTGAGCCCCAAATTGTTCCTGATGGCTGTGAGTGCGGATGTGAGTGGATATGGCTCCTGATGAGCAGGTGTTACTTTGCATGGTACCATACCACAAATATTTTGGAAATATTTTTGATTCTTGTTTCCTTTAAGCTTCATATTCAGCAGTGTGTGAAACGACTGTCTTGTTTGTACAACTTTGATCATCTGCCTGATGCTCATACTGTGGGCATTTTATTTATTTATCCATCATATTTTTTAATTTATCTTATGACATACTTTGTGTTCTCTGTTTTATATGGTTACTATGTATATTACCATTATAACCTATTGTGGCCACTCTTGAAAACTATATACTATATAAGGTTCAACAGAAAAATATATTACTGATAAATGTTAAAGCAGCAACAAATGAGCTGCCAAATTACCACAGAGAGACACATGATTTTATTTGTTAAACTGAGGAGTCAAACATCTTACCGATCACAGCTAAAGTTAAATGAGCACTTCACTGTTGGTGAATTTCAACACTGAGCTGAGTGGTACCTCCATTCCAGTGTAAGCGACTATTATCTGATACGTAAAACTGATATGCAAAATCCACATTTATGGTTCTCCTGTAAAAAACCTCAGGCTCAGCTTTCAGTGCCTCGTAATCACAGCTTCATAGCTGTGCTGAAACAACACTGTGTTCTGAGCCAGATTTTAAGATTAAAGGATGCCGTTTTCACAAACATTGCAGGGATTTAATTAGACCCTCATGTAAACCTGCTTTGCAGTTTTCTTCTTTCGGTTCACTTTGAGTGGACACTGGCTTTGTTTGTCTGTCAGGACCACAAGCCTAACTAAATAAACTAAATCCTATTGTGTTACGCTTGCCTGGATATCAGTATAGGCTGATGGTCGTTTGTCTCCATTTGTCCAAACAGGACAAAAGCAACCTTTAAATTGTTGATGTTTTGTTTTGAGCAGTACGTTTGTCGTGCCGTCAACTTCTCTTTAGGGGAATCTTGTGCATGAAATCCTCATATTTCTCAACTGACTGGTTTGCCACAGAAAGATATAATTCAGTAGCTTTAATAGTCCAAAGAGGGAAATTGGTTTGTGGTTGTGAAAAAAATCTATGGCGTAATTGTTGGAATTGCAGTATTCAAACTGCAAATTAAATGTTTGAGATTATTTCCTGATGGGAGATGGTCTGCGTTCCTGATGGGAGGCGGTCAGGATGTCTCTTGTCTCTCAGGATCTCATACTTTCCAACCCATCAGGCGTCTGTGACGACTCCGGTCCGGCTGGAGCTTGTTGTGTTCTTATGTTGGCCAGAATTTCCTCCAGCTGAGACTTTAAAGCTGTGACTCACTGGGGCAACTTGCAGGGCGACCGTGCCAAGGAGTTGCCTCAGCAGGAGCAGTCTGCAGTTGCTTTAGTGCCACAGGAACATGTTGTAGCCAGGAAACATTTTAATAGAGCTGTGACAAGGTCACAACTCGGCGTGTTACCTGCTGCCGGGAGTGTTACCCAGCCAGGATGCACAACAGACCAGTGTTGTTCACCACCCTCAGACTTCACCATGACCTCACCTGGCCAGGAGTCCACCTGATGCAGGAATGTTTGTGGTTTTTAAAAAAAAATCTGATAATTATACATTGGGCTTCGGCTCTGACTGTGTGAGTGTTTGGACACCCACAGGTAGTTGTGAGCAGCCACATCATAATCATAAAGTACATGCTAAGCCTGTCTTCATTCCTGTATTTGTTTTCCTTGGTGCTGTTTGACACTCCCCATATGTTTCAATTAATCAATGGTTTCTTTTGAGCATCTTTTTGCATTTAGTGTATCTGATGTAATGTGATCAGAGAATGTACGTTAAACAAGCACAAAAAAACAACACAATTTAACACTAGTAACATCAGTTGATCATTGTAAGTCGTCTGAACCTACAACAGTCGCTCCAATATAAGATTATGTAATGTGGTATTAGATATAAGGAAAATGCAGACAATGTGTTAAATTGGTACACTTCATTCAACACAAATTCCTTTCACAACCAAGAAAGTAATTTAATCAGTGCACAACTTGTCAGCTAAACATGCAAAATGTCAGTTTAAATATTGCAGCTTTTTCTGTAAACTTACTAAAAAGTAATTTTTAAATTATAGAGTCATAAGTAAACTAACTTCTGCACACTCCTCTTAAGTAGTTGGAAAGCAGTTTAAAATAAATAAAGTTAGGAACGCAGTACATTTTTAACAGTCAGTGTTAGGTGCCCTCACTTTATTTTACCTCCAACTAAAGTAGTTTAGTTCAGGGCTTCCCACCATTTTTGGCTTCTGGCCCCTAAAAATGATGTAATACTCGTGACCTATTGTCAGTGAGTTAACTATATTTTTTTTCAGAGTTTTATTTGAATACCTCTTCTCTAAAAAGGCTGTAAGGGTATAATTATCCAATACTTCACATGAAGAAAAAAGTAAGGATCAGATTAACAACTGAAAAATGAAATGTATAATTTGTGCAACATGTTTTTTTTCTGCTTTCAAATGAAGCTGATGAAATATCTGCTGAGTGCGTCAGGCAGAATTTGTGAGTGATTTTTGTCAGCTGTATGTCCTCATCCTCAGGAGCATTGAAGAGTCATGTGACTAATGACTATTAGATTGTTCCTTCATGTGCTTGATTTGTGAGACTGATGAATGAAACAGCTGCTCACGTTGGCAGACATAAAGAATTCACTCTTTTCAACTGGAAAACCTTTGATCTCTGAGCTGCGGCTCATTGGAAGGTTTTCCATCTGAAGTATGATGAGATGATGACTGCCGGCATCTCGATTGTTGCTTTTATTGCTTTTCTACTTTTAGGTTTATTTTCGTCTGCGTATAATTACCTAATATTTCCAATTTGTCTTACTGAAAGTGGAACTGAGTTTTTTGTCCTCTTCACATTTTAGCTTTTCTGTTCCAATTGTCCCTTAGATCTGTCTGCTGCTGAAGTAAATGATCCTAAACCTCAGGCTTTAAGGGGAAAATATTATGATAAAGTTGGCCTCCAGCTCTGATAATTACAGCTTTCATTGAATGTGTATTGCCTGAGGGTAGATGACATGTGATGCAAACATCTTTCATGGTCATAGTTATTTTATAGCTCCACCTCCTCCCTGAGGCCTGAGGTGTAAATTTCATAACATGAAAGTAAATGACTGTGCTCTTCAATGCACTGGATGTGCTGACAGTGAAGGAGATTCAGTGGAATATAACCTTAATTTTTGTTTGGATATGTGACTCATACTGTATATCTCACTGATTGAATATTTGCATTCAGTGTCAACATGTGTCTTTCCTGAGAGAAAATCCTGCTCAGTGTTCCAGATGGAAATATGAGGCTTATTTAACCCGGTTCCAGACCTCTGAATCACCATTCAGATTTTTTTTTTCATCACTACAAATAAGTCTGGTGTTGTGCTATTTAGCTGCAGTTCCTAGATTATCAGGCTGTGGCTTTAAAGGTTGGTTATGTGCTTGTTTTGTCCAACCAACAGTCCAAACGTCAAAATTATTTAAAAAGAAACTCAAATATTAAGATGATTAAAAGGAAAAGCAGCAAATCTTCACAGTTGTGAATCTGAAACCATGAAATCTTCTAAATATCTATCAATGACTGGTAGTTTATGGCATGAAAAGTACAATATTTCCCTCTGAGATCTGGTGGAGTAGTAGTAGCATAAAATGAATAGATTCAAGTAAAGTAAAAGTACCTCAAATTCGTACTATAATACAGTACTTCACTAAATGTATTTAGTTATATTTCACCGCTAGCACTGCAAGTTTTGGAGTTCTGGTCGCAAAGAGTTGAAAAACACAGGTGTTGACTTCATTAACTAGTTTCCTTTCTGTGGCATGTCTGCTGAGGAGCAGTTTGTCACACCAGTGCTGTCATTATCATAATTATACTTTTATCTCATTAATAATGTGACCAGAAAATGTGACTTGTGAATTTTAAGTGTTTTTTATTGTTGTCTTTTATAACATTTATTAATGTAGATGAGACTAGGCAATAATGGCAACATAATTACCTTTATTTGAATTTTGCACCATAACATTGTGTAAAACTATAATATATGATTGTTCACACATCACATAGACATTTTATCATATAATTTATGCATTTTGGCCAGCCAAGAGCAAAGTAAAGGACAGATGTGTTTCAATTCAAAATTTCAAATATTTTTTTTGAAAGAGTCATTTTTCGAAAATCTAATAAACAAAAGTTCTTAAGTGTAAATTAAACTTCGGTGTTTGGGCACGCTGTACCTCCAGTCAATGCTATTTAAAGCAACAGTACAATCTGCATGAGGGATTTACTCTCCCCAGATGCAGAAGCCTTCTCTTATTCACTGTCAGTGCTGATGTTGCTGAAACATTACACTACAGATACACAGGTTGATAGTTGGGGTGTAAACATAGACCAATAGAATGGTTAAATTTGTGTTGAAGGACATTGAACACAACATTAAAAGAAAACTTTGAAATGGAAATTTAGAGTAGAGAAAATACTGCTGAGCCTGTGGTTCCTCCCACATCTCAACGCTGTTCTGCTTGAGGAGAGTTCTTGGAGAGACCTTAAGGTCAAAGGCATTTGTTCTCCCAGGAACTGTTTCCTCTGACCACATCGTCCACATAGCTATACTCATCTCTATGAAACTCTACAGCAAACTCTCTCCTAACCGCAAACCCCACTCAGCAATGAATGACGCCACGTATACAAACCAACTGTTCAGAACTAGTCTCATATTCAGAAATGAGACGAGGCAAAATGGAAGCTACCTGAATGTACTGAAAGTCCAGTTATAGTTGAGATGGATGAAATGAGCAGACATGCCAATACATCCTCTGTCTTATCTGTCAGAAGGATTAGCTCTCCAACAGCACTCATTTTCACTTGATCTTCAAACCGTAAATTTTAACACGAAGAGCTCGATGATGTGTCACACGTGTGATCTCACTACTCAGTCGTTTCCATGTAACAGTGAAAGAAGGCATAGGAAGAAACGGAGCTGAGAAGTGGAACATGAAGGTAGCGAGGCTGTTAAAAATAATGTGTTGGGCTTGTGGTCTCACTTCATAGAATTCTTTCCATTTCTTTATTAGCATTTTCATTTTACTGTGTATAGTGCGGGAATTCTTTCCATTTTAGAGAGTTTCACATTTTAGTAAAGCAGACAGATGTGTTTGAGTTTGAAGTCTGAAGGTGTGCTCTCACCTTCATACTGGATAAGTTGGGCCATGCAGCAGTGCAAAACAACTTACCAGACCTAAAACAGCATGTTGGGGCCAGAAAAGAAGAAGACTCTTACTTTTATACAGCTCGTAAGGGTCCAGTCCAAGGATGTGACAGGACTGTGCTTTCCCATAAGACAAATTGTATCTGCAGAAACTGTGTTTTGACAGTTGAACTTTCTCCATGTTCAACCTGTGCGACAGGCTTGGGAAAGCTTTGTTTCTATTATATTGGTGGCAATTTCAGTAACATACAGCATTGGGGGAGGCTAGTGAGGAAAAAATATATCCTAGGTTTTGACTCCTCTTGGCACATGAAAAACCCAAATCTTGTATTTCTAATAGTTTAAACAAGTGTCTTTTTAGTTTTGTGTGAACTCGGGTCACTTGGTTTTCTGAGGCTTTAAGATCACACTGGAGGAGGAGCGCACACAGGAAAAGGCTGTCCGTGAGATCTTCTGAGGGTCGATGTAGTTGTTCTCCAGCCTCAGGGCCACCAGAGTGGCCTCTCCACTGTGGTTCGGGTCACAGATGCCATCATCAGGGATACTCCTGGAAGACACAGCATCAGGATAGAGTTAGATACACTTTTCAATGTATGTTCTCGGGCCTTGTGCTGCTGTTTCCCACAGGAAAATAATGACATTGGTATTTTCAAAAGAAATTCGTTTGTATCATTTCTTTTTATATAAACCCATGCTACAACCTGAACAACTGTGTGTACCATGCATAGACCTGTGCGCAAGTAATGAGGTGATTCAGGGTGACTCTCAGGTGGAAATATGAATCAGCTTGTTTTGTTCCTTGTCGTCAAGGCAACTCTCCATTCACTGAACTTTCAGCTTAAATACTGTCTGGCGGGCTGTGATGAATGACGCAGTCATCTGGTTAGACTCTGGTCTGTTGTGAGACTCTGTTGTTAGTCTTATGGGATGGCATTGAATTTAGATTGTTTCCTTCAGCTCCATCTTTAAATGCCTGGTTTTATTGTTTTCTATTGGAGGTCTCTACAAGTTAAATTGATGGCAAAGTCAGTTTTTTTTTATCATGATAACCTTATCAGGCTGATAGCTGAGATTTATGAATACAATATGTTCCCAATTAACTTGGTCAAGTCAAGCCATCACTTATATAGAACATAGATGCATATTTGTAGATGGCAACTTCATACCTGAGCTTGTTATTGTTGAGTCTGAGGAAGTGTAAGTTGGTCATCTCATTGATGCCAGACGGCACACTGATCAGCTGGTTGTTATCCAGCCACAGTTCCATCATGGAGTTGTACGAGCCGAAGAACGACTCAGGTTCGACTCCCTCCCCATCCAGCTTATTGTAGGAGAGGTAGAGGTACTCTAAACCAGGGTCCATGTGGGCAAAGACGTAACCTGTGGAAGTGTTGGAAGGAAGCAATATACTGTAACTTTAAGTATGTTCTACAGTCTGTAGGGCTGCAGCTAGCTATGATTCTTAAAGCCAGTCCAACAACTGTCAAAACCCTCCCATCTGCTATAGGTATCAGCACTTTCCACCTACCAGGTATCCTCTCTATGTTGTTTCCCACCAGCACCAGGTGGACCAGAGATCTGGGTAGGTAGGATGGAACCAGGTAAAGGTGATTATGTGAAAGGTCGATGGACTCCAGATTCCTGCAGAAGAGCAGAACAATGAGTGGAGAATCTGGGATTTGGGAGGATTTGTAAGCAAATGGATATTAGACAACAAGTCATTGATTGTCCTCAATGACAGCAGACTAAAGGAAAAACTGAAAAAAATAAGATGCCACTGTGTGGGTTATGTGAAGAAAGTGCCAAAGAGTGCTCCCTTACTCTTTGAAACTTGCAGTAATACATCAGGATAGGTGCTAATTAGGAGTGAAACAGTAAATGTATGGAACTCCTGCAGTTAGGTTAGCACTGTGACACTAACTGGCAAAATAGTCTAATTGTGTTTGCTACTCACATATGTGGAACAAAATTTGTGGCTTAAAGGAGTCCAGCCCACAGTGTTCAAGCAGCAGATATGGAACCATACTCAGTCCAACAATTACAGGATTTCAGCAGACACTCATAATGCTTGCTTGCTTAACCCCTTAGTGCTAATCAAACAGAAGTTAAATACACAGCTGGAAATGGTGCATGATGGTATGGTAGTGAAAATAATTCTATAATTCTAATTGTATTGTTGACAGAATTACTTGAAATACATTATTGGTAAATTCGTATGACCCTGGAGAATCATTGGTTATAGTGACCTGTGGTTGATCCAGGCCAGCGGAGCAATCCTGGTCTCATCCAGCCTGTTGTGTCTCAGGGAAATAACATTCAGACTGTGGGTCTGATTGAAAACAGTCTCTGAGATTTCCTCAATCAAGTTGTTCTCCAAGTACAGCTCCTGAACAACAGACAGAGCAGAAAAAGAGAAAACAGAGATTTGACATCATCCCGGTCGGAAAGGAAAATGGTTTGATTTGTGGAAACTCGTGGATTGACGATAACTGGAATTCAGTGTCAGAGTCACGGTGAGATCCCATAGTGTCACACATTTTTAGTTTTTTATGAAAGCAACCATGAGGGTGTTACGGGTTTGTCATGAAGCAGTTGTGTTAACTGTGTGCTGTGGGTTAGATCTTGGCAGACTAGTGTGTGGTTTGGGACTGTTTCAGGTGATAAATGGATAATCCACCTCAAAACTTAATTCCTGTTGTGATTGTCAAAACTGGCAACCAAACAGGCAGACTGGGGAACACCCTGAACTCCACACACATACTGACACATTCTGAGTATCTGTTGAGTTCATCTGCATCTTTAAATCATGATCACCATTCATGAATGTGCCTGATAAATCCTGGATTCCTGGACTGAAAATGATGTTTTGGATTTTGCAGGGAATGTGTAAAAACTTTCAAAGGTAATAACGTGAAGTTGTTTTTTTAGGTGGATTTACAGAAGCAGCATGTCGTGTGTTCTCCGGTGTTTGTGGTTAACCAGAGCCCATAATTACAAGTTGGGTGGACTGGTTTCCCACAGGTAGAAGTGGAGTTTACTCAGCAGAGGAGTTTAAAACATCAGAGCCACAGAGAAAATACTGAACCATCAGCAAACCTGAACTCCTGACTGACTGACTGCAGCCAGCTGTTCAGAAGGTCTTTGATAATGTGCCAGAATGCATGAGAGATTTAATTCGAAGCTCTGAATGTTGCTGGTGGATTTACAGTGAGTTCTTTTAAATCCATTTGAACCATTGAGGATTGAGCCATGATGACGAGTTTCTCCGAGGTCAGTTTTCTGGTGGCACCATCACACCAAAGCAGCAGTTGGCCAAGGTTTTTGAACCCAGTAGAGAGCACTGTGTGGAAGTGTAAAGAAAGTCAAACGGCTGGCTGTGCGAGATATAGCATAGTGAGATATAGTACTTCATACCAGCAGTGACATGGGAAGGCCCTGTGGTATGGTGCGGAAGTAGTTCCTGCCCAGTCGGAGGTAGGAGAGCTGGATGAGGGGAGCGAAGGCCAAAGGATCTACATTCCCCTCACTCAGCAGATTTCCCTCCAACTCCAGAATCACCAGGCTGCTCATGTCTTCAAGATAGAAAATAGACAGACATTCAAACAGTTTGCAAAACAGAAACGGAAATCCTCACTTCATTGTGTATAACATAACTGTGAAATGTTAAGGGCTAGCAAAAATAGAACATATCACAATTAAGACAAGCGATGCGATCACAGTGTGAGGGGACAGAGGAAGAGTATAGCGTAAGTTTACATCACCAGTCAGTGCCAGGAAATTTGATTCACAAGACTTTGCAACTACATTAAAAAGAAAATGGCTTACATAACCCAAAAAATGATGATTGTCCGCTGGAAAGGCTGACAAGTAAAAGCCTGATGGCCTACATTGAAAGATCACTTACAAACAAATTCAAAGTTGAGCTTGAGGGTTTTTAGGGGCATTTACCTAAAAAGAGAAGCTTATTCTCTTTGCTCTTGAAACAGGCTCACACAGTTTAAAGTGGTGCATCACCTTCACTTTTTAAAATGAGAGGCTATCTAAGATTTATGCTGATTTAAGATCCTAATTGTAACCGACGTAAATCTCACATTATCCCCACAATCACAGTGTCCCCTTACTGGACCTCTATTTTGAGATTATTGCAGAGATGTTTGGAATGTCCTTTAAACCCTCCCCTCTAACAGTAATTTTTGGTGTTGTCTAAATAAACATTAACTCCCTAGTGTTGTCTGGTTAATGTCTCCAGTGTCTGTGCTGCACTTGGTCAACAAAAGTTTCCTGCAGAAAGATACTACTGTGTCATTTCAATGTATGTAAATATAGACAAACGTATATAATATAAACTATACTTTTACACTTGAGTAAGACCAACAGAGTGTCTATAAACAATCTAGATGGTCGCATCATGTCATTTTCAGACAGGTAGTTATCACCTTGGTGGGTAGTTATTTGACTTAATTGAGAGTTTGAGAAGATTTTGTCACATTAAAGCCAATGTCTGTATGAAGGTACAGCACATTATGTGATACTGTGTGTGTCCAGTACCTTGGAAGCTGTTTTTATGGATTTCTCTCAGTTTGTTCTCATTGATCTTCAGCTCCTGCAGCGTGGGGGGAAGGTCAGAGGGCACGGCATCTAGAAGGTTCCCATCCAAGTACAGACGTCTTAGCATCTTCAGACCCTGACACACACAAAGACACATACAGATACTGGTGATACTTGAAAGCATTTGGCAGGGATATGTGCAGTTCAGTGTCTTAAAAGTGTTTTAAAACACTTGTTGGTTCTTGCAGTTTTCGTAATTGGTCTTTTTGCACTATAATTTCTTCAAGCCTCTAAAGAAATACTAGAACGAACTGACAGACATTTGGATAAAAGTTGGCTCTCATGCCTTACTTTGAAGGCTTTATCATCGATGCCAGCAGAGGTGAGCTTGTTTTTCTTCAAGTTGATCCATTCCAGGTTGGGGATGCCATTGAAGGCTTCTGCTGGGATGCTGGTGATGTTGTTGCCTGCAGGTCAGAAGAGCTTCAGTCAGTAAACAATTAAAACATTGGTCAGCTTTGTGTATTTGCAGGGTTTCTGTGTGCTTTGTCTGTGTTTTTAAATTAGACACTGTGTTTCTCAGTCTATTTGTGTTTTATTTATTTGCATCACTTGTTCCTAAATGCAGTGTATAGGATTGGGTTCCAATCATTTTTTGATTTGATTCCAGTTCCAGGTTGATAAAATGCCCGAATGAACAAGTCTTTAGTTTGGTGTGGGAAGGCTGCTCTGCAGGTGGACTGTAGAGTAACTGGGCTGATACCCTGAGTAATGTACTTCTCATAATCATGAGCATGAGTGTATCAGAGAAAAAACATCTGATAAGTAATGTACAGATAAGAAAATGCAGGAACCACAAACACGTGACACAATAAAACACAGACATTAAGTGTAATGTCTTCAGTGGGAACTAATAAGCTTGTGGTCTTTTCATGGGATTTGTTAATAATAAGGAAATATAGATGTCAGGCTTATCCTTTAAGCAGTAGTTCTGAATTAGGACCTGCAGTATTTGAAGCAAGTAGCTAAAAATAAAGTGTGTAAAATTAAGTAGGTGGCACCTAATCAAAATTTTAAAATATGAATATATAGACTCAACTGACTGTGAGTTTTTGTGTATTTTTAGTTTTTGAAAGTTGAACCCAAATGGATTAGAAACTGGATTCAGATTTGATAAAATGCTAACCCTTACACTAGTGACGTATGTGTTGAAGTGGTAGAGACTCTTCTTCACGTTGCAGTGCGTGGAGCTCTCTCTGGCTCCTTGTCTTGTCGTGGTGTTGACTTACCCTCCAGACTGAGAGATTTGAGCTCAGGTATGGCCAGAGGAGGAAAGTAGGTGAGTTTGGCATTGTCACATGTCACAGTGACATCAGAGATGTCACAGCCTGGAGGGAGGCCTCCTTCGTTCACTACCAGCACCTTCCCGTCTTCCCTTTCCTCCTCCACCTCCACCTCCATTTCCTCCTCCACCTCTGCTTCTGTCTCCTTCAGCTCATCCTCCGTCGCAGCAGGAGGTATTGGGATCGGAGCCGGGAAGAGGTCTGGCTCCTCTGGCTCTTCAGGTTCTTTTGGGAGCATCTGAAACACATCTCCTCTCAGCCACACTTCTTCTTCCTCCTCCTCTTGCCGTTCCTTTACCTCCTCCAGTCGCTCCTCTACCTCCTCCAGTTGCTCTTCCACCTCCTCCAGTTGCCCCTCTACCTCCTCCAGCTGCTCCTCTTCCTCTTCCTCCACAAGAGCCAGTAGTTCTTCCCTCAGTATCTCCTCCTGCCTCCTCCTTTCCTCCTCTAGCTTCCTTTCATTCTCCCTTGCTTCTCTCTCTGCTGCCTCCTTCCGCCTCCTGTCATCCTCCTCCCGCCTTCTGTCTTCCTCCTCCTGTCTCATCCTCTCTATCTCCTCCAGCTGCTTCCTCCACTCCTCCTCCTCTTTCTCCACCTGCAGCCTCAGCGCCTCCTCCTCCTGCCGCCTCCTCTCCTCCACTATTTTCCTTTGCCTCTCTGCTTGCTCCTTCCTCTGCTTCCTCCTCTTTTTCCGCGCCTCATCCTTCTTCCTCAGGCGCTCCTCCTCCTCACGGTGCTCCTCTTCCTCCCTCCAGAGGATTCGCTGGATCTCCTCCTGAGTCAGTGGGGTCACAGACTTCCCGGGGTCGCTGGGAACTGGGGAGTCACCAGAAAGTTCAAGGCTGAAGTCAGGTTCTGGGGTTGGTGTAGGGTGTGGGGGCAGCCAATCGGGGGGCCCGAGATGGCCAAGAGGATAGAAATAGGTAACAGGATAGAACGAAGGAACAAAGGAAAGGTAATAGAAATAGCAGGATAGAGAAACAAGAAGGGGAGGAAAACGTAGAAGAAAATAAAGAAAACTAAAAGAGAAGGATACAGGATGAAGATGGACGGACAGGATGATAGTTGGACATACACAGAGGAGGTGGACAGACAGAGACGGCTATGTGTTAGTGTTCTGGACAAACAGACAGAAACCCACATTTGTCCAGACAGACGGGCACAAAACCTGCTTGTTAGCCGGCTACAGAGCAGCCTGCTGCTGCAGACTGGTCTGGACAAGATCCCACTGAACTATAATATACTTGTATGACCACAGTTAGGTAAAGTTGGTCTTTTTGTGTTCACTCATAGTGGTGCCAGCTGATACTGAATCTAAAATTGACTGAATTTAGACCAACCTCAGCAAACTTGTCTAACACTGCTGTTTTATAGTCAGGGACATCCAGCAAACCGCCATGTTTTGCCTGCTTTATATCACATGACAAAGACTGATGGAGTCTTGTTGCTGTCAGTTTTTGTAAGGTCATGGACTCATGCATCATTGGTTGTCAGACATTTTCAGTGGTTTGCTTTTTGTTGTTTTCTTCTTACTTTTCTGTTGATACTTAATCTCACCAAACAAGTTCTGATTGACTCAGATTTTCCTTCTGAGTATAAAACAGCTTTTAGTGTTTTTTTCATACAAACAGCAGACATAGTTTATACACAGTGTACTTATACAGATATGTACATGTTTCTGTTTATTGCTATCAGGTTAATTCTGTATTCATCTACACACAGTGAGACTTTCAGAGGTTTTCTCCTGCTTCACCTCCATGCATGCACATAGTGACTGTGCAGTGTATGACTGTGAGCAATGAGTTAGTTACTGTCAATTCAACTAATGCTTTTTTGTACAGACAGGTTTCCTGTTTACAACAACAGATGCATGTACAGCAAACTTTTTCAGTTAGAAAGCATTTTGCATGAAACATGAAAAATTGTTGTTTAGGGCTAAGTTTGTATGTGAAACGGGTGAGAATTGAAATGAAATTCCAACTATTTCCCATCATG
Organism: Centropyge bicolor; assembly: GCA_037975185.1. Classification (NCBI taxonomy): domain Eukaryota; kingdom Metazoa; phylum Chordata; class Actinopteri; family Pomacanthidae; genus Centropyge; species Centropyge bicolor. The sequence goes on along the minus strand of JBBMOC010000243.1, from coordinate 132,347 downwards.
TGCCAGATGTCTTAAGATGACTGTAGTGTATAAGAAACTCTGCACATCTGTTCGGGATGTGAAAACAATACATCCAGTCTGCTGCCTCCATCAGCTGTCAGCAAGTCTGTATGGAGTCTGCACTGCTCAGCTACAAAACAGCCATAAACACAGAGTAACAGTATGAGCTGTCTGACCATAAAACAGGTGTTTCTCCCTCACCTGTTTTTCTACAAAACTATCTACCACCTTATTAAAATCCGAGGTCAGCCCTGGATTTTAATAAGGTGGTAGATAGTTCAATAGATGCTAATAGCTACTATCCACTTTATGGTAACCTCCCCATAAAGTCTCACTCATTCTGGTTTGTTTTCTGCCTCCTGAAAGTGAACACATCTCACAATACTGTTGCTGTCAGATTTCTATCCAGTCTTAATTTTGATGACATTGAATTGACAGTAAGGTGGAACAAGTCCTGGACATGTTGAAAACAACATGTGTTATCTCCCAACATGAACATGTTAAAACTTTCACAACATGTGTGTTGATCTGACCCAAAATGTGCTAAACACATTTTTTTAAAGCCATGATGGAAACAGGAAGCAACATGCTGAGGCCTTGGAGATGGAAACTGTTTCTTTTAATTTATTCCAGGAAATGAGTGAAACATCTGCCTGATTAATTTAAAATTATTATGACAACTGAATTTACAGAAAATCCAAATATCATTTAATTGAGAAACTATCAGTTGCTGCACATCCTGTACGTGTGAACTGCCTACAGATTCAAAAGGTAACGAAGGCGAAGTCTGTTGTGTTAAAACCAGTTTTACCACTAATTTGTGTATAAAACTTAATGTGAACACACCCAAAATTATATAATTGTCTGCAGCATAGTAAAATTGTTCATGCACAGCTGCAGAAAGCTCAGCAGGCCGCAGTTGAAACAGGATGTAGGTTAGCAAAATGGTTCTGGTAATAAATTAAATGTGTGCCTCATTTTTACATCCAAATCATTATGGTTAGGTTAAAAACACACATCCTTGTTATTGAGTGTAGCACTGTTGTTGTGTCCCACCACCTCGCAGTAATGAAGTCGGTGTTTTGAGAAGTTATGATCCTGTTGTACAAAATCTTAATGTTCCTGTTTGCGTGTTGAATGAGCCCCTTCACATACTGCTCCTGATTGTCAGAAACATTGCTCATCTCTGTTGCCCCTTCATGTTGCACCATGACTTTGCCACATGTTGTGTGTCTACCTGGCTCCATGCAGACGGGGCAGCACTCCCCAGCGGGGGTGAAGGGGAAATGGCAGTGTGTTACGGGACAGGTGATCTCGTCACAAAGCACCCGCCCTCCGGTGCACAGACAAGTCACACAGGGCTTTGGTGACCAGACGGCCTGGTCGAACATGGTCAGGCCCTGGTACACACACTGGCCCTGCTTACCTGAAACAACACAGACACATTACAGTCAGTTCAGTGGCTCATTGCAGCTCGCACAGTGCCGCTCTGGAGGGGACATGAAGGAAGTAGAAATAAGCAATGTTGCTTAGTCCAAATTTCAGTTTTCACTCAGATGTCCAACTACTGTTTGGAGTCATATTTAATCTGCACATTTAGCCAGTTGTGAACAGCTAAACTGGACAAATAAACAGATTATATACTGTATTTACCCCCCAGATGATGAGGGGTTAGGACATACAACACAAATAAAACTGAGGATTTTCCAGCTGTATGGTATTCATCTTCACCATTTGGCTACAAATAGAACATGGCAAATTCAAACCAGCGACCTTTGGGTCACATCTTTAGCATAACATGTCGACCCTCGTCCTCCTGAGCAGCAACAACAACAGACCCTGGTGCAGTAATTGCTGCGTGTGTATAGTCAAATCTAAAGCCTGTACTTTACCATCAAAACCAGACAAAGCAGTGATTTGTAGCGTTTCCACTCCTCCCTCTGCATTAACTCCGCCTTTCAACATCAGACCCGGGACAGGACGAGGCTGTGACTGCTAGTGAGTCAGTAGAAAAAACTGTAAACCACTATGATACAGCAGGAAGAGACTCTTTGTGTCTATTTTTAGTCAGGCCTGCCTGTCATCTATTCTTTCTAATGGTATGCTCTTTGTTACGTCCATAGAAGCACAGGTAGTTAAGAGGCTCAGGTTATTTCTCTTAAATACTGTCTCTCCTATCTCTGTCTTTTTTTGCTGTGAGCAATGAGACTGTCACCCTGTCATCTCTGCTGGAGCACTCATACTTTAGAGCTTTTCTTTTCTTTATTGTCTAGTAAATTGTGGGTTTTGTTTAAATAATACAGCCACCATCAGACACTGTGATGGCACCATCATTCTGGTGTTCAGGGCACATTTTTACTAGCAGGGAAACAATTAGTTGGTTTGTTAATTGACAAACAATGAACTGAACAGTTCTCCTAATCAGTGAATCATTTCCCAAGCAAAAACACCAATCACTCCTTGTTTCCAGCTTCTTGAATGTGAGGATTTTCTGCTTTTCTATGTTTTATATCACTGCAGACTCTTTGGGTTTTGGACTATTGGTCAAACAAAACAATTTGGAAATTTCACCCTAGACTCTGCAAAACAAAGGAGTCCCAAGATTACTTTTTCTTATCTTGTGTACATTTGATAATGTTACCTAAAATTTTTAAAATTCTTGGGAAAAATTGCTATGTCCTGAAGAATGAGACACAACCCATCAGACAGAGAAATGGCTGGGAGTTCTATATAAAGGCTGGTAGGTTGACTTTGAGATCGGATTATTTTGTCAAACTACTGTTTCTGTGATCAAGAATGAACACTACACTGAAGGACCCATTAAAATAAAATAACTGTCATTTTGATCTGACATCTGTGACTTCCCGTTTCTGTAGACTGCAGTCTGATCCGTCTTGTCTGAACAGAGGCATGTTCTCAATTCCCAAACAACAGCCAAAACCGAGCCAAATGGTTTAAATCGACATGAAAAGAAAATCCCCTGCAGCTGCCAGCAACAGACTGCCACCAATAGCATCTTCTTTTTTATTACATAATACTGACTTTATTGTTTTGAGCTGAAGGGCTTCCACGCAGCTTTGAGGTTCTTCTTTGGAGTCTGTGTCCTCTTCTCTGCATGGGATTTTTCAGGGCTTATTTTCTGACGGGCTCTTTCCCTACAGATGGCTTTCCCTTCTGTTCACGTTGGAATGTGATGATTTGTCGTTAAATTACTGAGCTGTAATAACGAGCAGCTTCATTATGAGAACAAGGCGAAGCTTAGCTGTTCCCCGCTGCATTCATACATCCTGTTTGATTAAAAGGTCATGTTGTCATGTTTTTCTCAGTCAAAGATCTTATTCAACTGTATTAACATTTTATTGGCTGGAAAACTCTGTTATATAATAAACCACTTAAAAGTTTTAAATACAAAGATACACTCTGCCTGTTTCCATGCTGGTTTACACATAAACATATAAATGCTGAGAAAACTTAACTTGTTAAATTGTTTTTGAAAACTCAAACTTCAAATTTGCTCCACAGATATGGCGCCTGCTCGTGCACTGTATAAAAGTGTTTAAAAGTTTAGACCTGCATGTTTTTACTTTCTAAATTAAATCGGCTCTTAGAGGATTATTCCTGTATGTATCAGAGATTGAATATGGACACAGAGTAGAGTCTGGAAAATGGCTCTGTTTGCACATACACAAACTCAAACTGTTTACTTTCATACTTTGGGTATAACATTGATATTTCCACTTCAGTTCCATTATTCCATTTCAAACTAATTCTTATTGGAAGTTGGAGAAGTCAGGTTGTTTGATGCAGAGCATTGCTGTGCAAACTTAAGGACCTGGGAAAATATAGATGGAAATAATAATTGTTGCAGCTTTGGGAGGTGTGCTATCCATAACACCCTTCTCTATGAAGAGCTTTAGAAACATTAGCCTATGTCTTTGCCAAAAATGAATTCCAACATAAAATGACAGATCAGAATCAGATTACGGGCAGAGGCTTCTCATCCAGTAATTTGACCACAAAAATCAACAGAGCATAATCAGATTCATTACTCTCATAGGGACAAATGGATGAATGACAAAGCCAACTGTCATCATCTCCAGGTTGTCAGTTTTAGCAGGTGTATAATAATCTGATGGTCTGATGATGGTTGTTGCAGGGTCTCTTGTGTAGGAGTGTACTATAAAGATGTTTAAGAAACTACAAGGTGGTCTGCATCAGATCAGGCAGCTCTAGTGACATTGCGTTATAATTGGTATTAACCCTAAGAGGTCTGACGATATAATTTCTGGTAGTTATTAGTCTCACTGTGATGCGTTCCTGGTCTCAGTACTTTGAGTTAAGGCTGAGTTACTGGTCTCATTTGGTTGAGTTACTGGTCTCACTTACCTCAGTCTCAGCTGTGTTACTAGACTCACTGACCTGGGATAACGTTGTAGCTGGAGTGCTGTTCTTGTAGGTTCTTGTAGGACTCCAGGAACAGGGTCTTTCCTTGGCTTTCTCCAGGCTCCACTGGGATGCTGGGACCAGGAACTAGTCTGATCTTCAGAGGTCTAGTGCGCCCCGCTCTGGCCCGCCCCGGACCTGCAACACATGGTCATGTCAGTTTTTAAATTTACATCTTCTGTATCTTGTCCTCACCTTGTCCAGAGTCACTGGACTCTCAGGACAGTCTGTTTATCAGTCATATTAAGAGAGAACTTCCACAACCAATTTCTTGATTTTGCAAAATTCTTTACTTGAGATTGACTTTATTTCCATTTTTATTCAAGGCCAAAATGGCTGAATATGTGGGATATAAAAATACATATTAAGCACAAACCGATTCCAATTATTCACATATAATAGAAACAGCAGAGGCCCCAAGATGTTCCCCTGTAGGACTTCACATATAATTGGTTTGATCTGTTGTGTCTTCTGGTCTCGTTACAAGTTTTTACATCAGAAAACAAGACTGTGTTTTAAATTATGATGACCAGAGAAAGAGATTATATTAGGTTCTTAGATATTATTATGTCTTACCATGTCCGTCCCTCTTCCTCTTCCCTCGGCGGGCCCCACCGTCCTGGTTGCGAGGTCTGTTCCTGGCCTGGGCGTCCGGGACAGTCAGGGCCACCAGCAGCCACAGACTGGCCACCACTAGCCACCACCTCATCCCTGCAGAGCAGCACAGACCAGGTTCAGGTCATCTCACAGAAACCTTTACCTCCATGGGGACATCCTTATGGCTGGGTATTGGTACTGCTGTCGAACCAATACCTGTCAATGTACTGATAGTTATCAAGAGTTAAATGTAATTTAAACACAAGCAACCACAGAGTTTTCACTACTCTATTCTATGAACACATAGTATATTAAATTTGGTTAATGAAATACACAAAAGGCAAAAAGAAAATATTCTCCCAGCAGCCATAGTCGGAAATCAAACGTTCAGAAACCCCATCGTCTAAGGCGCTGACCATGAACCATTATGTCCAGGTTTGAGTCTGACCGGCGGCCTTTAGTTCCTGACGCTCCCCATCTGTCTTTTTCCTTATTTCCTGTAAACTCTCAAAAAAGGCATGAAATCCTGAAGATAGTTTTTTACTTTTACTTTTGTTAATAGTATTTTCCATGGACTCAAATTTCTTTTAAATGTTTATTAAATAAAAGAGTATAAACCCTGACAGCTAAACCTTCTGAAACCAAACAAATCCATGTTTTTCTCAGCTTGCAGAAAAGTAGACAGAAGATGGAGAGAGGTTTTTACCTGCAGCAGCTTCTCAGACATAAAGAGCTGTCAGTGCTGCCACTGGCCCTCATATAGCTCTCGCCTGGGGTCCTAATGGCTGGTTCCTCTGTGTGTCTCTGTGTGTGTGTGTAATGACTAGTCTATACACAGCAGTCCTGTCATTATTAAAGCAGTGATCTGATGCTAACACACACCTTCACACACCTGATAGTTTGTCTTCTGCCTCATTCCCCGTCTGAATGGAGCAGATTGAAGTCGTTCTCTGAATCAGCCTCAATGACGGTAATAAATGTGCTGTAGCTGTGCCCTGGTGCATGATGGGAGTTACTGGTGGCGTTGAACCGCAGAAGCCTCTGATTTGTTGGGATTGTGCCCAATTATGTAAGAGTGGCAGAGACATTTAGTTCCGTTAGTCTGAAGGACTGGAAACAGTTCATTTACTGCCGACCTGTGTTTTTATTCTGTCACCTTTGTTCTCAACCCCAAGTAAAATTTCACGAACTCTGCAGATCTATGGGGCTTTTTACACTATTGCAGGTTTTAGCTGTCACCACAGTGGAACATTTAGTAGAGACAGATTTTCATTCAGGAGTTAATGGAGATCAAAAGAGGAGTAAATGTTGGACTTAGAGTCATTAGATGAACTCATGAGTTCAATGGGACGATCATGCTGCTCTGTCTCCTGGGTGTGGATGTAGGCAGCTGTTTGTCACGTTGGTCCAAGAAATACGCCCTTTTAAGATTTGCCTTTTCTGTAAAATGACTTAAAACAACAGCTGCGATTTATGTTTGTTATTGTTTGTTGTTTCAGGGCACATTTCTAACTATTCAATTCAGGATCCCGATTCTGCTGTCAGACCTTTAAATGAAATACAAGCACAAGACATAATTCACATCCAGCTGTAATAACTGGGCTCAGACTAGTTTATGGTGCTGATATCAGCTTTTAATCGAAACTCTACTATAATCAAACTCTTAACATTAACGCTGACCCAAACTCCAGGAATCTACAGCACTGTTCTGCTCATAGTCATTATGTTGTTCAGAATCAGCTGCAGTGCAAGAGACTTCTTACTGATGAATTCTGTTTACATTTTAAATTAGGACATAAAAGCCTGAATGAAAATACAACACTTATCAAACACTTATAAAGGAGCAACATGAGTGAGAGCCTGTTTAGTAAAGCAATCTTTTGTCCATCCCATGCATACAAGTGTAAATGGGACTTAAGATAAATGAGTATCTTGATAATAAAGTTCTACTGTCCATGATTTTAACAAGGTTAAACCAATATTCATTTGTTAACGTTCAAAAACTACAGCTCCCATGAAGTTTTTCCAGGGCAGCAGTGCACATGTTACACGTCATGTTAAGTGGGTCTCCCTTAGCCATCACATCCACCCACTCACTCACTTCACATTAATCACATTAATCGCTTCCCATTTATCATTCCCATTTTCTTTTGGATGAAAACAAATCTAAAGTCAGCGGCTCCACAGACTGGAGGTCTGAACTCACAGTCAACTAACTCTGACTCCCTCCCACCTCAGCTCAGCAGCAACCAATAGAAAACCAGAATACAATCCTGAGAGTGACAGAGAGAGAGAGAGAGAGAGAGAGAGAGAGAGATCCATGAGTGCTGAGACAGAGGAAAGTAAAGAGGAGGGAGGGGAGAGAAATGGAAAATATTCAGCACTTCAGTTTCTGGATGAGCAGGCTCAGACGGAGAGACGTCCAGCAAGAGCAGCACAGGATAAAAATAACTTAAGTTTGTTCTGCTGTTGTTTTCTCTTTCATTTCATATTTTTAACTACACTTGGGGAAATTGTTAAATTTACTTCTGAATTACATTTTAATCCTAATACCAGTGACGGACTTCAGCTTGTTTTACGTTTTGGTAAAAAAAAAAAAAAAAAAAAAAAAAAAAAGCTCCAAAAATCCACTTTTANATGACAGACAGACAGACAGACAGACAGACAGACAGACAGACAGACAGACAGACAGACAGACAGACAGAGGGGAGGAGCTGAGGACAGACAGACGGACGGACAGACATTAACTCTACTTTACCAGCAGTTTGAAGGCAGCTGCAGGACTTGAGGCCAAATTCTTCCACCCTCTTTTCTCCTCCTCCGGTTCTGCAGGAGCTCCAGGAGAGGTGTGTGTGTGTGTCGCTGTGTGATGATACTGCGAGTGTGTGTGTGTGTGTGTGCGTGTGGTGTTGTCGGTGTGTCTCAGGACGTGGAGCAGTCGTGTAGAGCAGAGCAGCCTAATAGAGCTGTGAGGAAAGCCAGGATTTGTACTGCAGCTGGGACAAAAAGGGAGAGTGAGTGAGAGAGAGTAATACAGACAAAGAGAGAGAGGGAGACAGGTCTGGCATCTGTCTTCCTGTCGGAAGGAAGACATGGCCAGCGTGCTGCAGGATATCGAAGAAAGACAGTAAGACCGACAGAAGTTAAATGTTCACTTGTTGCATGGGGAGAAGGGCAAAAACAAGGAGGTTTACAAAAGAGAGAAAGTAACAGAAAGGTCTTAGAATGAGGTGAAGTTTACATGTAGGACAGAGGTCAGAGGTCACAGAAGACCAAACATCCCACTTTGCCGTCGACTCGAAAAACTTGACATGAAAAACTGTTCTCCGCTCAGCAGCAATAAATAAAAGCCCAGAACACAGACGGAGGAAAAGCCCTTAATGTCACCACCACATAACAGTCATGAAGCTTATAATAAAAACTATGAATATTTCAGTGTTTAATTACAAAGCTCAGGTTCGTTATTTGTTTTAGAATTAGAAATGATTTCCAGAAGTGAGACTAAAGGCAGCTGTTCTTTATTTCAGCTTCAAAGAGAGGATACAATATTTTACATAAATGAATGACAATTTAAACTTCATGTTACAGTTTTAGCAAGTTCCAAGAATCAAACCATGAGCTTGACTTGAAATGAAGCTGAGATTCCTGTTTTGAAAAACCTTTGCTTGTGTCTTCTCCCTGTGTGTTACATAGTGCACTTACCTTCCATTATGATGGTCAATAAAATGTATGCAGTGTAAACTGGTGTCCTCAAGTGTAACTACAAATTTACAGTACTTTTTGACAAAACTACCATCATGCAATTCTTCCCTTTTATTAGACTTGTAAATCAACATAAACTGACGCTGCAGCTGTCAGTGATGGTGCCAAACAATGATGAATTATAACAAGTACTGGCTGCATCCAACACACATCAGCCCACAGCAGCAGCTTTATAACTTTTGTTCTCTGCTACTGTACTTTTAGTAGTACTGTGTTTGCTGTTGTACTTCAATCTCAGTTAACTGCTCAGGAACAATAAGTGAGTTTACACGACGAAAGCTTCAGCATGTTATCTCATTTTATCTTAATGTAGTGGTAAGTAACGCCCGAGGCTGAACTCCGGCTGATACTGATGAAAACTGATCCGTGTCTGACATCAACATAAATCCACATTCAAGAAAACATCTGTCTGACATTTGAAGTGAGCGATCACACAGAGCATTCAAGGTAACATGAAGTTTTCCTGTTGACTTTCCAGCCCCGACCAGGCTCACGTCATCATTTCGATAAAGATCCATAAGGAATTTGTTAAATTTATCTCAGCTCCTTAACACTAACCTTCAGCCAGCCCTTACAATAAAGGAGAAAAACATTAGGAGAGCAAGACCCTGCAAGTTCATTAAAGTGACTGAAGTGACGTCATGTTGCAGGTGTTTCTGTCTCAGCTTGTTTTGAGCTGCACCGAAGCATTTAACACTGTTACCTCAGTTGTCCTTTTCCTGGCAGAAAAGGCAGGACAGACTTTCAGAAGCATCTGTGTAGTTTTCCACTGGTTGTGTAAGTAATTCAATTGGGCATTAATCATTAAATAAGAATTATTATGAGAATAAGACATGTCCATCTGTTCATTGATTTTATTACTGAAACATAACTTTGTTTATATATCACTTAGAGACGAGCTGAGGGAGCCGGTCGAACGTGTTGATGTGGGACTTTCACACTGTCTCATTTATGTCTACAGATCATAAAATGCTTTTTGAAGAAGAATTTAATTTGAATTATTCATATTTTCACTTTACATGCATTGACTTTCACTGAGGCAAAAACAAGTTGGAATAAAATCATTTTATATGTAAATAGACTGAATTATAGTTTCATTTCTTCCATTTTTCTTCCACATTTGTGTAGAAATAGTTAAAAATATTTTTCAACCCCAGAACTATAATAATAATTTCAGTAATTCTGACTAAAGTTGGTAGATTTTTACAGATACTTGTGTCATTTTTCTTATGCTTTGGGTCCGAGCATCTTTATACTTAATTTTACAAACTGAGAAATCAGACTCACTGAGTAACTGAAAAAAAAAAGATGTTGGATGAGGACAGTTTAAAAGCAGCCGAAGACAAAAATAGAAAAACATAGAAAGTCGACAAAAAGGAAAGATTTCATCATTTTTATGCACCTCGCGGGATCACCTAACTCAAGATGTGTGTTCACATTCAGTCTTCAGTGTGGACGTGGTCTCGTTGAGCTGTGGAGGTGGAGCCACTAAACTGCTGCTTAAAGAAACATGAAGAATTGTTGTTTTTTTCCTATCAACTATGACTAATGCGACCCCCCCCTTCAGTTTGTTTCTCTCATATTTTCTTTGGTTCATGTGAGAACGAGGCGTCGAACATCATGGGAGGAACAAACTGTGATAACTTGCTCATTTAACATGCAGTAGATGAAGATAAAGACTTGGTTCTGGTCTGATCTGGACTCGTTCACAGAGTAGAAACTTACAGGAGTCTGGTTCTGATTACAGACCACACACACACATACACATACACACACACACACAACTGCAAATGCCTCTCAGTTGAATCACCTGAAGACGCCCCTCACCTGTTGGACACACCCCTAATGACTGAAGTATAGTGGAAAACAGCCCCCTGTGTGTGTCTGTCTGTCTTCTCAAGGAGTTGAGGCAAAATCATATTAACAGTTTATGAACGTATCAGATTTCAGAATGACCAGAGTCTCGTTTGTAAAGTCAACAAACTGGACGTCCCTGAGCGCAGATGAGTCACTTCGTTCTGAATGTTGTTTTGGGCCATAAAGTTCACAGATGTTCGCTGCTGTTTCTTGATGGGAAAAACAAAGAGGAGCGTTTTCATTGCAACTGAAGCAGCTTTTCATTTTTCAACATTTCAGCTGTAAAATTGCTGAAACACCAAACACGACCTCACACTCAAAATATTCACTGCTGTTTCCTCAGTTCAGTGTTGTGTCTTCATGTACAAACTTGTGCTTTTTGTTTGACTGATGAGGCCCAGTGCTCTGTGCACTAAATAGATGTTGTGGCGCCCCCCGCAGGCCAACTGATGCAACTTTGAAAATGGTGAAAATCAGAAATAATGAACATGAATTTCCTTCAGTACTACAGGAAAGGAAGTAACACTTACCTGATAGTTTGGCCAGAACCAAAATCAAAGTAATTCACTCAATATTTTATACAAGCATTTATCTTTGTCTTGTTTATTAAAGACTATTAAAGGTCATTCTTTTACTTGTCATTGCTGTGATGATTCATGTAAATTCTCTGCATAATAAGGAAACTGACACTATCACTACTATCAACAGTGAATGAGGAAGCGTTTGTAAAAAGATAACATCATGAGTGAGTTTATGTCTGTCTGTTTATCTCTGTGCAGGAGAAATATCCGTCTCTCGTCTCTCTTCCTGGAGGCTGCAGGTCAGATGTCATGACCCTGAACCATCCTGAGCTTCCTGGGTAAATCCACTCATGCTGATGGAGCACAGTAACCCTGAGCTGTGAAGGAGGAAACTGAAATCTGTGAAGTCACCTCTGCTGACCTCTGTGTCTCTGCATCTTTGTTTCTAGCTGCGTCTTGTTCGTTCACTGGTCAGTTGAGGTTTCCAGAGAGGGCGGGGTCACTCCAAAGATCGAGCTGCTGACAAAGATCCCGGAGAGTGGTGAGATGCTTATCTGTTGTTTACCTGAACTTTCAACTCCACAGACAGGAGGCGAAACAGAAACACTAACCATACAGTAACATGCTGGGACTCACTGACTCACACAGGCCGTTTACTGTTATGAAAGTTTGGTTTAAGACACAATGAAGTCAGAGGTACTTTGGATTAAAAAAAAAGCATAAATGAATCTACAAAAAACATTATGATAAAATTAGTTTTTGGACTCTAAACAACAATGTGTGAGTAAAGAATGAGACTCTGCCTGAGCAGTGTCTGGAGGCTGCTCAAACACACACTTTGACTCTTCTTCTACACTGTATTTTAATGATCAAAAGAAAGAAACCAAATATTTCTTGAAACAGCGACAACAAATTTAAATCGGTCTGAGTTTATACTGAAAAAACACTATTTTACAGGTCTGTCATTTTCTAACCCTTTCCTACTAAATACTTTGTTCCCTGGTAGAACTATGTAGTTTGGTGCTAATGACAGAGAGACCAAGAATTTCCTTCAAATAAAAGCTTATTTTAAATCCAAATTCATTAGATATCCTTTTATTTCTGGAAACTTTATTCTCCATATTTTTGTCTGTATTTTAATTCAGCTGACGTGCTGAGCACTGAATAAATGACTCTCTAGGATATGCTCACAATAAAGGCCACAATCATTTTTATTAACAATTAAACTGCAGAAAATAAGTGAAAAGGGTCACAACTTCCTACAACCCACACATTTCCTACTCATAGAGGCACAGAGACACATGTCAAATTTTTGCATTTGAGAATCTGGATCCGGCACATTTTTGGTATTTTTTGCTTGATAAATGACTAAAACAATTAGTAAATCATCAAACTCATTAAGTGTTACTGAAATGTTTAAAAAAGTTTTTTATGACCTCATCACAGGTCAAACTGACTGTAGCAACACTGAACTGTTTTAATGATCCAGGTGAGTTCAGTTTTTTTCCTCCCTGTGTCTCTGCAGCACTGCAGCTGTTTCCTTCCCAGCCTGTAAGTGGCGCTACCGAAGCCTTTCAGAGCCTGCTGAGGATTCTGGGACCTGAGGTCGCCATGGAGTCTGTCATCAGGGCGGTCAGCCTTTCACAGGACACGTGACTCACATCCTGATCACAACAATGTCTGTTATATAACTGAACCTTTGATATTCTTCTCATGATCATGTCAAAACTGAGCTGATGGACAACAGAGTGAACACACAGCGACGGTTTAGTCTCTTAGAAATCTTTATTCAATAGAAAGAGCACGGCTGTGACAGCTGTAACAGCAGAGCTCATTGGTCAAAATCTACAAAAATAAATAATTTAAATACAAAATGCCAGACAGCAGTGTCGCCTTTGTATTTTCAAATAGTTTTCTTCTCTCAGCTATTTACACACACGCAGTTATTAGAAGTCTGTAGGTATCACAGTGCTGTGATGTTTCTGCAGGCTGACGCCGCGGCAGCAGGCGGAGGCAGAGGCAGCTGACCAATCAGACTGCAGCTCAACTGTCGGAGCTTCGTCTCTGTCAGGACAGATAAGTGTGGACGACGTTCGTTCTGATCGTTATGTTATCAACACGACGTACGTTTGAGCCCCAGTTTGTGTCTGTATCTCTGTTTTACTGTTGCATTAAATCTCTGACAAGGTCATTTAACAACACTTGCTAATCTTGTAGCTGAATTTCTTCAACCACAAAGCTGGAAATTACATGGTTTTATACTTATTTATTTGTACACTGTGAACCAACTGAGAAAACAATCTCAGCTCAGGGTCCACTTACTCTTTGGCTCTGGAGCTTTTGACCATATCACACAGGATTCTGTAAATACCATCAGGAGTGTGATGCTGTTCAATGACCTTCTGGCTTTTCAAAGATGTTCAGTGATTTAATTTTCATAGAAAGATGAAGACAAACCTGCTCTTGTTCCCATTTCTTCTTTTGATCCTACACAGACATGACAGTGTTTCAAGCTAAGAATGAATGTTTGCAGCTGAAACGTTGTCGTGTCTAATTAGAATCAAATTAAAATCAGGAACAAGACGGCGCAGAGTTTAGTTATCATCATTTCAGTTTTCAGCTTGTAAATACCATTTACAAAATATTTTGGAAGTATCTGAGAAAGAGAATAATATGGAGGCTTAATATAAGCCGAAGTTTGTCATTCAAGATGGCGTTGCTGTCATACAACCATCGACAACGTGAACGGTCATAAATCATTTTTTCATCTAAATCATCCAATTACATGACATAAACTCAGCTTTAGCTCCATGACTTGAATGTGATGAGACACAAACTGGGGACACGTTGTGAAGATGATGGAAACCAAATCAGAATCTAGTTAACGTTACAGCTGTGACACAGAAGGACATCGTGATGGGTAACTTCTGTTCACACATAGCTGCAACATTGTTATCAGATGCTTTGGTGTAAAGCTTGTATCACACCAAAGTCACTGTAACATCAATTCTTAAACTGTCTCATTCGGAGACAACACTGCAACTGCAGAGAGATGCCCCCCCCCTCCTCCTTCCCATGAGCCTCTGCTCTCCTGTCATGCTGCCTGTGGCGTCTTCATTTCAACAGTTAGAACGATCAGTGGTTGGTTCAGTTCAGCTGCTGTCCACTCTCCAGCCGTTAACTCATCTGTCTCCCACATAACCAGACATCAAACTCCCTCGATGTCAGTGTCAAAGGGGGCGATGTGTCAAACTGTGCAGAAGAACAAGTATTACAGAGAGTTTGTGTTCTGACTGACAGACTGAATTCTGTCTTGTTTTAAACCTTTTTAGTGTTTGGACTTAACAGACTTTCTAATCCACGTCATCTGCTGCTGATAAAAGAGGCAGCAGATGATTTCTTGTAGTGTGATTTGATTTCAGACATTTGATGACTGATGGCGGTTGGAGAGTGGACGATGTAAACAGAGGAACTGAAGTCAAGTGTTACCAGTTTATCTGAAGCCTCTGTGAGCGCTGCTGGTTTAAGAGGACGATGAGGGAAGTTTGTACCTGACGACAAAATGACTCAACATAATCCGAACACGACTCAACATCAGGACTTGAATCGACTCAAGTCCTTAAAATGCAGTCAACACTCTGCTGATGGTGACAAAGACCAAGTGCAAGTCTCATCGTCCTCTGAAACCTCCCAGCTCTCCTGAACACATCGTTTGTTTTTTTTCAAACATCAGACGACCCTCTGGAGCTTCGGTTCGCGTCGTCAGGAGTTTGAGGTACTGAGAGTTAACAGCGACGTCCACAGCAGCTCCGAAACTGATCTGATGTCAGTCTGAACAGACACACCAGAGCAGATCAGTCTCAGATCTCAGCTGTGAACGCAGCTTGTAACAAAGTTTTCTCAACACACAAGCGCGCACACACACACACACACACACACACACACACACACACACACACACACACACACACACCACCCTCACCACCCTCCAGTCTGACCAGAACATTTAGGCACATGGACAAACACACAACAAGCCACTTATGGCACAAAGAACCAGCGGAGCAGCAGCATGAATCTCGGCCCGTCTGGAGAGGACTGCTCTCTGTTACCCAGCAGCCCTTGCTGCGCTGGGTCAGATTGATCTACAGCAGACCGGACACGCTGACCTCTGGTGAGGAGACAATGCTTCCCTGTTCTGATTCGACCATCTCTTATTAGAACTTCCCCTGCTCCACTTCCTGGCCTGCAGCTGCACAGTCACATCGGTGACGACACACTGCCAGAACTTCTCCCTCCTCTATCGGCCAACTGTGTGAAGTCACAGGTCAACGGTGGAATCAGACCTGTGAGTCCACAGCAGAACAGCTGGTGGTTGAGTTTGTGGTTTGGGCTTCGATTGTGAATTGGAGACGGAGCAGATATTTGCAGGTGTAAAGTAACCGTACCTTTACGAAGCTACGAGTCACCAGGTTAGTCAACAAGGGAATGTTAGAGAACTACTGAAATGCAAAACATGCTGACTCTTTTTCTGACAACAATAAGGGTTAAAATAATCTGCTTTTATCAACAGAAAAAGGAGGTTTCATGTCAAGAAAAGGCAGCTGAACACAAACAACTTCACATGAAGAAGCTTGGTTCAAGCCTTAAAAGGTCAGTTACCCAAGTTACTTCAATATATACACTCAGATCAAATGTGCTGTATTAGCTCATACAATCTATTCCAGCAGCTCTGTCACTAATGCTGCCCTGATAATGCTGCATGATGTGTGGCACTGGACAGATGGAGGTGGACAAAACATTAGAAAGTTCAGCGTTACATAACTGCTGAATAACACCTCTGTGACATTAAAGGCAGAATTTATGACAGAGCTGTTGTCCTGGACTGCATTTATTGTACAGGTGTACCTAACAAAGTGGCCACTCTCCTGCTGCTGTCTCCCCATGCAGATTGTTTCTTTTGTATTTGTCCAGCTTTTAAGAGATCTGTGTCTGAGATATTATTTTCAGAACTTTTCATAAACTTCTCATTTAAAGGAACTTATTTCCTTCAAATGAGAAGATTCTATAACAACTGTCTCCAATGTGGATTATCCAGAGTTACACTGACATCATTTCTGAAAAGAGATGCTGTGAGCTTCACTGTACTGCAGCAGAGGCAGAAATCCCATGCAAAAATCGTAAAGCCGGGACAAATTAAAAAAACAAAACTGGAGAGATTTCAGTAGAGGGAGGAGAAAAACGTTTCTGTTTGGGTCAACTGATCCTTTAACAACATTCAACCTCCCTGATAAAGGAAAAAAAAAAAGTCAAAAACGGCTTTCAACATCTTGGCACAGATGTCTGATGAGAGAATGAGTTCACGTCCCAAAACCAATGGAGTCAAAGAGAAAGAAACTGGGAGGTGAAGCATCACTCACGGTCCTGGTTCACAAAGGTTTTCAATACAGCCAGACACGACATCACCTCATTCGGTCTGAGCTGATCAGTGTGAGGAGTCGGACTGAAACTCACTGCAGGAGTCTGCAAAGGATTATGGGTGCAACGAGCATCTCCTCCATCCAGCTGCTCAGACTCAAACAGACCATTCGGTCATCGGGTCGGCCATGTTGGCTCCGCCCCTCCTCTGTGGCTGTTGCTATGGTAGCTGGTGCTTCCGTTACCCTAGCGATGCTTCACAGGACACAGTACAACCATGACAAACATATTGGCCCTGCCTACATTCAGGAAATGACATCATACATCCGTCGCAGCTCATCGACCACTTTTCTCTTGTCTGGCTTCGTCCTCTCAGAGCTTCACCAGCGGCGGCATGGCCTCAAGAGAACGAGAGCAGTCAGAGAAATGTCCTGTCAGGAGGTTGAACCCGAACAAAGAACAAAGGTCCCTGTAGGATTTCTAATAAATATGAATTATGACAGAACCGAGCGGTGATGTTGGGATTTACCTCCTGACACAGCGACACAGAAACTCTAGAATCAGTAACAGAAACAACGGGAAGCCGCTTCAACATCTGGTGACTTAGTTTAGTGGTGACTTCCTGGAGATTCTCATTGAGCTGAGCAGCAGCAGTCGGAGCTCATACCTGTTAACATGAGCTGAATGAAGAGAAAGTGCTGCAGCGTCAGCAGCTCTGGTCTTAAGTGATTCTAGAGCTCTGTGTCAACATGGCGTCTCTCCCCTGCTGGAGTCTTCAGGCGCTCACACAGGGTGGAAGAGCAGCATGCGGTCCTCTCGCTCTGCAGCCGTGAAGATGCCCGGGAGCGGCAGAGAGCCCCTCGGCAAGGCACCGCCAGTCTTCAGGTAGCAGGAGACGATCTTCTGGTCCAGGCGCAGCTGGCGGGGGATGCTGTCGAACGGCTTCGGGTCCAGATCCAAGATGGAGACTGAGTAAGAGAAAGCAGGCGGTCTGGAGGGGAGGAGCCGCCGCTGACTGGAGGAGGAAGAGGAGGAGGAGGAGAGGGGGGGTTAATGAACAGGGAGAGGGGAGTCCCCATGTTTCAGGTTCATCATGCACAATGATTGAACAGTACAGGGACCAAAGTTAATGGTGCATTCAGTTGCCAAATTATCAGTTTGTAAAGTCAACATCAATTACCCTTCATCATCCTCCTCTTCCTCACTGCTGGGCACCAGGGCGACCATGATGGAGCAATCCTTGGCCGTCATGGCGACGCGGTACTGATGGACCTGAAGTCAAAACACAGCGGTGAGACACACAGTCAACTTAAAGCAAATACATTTATGTGGGAACTGGCCACGTTTAGTAACTGATTTACAAAGACAACCGTATGAAACAGCCTCTGGTTCTTTACTTCCACCTATGAATGTGAGGATTTGCACTGATTGACTTCACTTGTTTCCTCCTTCATAATCAGTTTTTTCCCTCAGCTGGTTCTGTGGAACTGATCACACAGCACTACTCTCCCTCACACTTGACTTCTGTCCTGAAGTTGTTGTGGACACAGTACTTGTACCTTTGTTTATTTTCAATGTCTCTGTATTTGTACTGATAATTGAGCCAGTGTTTAACGCTCCAACGGTCAGCTGACATTTGGAGAAATGCTGGATGGAATGTGACAGACCTTGGCGACAGCGTAGTCCACAGAGCCGTCGTCCTCAGTCGGACACTTCTGCAGCTTCTCCAGGAAGGCCTCGTTGTACGGGCCGTCTATCTGAAGACGAGTTCTGACGCAGACACAGACAGGAAGTGAGCCAGAGACCACAGCGCCACTGATCAGCGATTGATAAGTGACATTTATCTCCACAGACACCGTTGTGTGTTACCTCTCCTTGGGGAAGTCCTGCAGGTGTTGCTGCACCCGGCAGTACAGAGGGTGAAGTCCTTCAATGTCCTGCGTGTCCAACATCTGAGTCTGAAGAATCCTGAACAACGCACTGTCACTGGGTAAACCCTGAGAGCCTGCACACACACACACACACACACACACACAGACAGAGAGAGAGAGAGGTCATCGTAACAGTTTCAGGTCAGATTTCTGTAAATCATTTGTGTGTAATGACTCGGAGTCAGGTTTTCAGTTTCACATTTACATAATAAGATTCAGATGTTATGAGGAAATGTTTGTGTTGTCAAGACACAAACATTTGTGAAGGAGGCTGCTGGACAAGAAAGACCTTTGTGAGAGGAAAGCGACAGGCTGCACACACACAGACTGCAGAGTTACAGTTGGAATTCACACCAGAAGAAACATGTCTGTGTGTCCTGGGCTGACGAGAGATAAAGGGACAAAACATCAAACGTCAAAAGGGGAACAGACGCTGGTGCTGTTATTTAGTTGCTGTCTAGTTTAAGGATCAGGACAGCAACTAACAAATATTTTCATCGATATTGATTCTAACTGATGAATTTGTTATTATTCTAAAAATGTCCAACATGGCGTCTCCAAATGTCTTGTTTTGTCCAACAGACCAAGATCCAAAAATAATTCATTTAAAAGACCAAGAAAACCAACAAAAAAAAAATCACTTTCTAGAAAGAATTTCAGAGCCTTATTCTTTAAAATGACTCCAAGCAATTAACCATATTCCAAAAATGGTGTTAATAATGTGTGAGTTTAGGAAAATGAAGATGTGAGTTTCTGGATCTTTTCAGCTGTTAAATGTCAACTGTTGTTCATTGTTCAGTGGAATCCCTGAAACCTGACAGCAGGAAAAACACAGGCGGACGGGCAGGTTCTGACCATGGCGAATCCTCTCTTTGTTGAACAGACTGGCTTCACAGAAGCTCCGCCCTTCTCCTTGTCTGTCTGTCTCCACGCCTCCATCTCCTCCTCCACCGCTCAGCAGGGCGTTCACCAGGACCTACAGTCAGACAGAAAGAGAAAGAGATGGATGTTTTTCACCACACTGTGCCTGAAGGCCGATGCATTCAGTGACACCTGGTTCATGGTTCTCTGCAGCCAAGGTCTGTACTCAAAGACTGTTAGACAAAGAAAGTCCACCCTAAACAGACTGTTTATGTTTTGGGTCCCGACTGTTTCAGGAGTCAGAATCCTTCTTATCAGATCAATAACTGCAGAGTAACTTAAATTATAGTAACTTCATTTGGAACATGAAGAGGTCGAACAGGAACTCTTGTCAACACAGCTTATTAATATCAAACTTTGGTCCACTGGTTTTAAAATTAGAGAGCAACTAATAAATATCAACTTCAAACAAACATTGTGACACCTGCTGCGAGTTTCTCTTCACACATCTGGAAAAAACTGACACTAAGACATGAGCAGAATTCTACTGCCCGCTGTCACTCCCATCTACCTTTAAAATGGCACTTGTGTATATTCTGCTGTATATTTGTGTGTAGTTTGGTTTTACCTGGATGAAGTCGTTCAGGACAACTTTGCTGGTCATGTGACTGTTGATTCGGTTGTTTCCGTACAGGAAGTACGGTCTGAGATGATGCAGCAGACAGTTCAGGTCCAATGAGTCGTCACTGCCCTCCTTACTGCTGTAAACACACTGACCGCCCTGACACACACACACACACACACACACACAGGTCTTAATCTGGCTGCTCTATGTCTATTATTATTTGATGAAGCTTGTGTTTTTACAGGTTTGCAGTAGCTCTGCATTTTGAGCCAGGTGTTGTAACATAAAGCACAGTTTTGATTCGATCCATCCATCAACATTTCTTCAAATCACATCAAATATAAGATATAATAAGATATTCCTTTATTACTGTATTTCAATATCTTAAAACAATCAATCAACAGTGAACTGAAGTATAAAGGATCAGTGGCTTTGAGCAGTGGAGCTCCTCACTGGTGGCTGAGCTGTTGTCAGCTTCGGCATGATTCACAGCTCATTACTTCCTTGTTAAAAGTCTAATAAAAGAATGTGAAAGCCACAGAAACTAATCTAATGTAATAACTCTAAAATTGGCTGTTGAGCTTTTAACCTTATACACAGTTCTTTTAAGGGCTGTATAGCGGAGGATGACAGTGTGAGAGAGAGACAGACAGAGCTGTGGTTGTGTCTCACCTTGAAGATTTTGAAGTTGTTCTGAGGTTCTTCTATCAGGTGTCTGATGGCAAAGTGCATTCTCTGTCTGTTCCTAAACATGAGAGAAAGCAGAGAACATCAGCTGCAGAACAGTAAAGCATCTTGTCACAGTGGCTGAATCAGCAGTGTGGTGGTAGGAGTCGTAGAGAAGAAGAAAGCACTACTTGTATTGCACTGCATTACACAGGTGTTCTAATGATCTGCTTCATACCAGAGCTGACGTAGAAACAAGCAGTATTTGTTGCAGGACTGACCTCAGTATATAACGTATATGTACTTTATTGCAGTATTATTGTGTGTTCCTGTTCTATGAGTAAATGCAGTAGTGTTGATGGTAACAGTAGTAGCAGCAGTAAGCTCACCCTGAGAACAGGTCGAGAGGACAGTACAGACTGCGTCTTTTCCACTTCCCATTGGCCACCTGGAGACACACAGAGAGAAAATCATGTCATGACAAAAGAAATGTCAAAACCAGACAAAAGTTTCTAAGCTCTTGGAACAACAAAGAGTTTGTTGTTCTGTAAAGATCAAGTTTTTTTTTCAGTTTGACTGGATTGGTTCCTTCGATTTGTGACATATGAAACCCCAGCTGTCTGAATCTGTTGTTTCTGAGACCTGAGTCATTGGTTCACTGCAGATGAAAGCAGAAAAGCTCAGCCATGGCACTGACTGCTTGCTTCACTCCGGATACGTCTTGTAGCATAAAACATGCCAAACCAACCCAAATGTAGTTTTGGATTTACACCTTTCATCTGCAGTGCAACATGAACAGTCAGGACGAAACACCAATCCATTCAAACAGAACTGACTCTCTGGTTGTACCTTTCTGTGGTTGTATGGGACTTGTTCTGTAGTTGGTGTCGGTGTGCAGGGGCTGTAGTTACCTTGTAGTGTTGGTGCATGCAGAAGCGGCACACTTTGGTCTTGATGTCTTTGCTGACATGTTTGGAGGACGGCAGGAAGCCACATTTAGGCTAAAAACACAACACACATATAAAAACAGCAGCTGAGTAACAATCACACGCATCATGTGATATGTTCTTGTTCAGTTTGTCTGGATGAGAGTGATTCACAGGGGAAAGATTTCTGAGACTGTGGCTGCTTCTCAGGAGGGACAGCGTCATCGTAAACAAGACCCAGAGTTTTATTACTGAGATGAAACTGATATT
This sequence comes from Centropyge bicolor, assembly GCA_037975185.1. NCBI lineage: Eukaryota > Metazoa > Chordata > Actinopteri > Pomacanthidae > Centropyge > Centropyge bicolor. Next base: position 110,473 of record JBBMOC010000243.1, on the reverse strand, counting down.
GAAACCTCGCTCAAAAACTTATTACAGTGTTATAAAATTTTATGCTTGAAAAAGAAATCTGTGTGTGTGTGTACCTTGATCTCGATGCAGAGTGGAGTGTGTGTTGGCTGGTGGAGGACTGGAGACGTCAGGTTGGGCAGACAGAGAGCACAGCCGCTGTAGATGTCCATCACCTTATCACAGCGCCAGGCTGAGACACACACACATTTACAAGAGGATATCAGTGTCCCTGCTGAATGGGTGAATACTAGGGATGCACCGAAATGAAAATTCTTGGCCGAAAACCGAAATAAATTATTATGCCAATTATTACCATTGCATTTGTGGTTAAGACTGTGTACTAACCTCACTAAAATCAAGGCATTGCAATTGGATAAATTAATATTAATGCTTCAAAGAATAAGTCAATTATAAAATTATGAAAATATTTATTAACACTGACATTAAAACTAGCTATTAGCTATCCGTGGGTCTTTCTCAGATATGATGAAATGCATCCACACCGCAGACATGTTGGCAACTATCCAGACGTGCGTGTGCCGGTAGGGTTGCCAAACATCCCGAAAAATACGGAATTGTCCTTTATTTGAAAATTAAATGTTGCGTCCTCTTTTGAATTAATACGGGACGCAATTTGTCCCGTATTTCATAAATGTCCCATACACATGTCTGTCACAAACACATTTCAACACTAAATGTAACAATAATGAACTAAATAAAAGACAGGAAAAATTAAGGCCAGCTAAATCTGTGTGTCGGGGACCCCGAGAGGACCCGCTGCGCTCTCTGCCATCAAAGATGGCATGTCACGGTTGCCTAGTTACAAACACTGGCGCCGCTACACGCGCATTTTAAAGATGGCTAGAGGCGGCAACCGCCCGTGGTGGGCGTGTTTTTTCTTCGTCATCACAACGTCTTGTTTCGGCCGTGTTGTTTCGGTGACAAAAGTATTTCGGCCGAAAACCGAAAATGCACTTTTGAGCCAGTTTCGGCCGAAAATTTTCGGTGGCCGAATTTTCGGTGCATCCCTAGTGAATACATGCTCTTGTAGCTTTTGATGTGTTTACTATGACGTTTTCTACGATTACTTGATTATCAAAATAGTTGCAGATAAATATTGTTTATATTGACTAACTGAATATTTGTCCTATTGTTACAGCTCTAGAATAAAGAATTTGAATAGAATTACATTTTACTACAACAACTTGAATGTCTGCAGACCAATTTTATCAAGAAGTCAGCTTCGACACACGGCTCATGTTTCCTCCATTTGAATATGAAACCTCCCCTGAGACTCCACTGTGATCGCTTCACAGGTTTGTTGCAAAACAAGGCTAAATAAGAACATTTTAATAGTATCTGTCTTGAAGAGCTCTGAGAAGGTCGACAGCATTTTTTAAATGTTCTGGCATTCTTGTGGACATAACCTCACAGTAACTGAGAGATACACATCAACACAAAGAGACAAGAGCTCAGAACATGTTGATGCTGACAGGAGCAGTATGAAGTCAGGCGAGCGAGTCACATGTCACATCTAGCTGCTTTTACATTAAAGGAAACGTCCAAGATTTTAGGAAATTCTCTTTCTTGCAGAGACAGTTGATCCTGTTCTCACATCTCTCCAGCTGATATGAAATATATTACCTCCGACATTATATCAGGAAAGCATGTTAATAAATGTTAAGTCATTTCCCTGTTTAAACACAAAGACTGATCATAAATACAGTCCAGACATGAGGAGTATCAATCTTTTCCATCTGACTCTATAACCACATTTTCCAAAACGTCACAATGTTCAATAGTAGATGCTTAAGAAATGTTTAAAAGTTTACCTGGTCTTTGATGCTGAACTTTAATTGACAGGTGACGCACAAACTCCAGTGGCAGTTTGACCACTTCCTGTTGAAGAAATGAGATCAGTCCCGTCAGTTAGTCCAGTGTGTGAACAGAACGCCTCCATACTTCTGTTTGTGAAGCATGTGATGTGCTGGCAGAGAGTTCATCAAGCTGCAATCAAACAGCTTCAAGTTCATGTTTATCCAACTATTCAGTTACTATCGTTCAGTTAGAGGCGGTCACACACGTCAGGAACATGGCTGTAATTTCTGATAGTGCTTGAAACTTAGACAGATTCTGGTGTTAAAACTAACTTCATGGCTAACATCTAAAATTAGGCACCATCTGACATGGGGAGTGTTGTTCATGTGCTAAAGCCTCCAGACGTCAACACTGGAACTCTTTGTTTTTGTGAATTTCTGCTGCTGGAAAACAGCCCAATACAAACACCCCCAGACTTTTGACAGTGGGGGGTAAAATTAGTCCACCACATGTGTCACTCAGACAGAAGATCACATCCCCGATCGGCACAAGTGAATGTGACAAAACTGGTGCTTTTCTGGGTTGATGCACATTGACAATGGGAAACAGGACAGTGGTGTGTTCTGATGAGTTGACAGGCCTCAACATGGAACCAGTGAGCCATCAACTGCTGCTGTGTGGACAGATCGTGCTGCATTTGTATAAATAAGAGGAGTTTCTCACTCTGATGTGAAAGAAGTTCTATAAAGCCTTATGTGGCTGTGTGAAGTCAGATAAATGTTCAGTGTCAGTGCTGAAGACTATGACTTTAAAAATGAAAAAATCTGCTGGTGTTAGAAAGAGGTGTGTTTACCAGAATTCTTTAGCTCATAAACTGCTACCAGCGTAACACACCCAAATCTCTGACCCTGACGTCGTCGGTCAGGTTGCACTGTGGGTGATGTCAGCAGCAGATTTTCATGAGCAATGTTTGGAATTTTTAAAAAAAACAACTTTCTGCTGCATCGATTTTGACCCTTCTTTTTTTTTTTTTTTTTTTGAAATTTTCTTTTTATTTTAATTGAAAAGCAAATTATTACAATTCCATATAGTTCCATAAGTATAATTTGTTTACATAATCTGCAACTTTGCTGCTTTTACAATGTTTTTGAAATCACTAAAATGCAAAAAAGAAAAAGAACAACAGAACAGGGGAGCCCGCTAATAATGGTCATTTTTCACTTTGAAGAAATAATGGAGATAAAAGTGGATGAAGAGAGTTGTATCTAGTTACAGGTGAAATCAAGTAAAGTCACATCTTATTGGTTTTACATACTCAGTCCATTTGGACCAGATCTGGTAAAACTTCTCTTTGAGTATTTTCAGGGAAGATGTCAACCTTTCCATAATGTACATCTCATGTTTAATGTCAATCCATTCTTCAATAGTGGGAGGTTCAGCTATTAACCATTTTCTCGTAATGGTTTTTTTGCTTGTTGCCAATAGTATACCAAGTAGCATCTTGTCATTAACACTCCAATTTTGATTTTGACCCTTCTTGTCCATTGTGAGTCAAACAATGTTATATGGGTCCAATGCTAAAACTTAACAACCGTGTCTTACCCCACTGTGGATGAACTTCTCTCCCAGCAGGCTGCTCATCACGTTGGAGCTGAAGTCAACAATGTTCTGGATCTGCCTGAAGGCCTGCTCCACCGTCTGGACGACAAACACAGACAGACAGGCAGGTAAACACACAGGTAAACAGGAAGTGATATCCTGTCCTGGGACATCAGGTGTTGACAGAGCAGTGGAGTTATTTGTCCTCTGAGCTCAGAGGCTCCATATTTGCCCACAGCTGGCTGGAGGTCAGGGGGTTCTTTCATAACTTTTGATCTATAGGTCAGAATGAAAACTGTTCCATGTGTATTTGGTATGTGCCAACAGTTACCATGGCAACCATTTTTGTGAGAAACAGCCAGGTTTAACCCAAAGTCTGCTGGTTACCACACAAATGCTGGCCTGTAAAACTAGCACTGGTTTTCTCCTGAGGCTCCCTAATGTTCGTAAAAGTAAATAAGCAGAGTTTGAGTTTGAGCTGTTGATCAGTTTCAGAGTGATCGCAGCGGATGAGCAGCTCCAGGTGAATTTGAATTTCGGGACGGGGAGGGTGAGGCGACACTTTGGTTTATATTTGGATCAGACACTGTGGCTTCAGGCCTTTAATCTGACCAGGATGTCAGATCAGCAGCTGTGGCATAATGAGGCCTGAACTGCTGCACTAAGCCATTACACTAAATTAAGTTTCTATTAGAACCCTGCTGACAGGTATGAACCAGAGCTTCAGTCTCATCTGCACTTCATTCAACATCTGTTTTCTTCTCTCAGCGTGAATCAGTCAGCCTGACAAACATGATCAGGATGACTGACAGTTCTCTTCTCTCACATTACACATCAAGCTCTCGGTTATTTACTATAAAACCAGTTTAACACCTGTGCGTGCCTTCAGGAGTGGGATCGTCCTCTGATGCCATGAGACTGTTGTTTATGCCAAGTGGGGTGGCTGTAGCTCAGGAGGTAGAGCGGTTGTCGATCCCTGGCCCCTGCAGAGGTACTGAACCCCGTATTGCCCCCGCTGGCTGTTCCACCGCTTTGTGAATGTACGTCACTTTGGATAAAAGCCTCTGCCAATTAAATTTGGTGCAGCTTGTTTTTAGAATTAATATTTTAATGCCGTCATGTAACAGCTTGATCATCTTTGGGGGGCGGGGTTTCTATCAATGTTTTGAAATCAAGTGTGTACTCAGCTGTAACAGTGGGTCTCTGCTCCATCAGAAGCCTGAACCTAATTCTATTAACCTTGTGTTAACTCACTGTTCATTTTCAATTGATCGACTAGTTTTGGCGTGGTAGCTCACACCAAATCAAATTGATTCTGTCGACGATTCAAGTAAAGTTTTGTTAAAACGAGGTGACTATATCCTCAACTAAAAAAGAGCAGGTCAGATAACTTTAGCTTGTAAGAATTCTACTTACTATGCACAGCAGGAAAAAAGAAGAATGTAGGTGCAGACTGGTGGATGATGAGGACAGTTTGGTTTGAAGGGAGAACTGGAGGTAAATGTTTCTGTGCATGTGGTTGAAGTTGAGTCCACTACAACATCTAAAATACCACTTCAATCGAAACAAGCTCATTACAGCGTATAATGGATCTTTTGACAGCATCAACCTCCTCAAACTGAATGTTGATGAAAACTGGGCCGATACTAAAATTAGTGGGGGCAACCACTTCAGGGCTGAACTTCCTCTATAAAGTGTGTGTTTAGCTGAAGCCTTTTTGGCTGGACCACACCAAAGCAGGACCAGGCCTGTGAATGCTGTCGGCCCCCGACTTACTGAGTGAGTGATGACGTTACACCATTGGTCGGTCAATTGTTGGCTTTTCACCATTGGCTGTTGCTCTTTCAAAAGGAATGTGGACAGTCCTCAAGAACGTCCTCAGGGCTCTTACAGAGGTTCCCCTCATTAATTGTCTCTCAGTCCAAATCGATTTCACGCCAAGAACAGAATATTCTGCTGGTCTGAGTTACTTCGATCTGAAAACTGAGGACTTCTGTTTCATCATAAGTTCTCTTTCAAATCGAAAAGACATGAGTGGAAAGAAACACTTTTTTTACTCAAACATAGTTTAACTGCATCATGTGATCTGCTCTTTCAGTTCACTTTAAGAACAATTACTTGAACACGACAGAAAATTGCAGATGGACATTTAATATCTAGGGTTTCACATGAGACACTACCACTGACTTTCTGTGGAACAATGTGGCCACAATTTAGCACAATGACCAGGTACAGTTCACAGATTAGTTTTAACCTGGCCTTGTTATTGTAAAGAAAGAAGTGCACATGTGATCAGTGAACACTGGCACAACCTGTCATGTGATCTGTATTCAGATGGTTTTCCTGAGCAGTAATCTGGACCAGACTTTAGCTTCAGACACAAACAGGCTCATATTTACCTGTGGTGGGTTTTCAGAGTCCTCTGCGGGATACTTCAGCAGGCGCAGAACTCTGGAATGCTGCAGGAACAGAAGAGCAGCTAAGTTAGGATCAGTGGACACTCATTTAAACACAAGACAGACCTGGACTCACACCTGCACTATTAAGCAGAGTCAATCTGGGAACATCTCCAAGAGATTCCTGAGGTAGATTAAAATGCTGATACAGTTTTCCCACAGTGCAACAGAAACAGTGTGTCCATTCTGGAAGGTCTGGGCTGACTCAGACTCAAAATATTTAGTTGGCTATCAATACTAACTAACATTGTTAGCCTCCAAACATTTGCGTCAGACTGCAGGTTTGGACAAGAATCTCCGATTGTCTAAAGAACATTCAAACAAAATGCACACTATATATTGACTGAGAATACACAAGCGTGACTACTTCTGTCAGCACTTGGGTGTGAGGAAATAAAGAACATCCATTTATCTGAGAAAATGTTGACAGAAAAGATATCAGGAGGTTTTAGCACTGCGGATCTACATGCCCTGTAGGAAACTGACAGGAAACCAGTGAGTTTACATGCACACTGTCATCCAGGCTACTGTTAAACACTTTGGGAAAGATGTTGCAGTGAGGACAGTTTTTCCCTATAGCTCGATTTTTTTCTAAATTTTACAAACTGACTGAGTCACAGTCTGAATTGTCCCCATATAGTTTCATAATGAACCGAAAATGGTTTTGCACCATTGCTTCAGCAAAGCATCGCCCAGTCCGTCTGTCCATCCCTCAGTCCCCCAGGCTGTACACGAGCACACTAACACACCCACGGTAACAGTCCTGTACCTGAGGCATCCTCTTACATAATCACACCTGTTGAGGGGAGTGAGTGAAGTGTTGAGTTTGGCTTGAGCAATAATGACAGTACATACCAGAAAACATTAGTTAGCCCATGCTGTCCACTGTGAGCAATGTTGAAAATGGATGAGCCAGACTGATTAATATTGTGAGTACCCTGATGTGTCAGATATGTAATTGGCTGGATTAGCCAAAAACAAACAGTTCTGTCTGGTTGTTTTAGTCATAAGCAGTTTTGAAATAGATTCTCCAGACATTTCATCTATAATCCCTGATTCATAATATCAGTGTTTATATTTCTATCTCTTCATCTCTCACTGAAGTCACATCAATGTCTCTGCATCATCAAGTATAAAAACTGTCAATAACTGAAAACATGTCTGAATCAAAATTTAATAATATTACAAGGTTTTCATTATTGTTTAATCTGTATATTATGTTGACAAAATAATCATTTAATCTATGAAATGTCAAAAATTGTGTAAAATGCTCATCCCAACAATCCAATATCTTCAGCAAGTGTTTGACATTTTTGCTTGAAAAATAACTCAAACAGTTAATCACTTATTGAAATAGTTGGTGGTTACTTTTCTTTTAATCGACTATGTAATTAATCGACTAATTTTTGCTTCGTTTTCGATCACTTAATATGATCACTAGATTTGAAGTCAGTAAACAGTAACAGTGAGTTATTGCCCATCCCCAGAGACATCTATTAATCCATCTATGATCCATGAAACTTGACAGTTCCTGGGCTGATTACGACACTGTCGCTGTGATGTGTCGCCCTTAAAACAAGTCACCAGTTTCTCAATAACAACATGATCAGACAGGTCCGTTGATGAAGACTTTCCCACCCTGCCCTGCCCGCCCAGGTCAGGTCAGGTTGGGTCGGTCCAGCCTCTGTCAACAGGGATTAACCTGCATGGAAATCAACGCAAAGCTGAGCTGTCTGTCTGAGAGTGTGCTAACAGACAGGTCCTGTTGACCAGCAGCCCAACAAAGTGTTAACTTCAACCAGCAGCTGGATGGAAAAGCTGGGAAGCTGCTAACGGCTACATTAGCTTCAGCAGCCCGTTTGGTTTCGTTATGACTAAACACTAATTTAACCAGTCAGTCCTCCCCCTTCTCTCAACTTCAATCTCTATGTTATTTCTAATAATTCGCGATGTTTTCAGCGTTGTTGTCTCTGTGTAACTGTCTTTTTTTAGCTGGTTGGACTAACATGAACTGTTGGCTAACAAGCCGGGTAAGCTAGGAGACAGAAGCTAATGGCAACGTTGATAAATACAATCCTGACAGTTGACATTTCATCCTTCGATCGTAAACTCATTTTTCTGATAATTACTACAAAGTTCCCATCAGCAGCGACACCGAGATGAATCGTATTCAATGTGAGAAAAGTGTGAAGCGGCGTCCTCCCGGAGCTAACTCCAACTTGGATTAGCTTCATGTTAGCTTAGCCTGCTCACCTGGACGTGTGACACCACCAGACTCTTGTTTCCTTCTCCGTGATACTTCCAGTCGTTCTCGTCCATTTTGTCCAGTTCCATCACACCGACGACGACAAAACCGAGTGTTCACGGCCAGAAAGTAACACACGACAGCACAGCAACATACAAGTACTGCGACCGGTGCTAGTGGCTGTTAGCAGTAACTGAGAAGTGCAAGAGGAGCGACGGACTTCTTCTACGGTTAGGATGGACAAGCTACCCTCCACAATACTGCTTCCGGTTAAGACTTCATAATAAAAGGAAGGAGGAACGCAAAAGCTGAAATGTTTGGAGAAAAAAAATCGTGATGCTATGTAAGTTGCCTTTATTTAACATAAAAAAAAATCTTATCTAAAAAAAATAATTTTAAGAAAACAGTTGTGATGTTTAAATAAAAAGTAATTGGCTGATATTACAAGAAGAAAGTCGTAATTTAAATGAAATATATTACAAGAAGAAAGTTGTACTTTTGTGAGTTTTCACAAAATGAAAGTACTATTTTAATGAAAGAAGTCCTAATATGACTATTTTATCAATGTACTGTTATTACTTTAAAGATTGATGAGCGTCAAATTTACAATTAGCATAGCTCAATCATCACTTGTAGCTTGTAATGACACCATTGAATGCTTTAAAATGTATGGTGCTAATGTCAAACTAGTATTTCTTTACGTTCTGTTAAGTTATTAGCTTTTATTTTTTAGCCTTTTTCGGTATTATTCTAGTTAACTCCGGTTAGCTTGATTCGCTGTTTGAGTGAAAAGTTGATGGGCCGCTCCCTGTGACCGCTGTCCACTGGTGTCCCGCCCACTCTACTGTGATTGGTCAGAGCAGAGTTTGACAGGTGGGACAGAGGAAGAAAAAAGTTTGACAGCGTGACAATAGACGTGAGCGGATCAGAGCAAATGATCATGTGCTTAATGAGTAATGTGTGAATGGAAATAATAGAAATCCGAGTTAATCCTTCAGCAGCAGAGGAAAACTACAGCTTTGTGTTGACAGTTTGGGAAACAGTCTCTCACATTACTGTGAACAGTGGAGGAAAATACACAAAGTACATTTACTCAATTATTGTACTTGAGTATAAATTTGAGGTACTTGACATTAGTATTTCCATTTTACTCAAATTTATACTTCATAATTCAGAGGGAAATATTGTAGATTTTTCTCTGCATTTGTGCTACTTGTTACTTTTAAAAAGAATGTTTTAAGTAAAAATGTAAATTAATTGATAGATATAGCAAACCTAATCTCAGCGTGTGAATCATTCCAGAGTTTGAGGCATAAACAGGGGCCTGGTCATGTAAAAGGTAACTGTAATACTAAAAAATAATAAGGAAAACCCATTGAACAGGAAGGTGTGTCCAAACTTTTGACGGTGGTACTGTACAGAGTTTTTCCACATGCTTGTCTATTCTTTACCTTTATTTGTTCAGCTTTGTTGTTCTTGTTCTTAGTTATGTCTATTCCTGTTCAGGTACATTGAACGCAATGGAAAAACAGAGTCAAATTCCTTGTATGTGTACACACTCACACAGACAAGCTGATTCTTATTGTGATTCTAAAACGCTGACACAAAGAGGGGCAGAGTTGACTGTGAGCAGGTCTTAGTGGCTTAAGAGTTCTCAGGATTGTCTCTAACTTCTCTCAGACCTAAGAGCTATTCTTCGACTAAAACTCTTTAAGAATTACTTTTGAACCAAACTCAGTTTAAACTTTAAAGATTAATTGTTTTGTCAGCCTCAGATTCTTTTTCCAGCTTTCAGAAAACTGACATCATCTGTCAGGATCTACAGAGAAACACACAGAAGCTCGTTAGTTATAAATCAAAATGTTTTAATACGTATAAAAACAAGAAAGACCACGCACACACACAGACACTATCAGTTCACAGGCATTCTATACATGATGAATCCTACAGAGACAGAGGACATGTGATCTCTACTGTGACGGCTTCACGCTCTCTTCCTGGGCTCCTGTCAGTCATCCGGGCTGAGGAGTTTCCCTGTGACGCTGCGCTCTGGATGGAAGAGGAAACAGTCTGCTCACCACTCACACAGTCTGTACATGACAACAGGTTAGTGTCTCTCTGTTTGATCCTGTTGGTGGTTCTTCACAGCTGTCCACAGCAGTGATCAGTCCATCCCGCCAATGTCATGTTGTTTGTATGACTGCGATACCAGACTCCCTGCTGAGGAGCATAGATACTGTCAGACACACCGTGGACAGTAAGACACTGCTTTGATTAACATCTGTAAATTCTCAAGTAAAAACAAAAATTCACATAGTGGTCAAGTCTCAAATTATAGCCAATGCTAACAAGTATCAGAAGCTAATAAAGGCCGGGTAAAAAGCATTAGAAGAAGTGGGGCATTACCTGGACTCTGTCTCACCTGATAAATTCACCATTAAGTAATTGCAGCAATGCAGATGTCACACTCACTCTGCTGCTTTTGATTCTCATTTTTTAACTAATACTGTTTTCATCCACTGAATTCGCTTCTTCTACTTTCCTTGTTTTTGATCACATGCAAACATTTACTCATCGGCACAAAACATGAACTCTGACTGAGGATGATGGGATTGTCATTAGTTTTGCAGTTTAACACTTCCGGCAGTTGTTTAAGCTTTTAATGTGAAACTAATTCCAGAGGAAGAAACATCTAGTCTTTGATATGATTAAAAATTACATGTTCAGTATTTGTTCATTTGATGCTGAGAAAGACCAGTGTGCTTTAAATGTGTTGGTCCTATCCTTAATAATGGAGTCCTGTACATAATGGTCTAAGTTTTCACTGCTGGGTAACAATTTTTGAAGGGAGTTTAAAGTAGGATGAGTTGAGACATTAATACCAACCACTGTCGACCCACATCTCTCTGACACACACAGAAACAGAAAAGACAGGACTTGAGCAGCGCTGCTACAGACACACGTTCATGTCACATGGCAAGCCCAAGGAGCGAGGTGGGAGTGGGAGCAGGAGGGTCAAAGGCCAAGCAGGAAGTAGATGTAGACTAGCCAGCTAGCCCGCAGGAAAACAAGCTGACACCATCCCACCGTTAGCCACGTCAACACCCATCTGCCAACTACAGTCCAACTTCACCAACGTTCAGATGACAAAGAATTAGTCAGAGTGAGGCTGAGGTTAGCAGAGGTTACTCAGTCATAAAGCCACAGTCTGTGAGGACTAAAACTATGGAGCGACAACAGAAGCCACTGTAAAATGAGCGAAGGTGGAAATACCTTTGACTGCTAAACAACAACAAACAGCTTGTTCCTCATGAGGCAGGCAGCTGAACTGCATGCTACTATTTTAGCCTGAGGAGTAACTGGAAGAAACATCTGCAGATGAAAGGTTGGTCCGGTTATGTCGCTTTAATGACATAATTTCAAGGTTAGAATTTAGCTACAACAGAGCAGCGAGTGAGTGAATTCTGGGAAGACGTATCATAAATACCAATGGGCTTTAGATGAAGGAGATAAACTGTCCTATATGTCAGTATGTTTAAAGAACAAATTCTGTGTTTTTACTGAAAAGAAGAAAAAAATATCATATTGTAAAATATTATCATAAAAATGTTGCAATTTATAGATATTTTAGGGCAATATCATCCACACCTATAACCATAGTAATATGTACAATAAAAGGGTGTTTAAGAGGCATCATGTTCATGTTTGTCATTGTTTAAAACCGATAAACTCCAGTTACAGTCTGCACTGATAATAATCCTCCTCATATTGTTTTGGTTGACTGGTCAGGTGTGATATCTCTCGTTTCAGACAGAAAACATGGCCTAACACTGGTGCAGAGTCTGTGTTTGACCTCAAGACTGTGGCTTTACAGCAGACGTGCCTCTGTCAGTGAGCTGGGGGGTTGGGGGTTGGTGT